>JAXCEF010000008.1:0-361650 GCA_037178605.1 Colletotrichum euphorbiae
GGGGGGGGGGGGGGGCGGGCCCCAAATGGATGACAGCGACGGCGACGGCGACGTAGCAGGAACATCACTGACCAGTTCGCCCTCGACTTCTTGCCAATGATCAGGAGGCGGCAAAGAGGCGAGTTTGTCGCCCCGTCAGTGTCTGTCACTTGCCATGAAACCCCTAAATGCGCCTCCCCTACCTGGGATACTTCGTCGATGGGGTCTGGGTGTCTGAGATCGCAAGGCCTGACTTTGCCATGCCCCCATCTCACTGTTCCCGTGACGTGACGGAGGGGTTCTTTTTCTGTCACCCTTGTTGTAGTGATTGTTGAAGCGACGTCGTGTAGTTGCGGCCGTGGGATTCCGCGACGTCAGCTAGGTGTGTGCCTGCGGAATGTCGCACGCAGGGCTTTGGGGTGGATTAGGGGGACTAATAAGGTCAATAAATAACAGTAGCAGCGCTCCAGCACTCGCGAGTAAAGTGCAAGGCAGAAGACAGCTCATCGCCGGTGAATCTTCTTCCGCGTGAGGTCGGGCGTCCGGAGGGCCGGAGGGTGCTCGCCGTCTTCGCGATTCAGACCAACAAGCTATTCACAATCTTGGTCAAACAGAACGAAGCTGCTTCTTTCAATTCCAGTTTGGGAGTTGTCCCTGAGTGATCGTCGCCGTGTAAAGTCCGGCGTGAGCTCAACCCGAGATTCCCAAGTCTTTAAGATTGATGTTATTGCAGCGTCACGGCTGTAGCCCATGTTCGATTGGGCACGAGCGTCTGCTGGGCAGCTCCAGAGCATTGCGTCTGTCTGCTGCGCCAAATATCGGTTGCGAGAACTGGCGTTGCTGCAGTCGTACGGGGACCAGAGCCTACCTTGGCGTCGTCGGTGATAGGCTCCGGATTGTCTCCCCAGATGCCTGTCCTTGACCATTGCCCGACTCCCGTCCTGACCGTTCACGTCCAAGCTGAAGGAAGGCTGGAAGTCAAGACAGGCGGTAGGGCAGCGTAGGTAGGAACCGCTCAAGTGGGTGACTGGCATGCACTAAGAACGCCACGATCAGAAGCAGCCGCACTTTGTTTTCGCCGTTGACTTGAGATGTTCTCCCCTAATTAGAAGCTATGCAGGTCGGGCTCGGTCAAAAATGCCGCCAATTGGCTGAGGGAATTGGCCGGGAAAATGGCCAGTGGTGAATTCGGCCCTTCCAGGCTAAATAAATCGAGCACTTTAAGTCTACGGGAGATGGGATCGCGGTGCCGCCATTCCCTGGCTTCTTGTATTCGACCGGGGGGTACGGGCAATGAGAACGAAGAAACAATCAATGACCGGGGGGCTGAGAAACAGGAGCTCCTTCGAGCCTTCGCAAAATCAATCTCATCTCGGAATCGTGGGCACGGAGATGATGCTAGCGGGAGGAAAGGTGGGCGCCGGATAGTCATTGTGGATTGAGACGTCCGCGTTGCGGGGTACGAGGCGGATTTCTGACGTGGACCCAGTTGAAGAAACAGTTCCTTTTGTTTGTTTCCTCTGCCAGAAAAGGAATCCTCGCCGTCGGCCTACTAGTCTTCAGCACTGCCGCGAAACAATAATAAGACCATTTCATTTCATTCGTGGGTTTCAATGAATGAAACTCCATCGGCCGGTATCCACCACCTGGCCAGCAGCGACTACAAAACGGGCTCATTCTAAGAGTATCCTCGCACGCGTCAACACTGTCGCTGGTCCGTACTTCAAAATGAAAACATCGGAGATCGAGCCAAGTGATAGCCAATGATTTTCCTAACATTGAAGCCTGCGCAAAACAAATCCGTGGGGCTTGGAGCCTGGTCACCACCCAGTGGAAAGGAAAAAGATAGGGCTGCATCGCTACATATCGGTAGCAATTTTCTTCTGCTTGCATATGTTTCTGAGTCGGGAAACAATGACACTGCGACTATCTTCGGCCGAGTTTCCTTTTCACGCTTCTGGCCCTGTGGCGCGAACGTGGTTAATCTCGGGTGACACTGTAGCATCGAAGGTCGTCATCTTCCGAGGTTGGAACTCCACACTACTTTCACCATGCGTGAGTGGCTCTTCGAATGGCACATTCTCCTCTTGATGGATGGTATTCTGAGATAGACGCCAGTTCACCTTGTACTCCGTGTAGCGGCAGAAGAGGCTTCTTGCGCTTTACCTGCAAAGGCCTCGATCGGCAGATGAGGTCATCCTTGGGCGACTTCCAATGGTCTGGACTCATTGACAAGGTTCTACCCTCCCCGGCAGATAGAGGGAAGATCAAAAACACAAGCGCTACAGCAAGCGCTCCAGTACAAAGCCCCTGCGAATGTTTGAAGAGCATTTCGTCGTCGTCCGGCCAAGCCTCACCTAATGCAGAGCAGCAGAGGCTACTGTACTAATCTGGGATTTGTGTAGTTCGTTCGGGGTTCGTGCTCCTCTGGGCCTTTGGCGGGCCTCAAATCGTCTTGACCAATTGTTGAATGGCAATACCCCCAGTCTCCTTTCCGAACGTTACGCCGATTTGGAATGCTCATCGGCAAGACGGCTGCAAAGTGCTGGTGCGATGAGTCGGTCAGTGACAAGGTAATCGGGTGCCGCCGCAAAGCTGCGCTCAGACCATTGTGTGAGAGGACGTCGGCGCGGAGCCGGCGTGCTCGCTACAAGATCTTTTGTCTTCAGGTTCAAATGCCCGCCCTCCACGTCGCCTCGGCTCGGTTGTGGCTCGTTACTCGTTACTATATATCCGTAGTTCGATAAACATTCGTTAGCCGACCGTTTCCTATCTGGAACAGTCGTGAATTTGTCGATATAGGTCTCCGAAGACCAGCGAGAAGAGTGCCCGGTCGTCAGAGTCCGCAATACCCTCTACTCTAATTGCTCGATTTGACGGAGTTCAGCCTCCTCGCCCGCAGTATTAGCGCTCGACTCCTGCAGTAGTAGCGGCGGGATGGGTATGATATATTCGTCATTATCATCAGTTAACGGGGCGTATTTGATCTCAACTTAGGATATCGTAGGCGGCAGTAAGCAGGCTCGAAATAACCTCAAATCAATAAACGAGCGCATTTGCGGATGTCAGAGATGGATGTGGCTGGAGGGGTGCCGAATAGGGTGGTTAGGGTGCCGAATATCCTACCCCTTCTCGAAGGATGTCCCTCTTGGCGTCTGTAGAGTTCGTCTAATGATGCAGACAAGCAGCTCGCGTACGGCAGCAAGCAGTCCCTTGTGAACAGACGGCTGACGATGAACCAAACATTCTCGACAAGCCCACACGTGCGGCGGCTTGCGCCCGTCAGTGCGCCTGCGACCGCCACGACCAACCGGCCGAGTCAACGGCGCTGTCAATTGAAGGTATTTGTGGTAAGTGGCCGCTGCCCCGGGGCGATCAACATCAGGGCCGCAGCGGCCGTGCTGACTCAACAGTGACAACTTCGACCATCGGCCCATCACTTGGAGATTGCCCACTCAAGGGCATGGGATCCATCAGGGGGTTCGATTCGACCTCAAATCCACTGACCAATCCAGCATGGCTATGGCTGCCGAAGATGAGCGGCAAATGGTACATTTCTGAATCGAGGAACACATTCCTGACGAGGACGGGGATCACTGTCCCAATTTCCCAAAGGAGCCTGCTGTGCCGGAAACGTGCCTGGAAAAGGCTTGGAATATGGTGGAGGCTGGGCTAATTCGTTCAGGTCGGAGAAATGTGGATAATCGAGCAGGGAGCGGCCCTCTTCGGTAAAGACGGTTTGCGACCATGACAAGGTCCGGACGAGATGCTTAGCCAACAACATTAGGGAGTCTTGCGCCATTCTCGTGTGTCTCGTCTCCCTTCTCCCCCCGAGTCCCCTGAATTTGTTTCTTGCTTGTTTGGCTGGAAACTCGGTGTGATGGCGTGTATGTTGTCTAGCGTGGCACCACAAGAGCCGACTGCCGCGAGCCATGGCCCTTGAAGTGCTCATTTCCTCCCCCACTGCCCCTGGGTCTCTGTCCTTTCTCGTTGCTCTTTGTCGATCCAACAGAATCCCATGGCGGTGGCTTGTTGGTCGTCGTCTCCAGGCTCCATGCTGTTGGAGCGACCCAGCTCGGAGAATTGATGGCCTTGGGATTCTTGAGTCGTTGGGTTGCACTATGGAAATCCACGATGTGAAGAGCCGATCGCTTGGGACCAACGTTTTGTGCCTCATGGCCGTGCATACGATTCGATAACCGGTAGAGGATGTCTCAGCAGCAGGTTTTCCAACTAGTCATGCCTTTCAGGCTCATCGTGGGTGGTCGTGGTTGTGCTGGAGCTGTACTATAGTCTTGAAACTCCAAAGTAATGAACGCACGTTTTGCTCAATAGACTGGTGCAAGTTTGCAAGCTTTGTGATCGCGTCGATTTGCCTCGCGGAACCAGATCGTAAAGGGGGTGGAAGGTCCGTCCCCGGTTGGAGGGGTATAGTGCCCAGAACATATATCTCTCAGACGGCCGCATATGGCCATGGGTGGGAAAAGTGATAATCTCGGTCTGCAGCCCATAAACATGAGCTGCGAGTTGCAGTTTCCTAGAAACACTGACCCCTTGTGTGGAAATAGAGAAGAATGGCGAACTGATCACGTATTGCTGGCCCAAACAGTGATTGGCCCCTTGACTGCAGGGCACGATTCAGAGGTCGGTGATGGCCGAGTGGTTCATTGAGGCTGCTGATGGTAGAGCTGTTTATCTGATGTAAGTTCGTGTTTCCCATGCCTACACAGCCCAGTCGAGCCCTGTCAACTGTCTCGATCTCGAAACACAGACCAACACCAAATCAGTACTTGATCGGGGAGTGTTGAAACAGTCTCCCTGGTTTCCCATCGAGTGCCGTGCTCCAATGGACCTCTCCACCTAGGAAGATGACGAGAATCTGGGCGACGGTCGGCAGAAGGTCGAAAGGTCCCTTCGAAGACCAATCATGGAGGCATGAAGCAGCCACAGGAGCAAGGTGTGACAGTGCCCATGAGGACCGTTAGGGGTGTCTGGGTGGGTCGACAGGGACAGGGCCCGGTCCGACAAGCGGCAAGCCCATCTGCACAAGGAAGTCGCGTCGATGAGAGAGGTGACGGGCCCCGTGCCCGCGCAATCACACAGAACATCCGCCGTGCAGCGAGAGCCCCCTTGGGCCCCCTGGACCATTACATCTAGCAAGGGATACTTGCGCCGCGAGCAGTGGTCTGTGACGAAGTCTGCGACTACAACGGAGACGCTCCTTAGGTGAGGCGCGTCAAGAATAGCGCCAAATCGCACCACTTCCAGACGAGGCCCGTAAAGTCTGGGAAGAGGCGTCTCGATGGCCAGAAGAATCAAGGAAAGAGGGGGAAAAAATTAGGACTCAGCTTCTAGAAACCATGAATTCCAAAGGTGGGCACGCGGGTAGTTGGTTGGCAGCGGTAATTTAGGGTAGCGTTCACACGGTAAAAGTAGAGTTCGGTGGTGTCCATCTAGAAGCTCCCGTCGTGGCGGTACTCGAACAGCGGTGATCGACCTGGTACCCGCGCGGCCGGGGATTGCCAGTCAAACACGACTCCAGCGGAGGAGACTCGTATGACAATCAATCAGCGGGAGCCCGATGGAGCATTCCGTAAGGGTGCTCGACATGTTGATCATGGTCGTCGTCATTGCCTATCCGGTGGACTTTTCGGTAGCGGAGATTTGAGAGGCGTCTCCTCTCCGGACCGGTGTGATACAGTAGCACGAAGCAATGTGGCTGATTGAAATGCACGCACGTTGCTCACGTGGGGATATCCCACCTGAGGCGTTTTGCTCGGTATCGGGAAAAGCATCGGTCGAACAGAGGGGCATATGTCATCAATATTGACCGGGTCTCCCTGAAAGACCTCCAAGGCGGAGATCTAGGCCCCACAGGTGCGCACTTTGAATGTGAGGTATTTGACCGAGTGGCGCACACAAAGTACGGATGGACCATAGAAAGCCAGCCCTTCTGCCAGTTTGGAGGTGCAGTCTGTGAAGGTAGGTAAGGTGGTCTGAAGTTGACGTGGTTCCTGTGTCGTGCTAGTCGACAGTGCGTCTATTAGCGCTGCCACTTGCATGCGTATCTTAACGGTTCGGATTGTCAGTGCACAGCATAGACGAGCTGTGTCCAGTGGTCCACACGGACTGACACCTGCTGTCAGGTACTGTTAATCGTCGAGGCGCATGAGGGGCCTTTAATCCCGCTCGTGCGCCGGGGGCCCAAGTCGAACAGTTGGGCTGGCGAAGGAGCTCCTGGCTTGTGATATCGGAACAGGTTAGCAGGACGAGGCAGAAAAAAGACCGCGACTCGCAAGGATGCAGGATGAAAAGGACGGAGGATCTGTGGAAAGAGGAGGACGAGACATGGGATGAGGGTGACAGTTGCCGTTGCAGCGGCAACGCAATTAAGCCAAGACAAGCTTCCTCAAGGTTTGTTCAAGGCAGGTCGAGGTACTGCGTTAAATGTTAGACGGATTAAGCATGCATGGGACGGCAAGGCCAGGTCACGTACGTGAGTGCAAAGCATACTTCAGTAGTGTAGGTACACTACTCGAGTCGAAATGAGGTAAGCTTGATTTGCGTCGAGAGATGCTGTTGTGTTTTTTTTGTGCTTGGCTGCTCCTCTGGACTGGGCTCTGTGGTAGGAATTGGCAGGAGCAAAGACGGAAGGAAGGACAGGGAGGGTGCTGAGGAGCTAGGAAGAAGGAAGAAGGAGCCGAATGCAACGGAGCTGGCGAGAGTCACGATAAACTTTGTTTTTGGGGCGGACCAAACAGAGGAGACGGCGTACCTGAGCAGGAAACCATGGTGTTTGTCGCCTCGATCCTTTGTGGAAAGAGGCGTTGTGGGGGACGTGGAGAAGGCGACGGTGATGTGCCCACGATGAGGTGACACTCACTGGGCCTAAGGTAGCTTGAGTTCCAGTCGACGAGGGTTACGGGCGACTGGGGGTCTGCGTACCGGTCCAGGGTCTTTGCTCTCGTCATAATGTCGATGTCGATGGTCCCAGTCAATGGGAGGGGGTTTGGCTAATGGGAGGGGGAGAGGAGAGGAGGGGAATTCGTGACAGAGAGAAGGGTAGGTAGGTGCCTCGTACTTTGGGTGCCTTGTACTTTGGGTGCAAGAAAAGCACATCAGGTATTCTCGCATCATGAATTTGGAGTAAAGACAAGGAAACACAGAGAAAGAAGGACGTGGAGAGGAGCCACTGGGAAAACGGAGCTGCAGTCATGATTGTCTTCCTGTCAATAGTGTCATGTATAATGAGGCCGTATATCGGTAGAGGCAGGGAAGGGCGCAGTTGCGCTTGTTCAAGGTCTGGATACTGCAGCAAAATTCAAGAAGGCATGTACTACACGCTACAATGCCTTTCTTAACTGACCTCTAAATACTCACGTGTTGAAGTTACCTGGAAGGAACAAGGTCGGGCAGTAAAGTAGGCGGACCGACGACAACCTAAGGTACCTACCCCCCTAAGAAACCTGGGCAAAAAAAAAAAAAAAAGGAAAACGTGCAAGTGGACAGCCATTACTAGTGGGTTCCACGACAAATTTCGTCCACTAAAAGGTACCTACCTTACGTAGCACAACCAAGTCCACAATGAGAACAGGATCACGGCGGATCATGATACGTCCCTTGAATGTCTGAGAGCACGAGCCATGGGCCGTGAGCCATGCCGCAGTGGGGTTCGAATCGACTTACAGGGACGACTGTAGACGACTGTGGACGACGAGACGAGAGAAGACCAGACGAGATAAGACCAGACGAGACGAGTTGCTCGAGGAAAGACGAAGACGAGGAGCATTTCGAGAACTCGTGGACGGTGGAGAAAGAACGTCAAAGTGCAAAGGACGTACCTGCTGGGCAGCAGAATTAGTGGGAGAAAAGCAGGAGAAAGTGGGAGGTGGAGCCGGGTAAAAGCCGTGCTGAATGGCTGGTTTGACGACGGGATTGAATCAGTCCCCCGGCTCCTAAGGCATCTTAGCCTGGCCAACCCTGTCTGGCATTATTTTGAGTTTTCCATTAGTCCGTGCGAGGCAATATTGGATCGGCTCTGCGCACCGTCAGGAGACACTGTATTTCTCCAGCGATGGCTGCACCAAGTCCACCTGCTGAGCGTGCGTGACGGGGAGATGGCCCTGAACATGGGCAGCGAAGCGCTGCTGGAGTCGCTGGGGCCGCTGGGTTAGGCGCTGGAAATGCCCGCCCCGGGCAGGAAACTTGTGGTCTCTGCTCTGGAGACGGAGACGCGGGGCACCTTCGCGCATGGCCCTGTTCATGGCCTGTCGCTTGTCCTGGGTAAGGTTCGGTGAAGTTCGAGTGTGGTATCGTTGAAGTATCGTCCAGCGTAGTGTGTCGACGGGGGTATTAATGGAGGGAGGATGGGGACGGCGAATGAGGGCACGAGGCGGCAATCACGGTCCTTGATGTGGTGGTGGTGGATGGGGAATACCATCAACGGGGCTCTGGAATGAATGGGAAACTGGACGGCACTCAGGACCTGGTTTTGGACCATCTTCCTCCCGTCGCCGAGGCGGTGCTTCCCTAGGTCCTATCTTTGGCCCGTACTTTCCCCCGGACAACCCGATACTGCGACTTCCATTGACTACCTACCTACCTACCTGGACGTGATTACCTTTAGGTTGAAATGAGAAGGCAAAAAAACAAGCAAGACGAAGAGCCCCGTAAGCCGAAGTGAAAGAGCAATCCACCTTCACGCACCTCAGTTGTCTTGCCTTGCCTTCCTTATCCGACTAAGGCAAGACCTGTAATAAGCCGCAGGAAGCAAGAAGCACCGCGCCGACTGGTAAGTCTGTCTCGGGAAACAGCAGGTGTCATCAGATAAGGTACCTAACTTCCCGAGAGCTCTTGCTCTGTCTCTCCCACCTACTATTGTTCCTGCTTTTTCCTACACCATGCGATGGGTGGCAATTGCACTATGAGATACCTTAGCTCTTCCTCTTGCCCCTTCCGTCCTGGAGGCTGGGCCTGCTCCTCTCCGGACACGTTCCGTGTCTTCATACCTTGAACTTGCTCAGACGAGACCATCAGCATGAGGTAAGGTAAGGCATTTTTCCTCTCTCATTACGATTTTCGGTTTGCCCCGGAAACTCGACTATTTTACGGATACCTCCTTCATTTTTTCTCCTACTGTTGCGCAAGCCGCGTTCGTATGCGAATATTGGGAAGGGGGACAACGGACGGCTCGTCTTCCCCGAAGCTTGTCATTTGTTCCTTGTCGACTGACTGAGGCGCTGCAAGGTAAAGCTGCCTTAGGTACCTTACTTTGTCCAAAGGCCCGACTATTAATAGCGATTTCCTTGGAACAGGAAATTTGTTATCGATATTTGATCATTAACGTTCTGTAAAGCATCCACGGGGGCCAGCACCCCTGGACTATGAACCATGCTGCGTACAAGGTCTTCCTGTTGCATACCGACCGAATCATTTGATAAGGTAGGTAGGTACACTTCAACTCCTCAAAGATGTCCGCTCGAGTACGTAAGCCACCCGGGTCTCTCGTGTCCGCTTTGGTCCACGCCGAATCGTCCCCTCACGTCAACTCGGACTACGCTCCGATCGCATCTCACTCTTCCCATTCCGCATCACCCTGCAGGCAATCGCATAGGTCGGCCTGCTGCCCATCCCTCGACAAATCACAACTCGACTTTCTCGCGTATGCGCATCTGATGATGATACTCGGCCAGAGCTTTCAGTCATCCTAATTGTTAGGCCCATGTGGTCACCGCTTCGGCCTGACCCCAAACTCGTCACGCCCTCTGACGCTTCTCGACGGCCATATTCGGCCGCCGCTGCAGCCGTGGCCCCAAGCTTCTGCAGCTGAAGTCTTGCAGCTACTATCTACTGCATCCCATCTGCATGCAGCCGGCCGTGATACCTTTCCTTTACCTTGGGCCCCCCCCCCCGGGGTCCCCCCTCCCCCCTCAACCATCAAGAAAACCACGCCGAATGGCGAATAAAGCGCTTCCAAGGCAAGGCCAGGTTCAGAACCAGGACGTTTTCAACGGCCGAGCTCCATATCGAGGGCAACACCGTAGATGCCATCCCAGCAGACGCACCACACACTAGGCAGAAGGCAGCGAGGGTGGTGAGGTAGCTTAGAGGCGGTAGCCCGCCGTCACCCGCCATCTCCCACCACTACCACGTCCACTACGTCCATGACCTACCCATCCCATGTCGGTACATCGAGCAGTTCAGGTACCTTGCACACCCGTCCAGACGCCTACGAATAGGAACCTGGAGTGGCTTGTCTCAACTCGTGCTGCCAATGCTCCTGCCTTTGCGGCTTGCGTCTGCTGCCACTGCTTGTTGCTCCTGTGCCACGACGCTGCGTCCATAACGACCTCGACTGGGACCTCGACCTAGAGCTTCACCCGGGAGTCAATGCTACCATTCCCCGGGTCCAATTGCGTGGTGAGACTGCTCTCATGTCAGAGCAAGCAGGACAATGCTGACTGGACAGAGGAAGGTGTGTTGTGGACTCGTGTGTGGACGAAGTACGTATATTCATAATGGACGGCTCTAATTCAGGTCGTCTGTATAGTCTCGCCTCGTCCCGTGTCGTCCCTCCCGTGCCTCAGTTGCGCAGGACCATCATGTAAGGTCCTCTGCTCGGTAAGCGGTAAGGCACGGTCAACTTCGCGGCAGCTACCTTACCTTACTGCAAAACGGAGCTCAAGCCAAGACACTGGATTACGTGTTTGGCCATTTTTGGTGTTGATGAGACGGCGGGGGTTACCTCTTTTTTTATCGCGTTTTCAAGGGACCCCTTTCCTCGCTTGAGGGCCTGGAGACGTCTGAGCACCTAAGGTCGGTAGCTCAGAGCTCCCGTCACCTCCCGCAAGCGGACTCGAAGGGAAAGTAAAGTCCGAAGAAAATGTTCAAGAGATAGAGATTGGAGGAGCAATGTCGGACATTCTTCTGCGCACAACCCTTTAGAGGTTCAAAGCCAGGAAGGTGCAAATATCAAGACCCGTCGCTGAACATGGGGGAATCTGTACGGGCTATGGAGATAGAAGGCAGGTCGATGGAGAGGTATCGCAGTAGGTACGCAGTACCTTGCTTGGGGGCCTTGGCTGCGCCGCGCCAGCACGATGCCAGAGCTGCGTTGCGACTGGTTCATGGGATTCCGGACGCACCTCAACTTGCGTGTGGGTTGCGCGCCGTAGCGCAGTGCATCTGCTGGGCATCTGCGGTCTTGTCCTGAGTGGAGGGGAGGAGAGGGGAGGAAGAGGCAGTGGACGATGGCAGGTCAGGTACGGAGGAGCCTTTCAAAAGTTTTAACTAGCCCCCCTACTACTCCCCTACTAGCGGCCAGCTGCCGTCACCCCGCGCCTTACCTATTTAGGTAAAATTTACTACTTGCTGCTTTTCAGGGCTTATAAAGCTCCCTTATAAGCCCTCTTCTATTAATAATACTATCCTCACTACTATTATATATTATAATCTTACTTTTATTTTAATTATTTAAAATAGCTTTAAATAGTACTCTTACTTAGAGAGTAGTTATTATTACTTTATAAGCCCCTATAGTAACTACTAAGGAAATTATATAAATAATAAGCTTCTTGATCTATATAATTAATAAGATTTACTCCTATATAATTAAGGCTAGTTTTAATCTTAATAGTACTAATCTTATTATTCTTTCTTGATATATTATAGATAAACCCTACTTTAAGTGTTCAAAAAAGTTTGTTTAAAAAAGTAAGTTATAGCTAGTATCAAAATTATTAAAGCTTAAGTATACTATAATTAGTATGAATAAGAGAAGAACTATACTAATATTACTAATAACTTTAGTAGGAGAGTATTAATATCCCTATAACAATAACATAGAAGATTCTTTATTAAGCCAGATTTAGAAAATGAAACCTACTTATAAGCTTAGTTTTATAAAGATTATAAAAGTAGAGTATTTGAGGTAGTACTTCTATTATTATTATTAGATCCTAGAGAATTAGGAGAAGTTTATTTAGTTTAATAAAATTAGGATCATATTACTTTATTACTAGAGAGAATATTAGCCATAGAGGAAGGCTTCTAAAGCTTACTTTAGATTCTATAGTAATAAAAGCATTATTCTAGATTTATATTTTAGTTAATACAATCGTAAGAGTTTCTATTCTTATTAGATATTAGAGATAACAAAGAAATATAAAGCTATTGCTAAAGTTATTATTACTCTTGATAATAAATCAAAGTTTATTAAATATTAGGAGTAAGAGGTTATTATTCTACTTAGCTATTTTAGATTATATAATAAACTTAATAAAATGCTCATATAGTAAAAAATAAGAAAACTAACAAGCATTTCCAGAAGAGTAATAGCTAGTATTACTACTATTATAAGATTCTTTTTATAAAGCTATTTCTATTTATTCATAAATGTAATAATAATAATATTATGAATAAGAATAAAGTAGTCACTAATACTATTAGTTTATTTACTATATATACTACTTTAATAATATTTAGAAATTATTACACTATATTAATAGCTTAGATCTTAATATTATAGAGCTTTACTATGTATAAAAAAGTAATATGTAGTTGAGAAAAAAGTACTAAAGAGCTATATTGATATAACATAAGTATAGAAAGTATACTAGTAGAATAGACTTATATAGAATTAAATTTAGGTTCAAATTAAGAGAATTCTATATTATATTGAGTAAATAATTACTTTAAAAGGTAGGAATAAATATAAAGAGAGCTATATTATTAGTAAATACTAGTAATAACTTCTTTTTAACCTTACTTACTTAATATTAAAATAGTAGGTAGGAGCCCTAGCTACTATCTCTAACTTAAGACCCCCTGCGCTTCTACCTACTAGCTAGCCTCTAGTTCAAACTTTTGAAAGGCTTCTCTGTACCTAGGCTAGTCCTGGCTCCTTCTAGGTCCTGCCTCTTATTAATCTCGACCTCTAATTTACAGAACACTATAACGTAGATTTCTTAGAGCTTGAAGTATATACTTATATACTTAATAATCTAGCACTTTGTCTCACTCTATTCTCTCTTTCCTAAACTATAATTTACTTCTTTAATAAATTTGAAGACCTAATATACTATTAATTATATACGTTTTTAATCTTAGTTATATTATTAGATATTAACTATATCATATTACTAATTGTTTCAAATTTACTTAGTATTTTAACCCATATATTTCCAAAACATCCTTACTATTATATTATTTTAATTATTAACAGATAAAATATTTGTATTTTC
The DNA here is from genome assembly GCA_037178605.1 of Colletotrichum euphorbiae. Lineage (NCBI taxonomy): Eukaryota > Fungi > Ascomycota > Sordariomycetes > Glomerellales > Glomerellaceae > Colletotrichum > Colletotrichum euphorbiae. The sequence continues at coordinate 13,221 of JAXCEF010000008.1, forward strand.
AAATAGATTAATACGTACTTATTAAAAGTGGTTTTAAACTAGTAATTCTTCCAATATCTCGAGTAATATTATTGAATAAAAATTCTTATAAGATGTAAGTACTATTAAGATATATTAATAGCTTTATTTCATAATTCTATTTAAATAGAATGTTTTAGAGATTTATTCTTATAATCTCAAGTTATTTATAAAGATTTATAATATCTTATAGCTTATTCAAAGTCTTACTGTCTTTCACTTCAAGGTTCTATTTGAATTAATTATTATAAGCAATAATTACTACTACGTTTCTATCTATTAGTTAGCGTGGAAAAGACTCCGTGTTGTTCTAGATACAAAGGTTACTAAGACCTCGACCTCATCGCATCCTCATCCAGTTCCCAAGCCGGGTACATACCGACTTCGACTCACCACTTGTGCCCCTCCGCCCCCCTCCCCGGTGTGGACTGTGGATCGTGGACCGTCACAAAGTTCGGCCCATCAACTGCCATAATAATTGAGGTCTGGCCCTCTTTCCCTGCGCTTTTTGCGGACCCCTGATCCGGGTGCGGGCACAGACTCCTAGCTTCCCCTTTAGGCTTTCAGGAAAAACTTCAACGAACATGCCCTCCGCATTTGTGCTCGCCCATTTTTTTCCTCCCCTTCCTGTGTCCCCATCACATTCTGTCATTGCTGCTTTGTGCTTCTACCTCCCTAGGGTGTTGCCTCTTGAAGCATGTCTTGTTTGCATTCCATACTATTTGCGCACACTGCCACTTCTCTCGGGGGGCTTTTCGCGTTGAGCACAGGACGTCCTTAGAGACCGGTGTTGTCTCCAGGAACGGAAGCCGACGACGTTCAACCTCGAACCCTTACGGTTTACCTGTCGTTGAAACTTGACAGTAACACAATCCGCGCAAGAGCCGGACACGAGGGGAAAGGAGGAGCCAGGAGATTGCGCCTGGCCCATAGAGTCACTAGCGTCCAGATGTATGTAAGTCATGACGGATCTCCATATGAGTCTAATCACGCGCAGTGAGGCCTTGAAAGACGCAATCGCCAGCATCGCGAGCCACGAGTCGTGGAAGCGCATGTTCAGTACCGGATGCCTACCCATCTTGGCCGACCGACCGCCTCTATTACCTTCCCTTCCCAGGCCAACAAATGGGACTGCTCATGCCTCATGACATGACAGGATACAGGACCCTTTTGGTTCTGGCTTCCATCCACACCTCGTGACCAGTGAGGGGTTGGTTATCCGCGCTCTTTCATTCTCTCGCCAAATGTCAGAGGGCACATAGTCGGCTCTCGTCGCGACCGGCTCATCAACCGGCATGCGCTTGTAATCGCGCGTGGGGAGTCATGACGTTTGACGGCAGTGACCGAACAACAAGAAAAACCAACCTGCGATTACGCCTGAATGCTTGAACGAACCGCGCCGTTGCCAGCAGCCTTGCTTTTCCAAATCCAACACCCCTCCCACAACGGGATCGCCCCCTCCTTCACCGTTCTTCGGCGAGTGCAGCTTCTAAAAAAGAGAGACATCGCCTTCTGTCGGACCAGTTCGCCAGCCAGCAAAAGCCTCAGTCAGGCGCATGTGTCTATTATATTAACCCTCTCTTAATATTGCCTGCCCACTCCACCATATCTGGGCAGGGATAATTCAACTGGATATATGCCCCAAGCGGGTTCAACTCGGCCCCTGGCCTGCTATCAATCTCGTGAACCGATTCTCTCCCCCCGCCCCTCCTCCTCTCCCACACCCCCCGGTTCACACGCCTTTCCCTTTTCTGCCCTTCATCGGCGTCTCTGCCCAACGGTCTTCAAAGAGAATTTGCGGGCCACTGGCCTACGAGAGCCGTCGGAGGATTCTCTGTCTAGTCTTCCTCATCGGCCTACCCCCTCTTCGGCCCCTGGGGCTTTCCGCCATGGGTCATCCATTGGCCAGGAGGAAGGAATTTGGAGTCCTTCCAGCCTGCGATTTCTCCTCAAGACATGGCCCTCCATGCCTCCGTACGATCCATGCCAGGTTCTTCTCCGTCCCTCCATCTCGATGGAGCTACTTACCGCACATGCTACCCGGCTCACCAGGGTCAGTAGTGCCATCCCTGAAGGCTTGCCGTCAACTCTCTTCCATGCCTCTTGCTGCTAGCGATGCAATTTTGTGCAAGGGACTCACTCGTTCGTTCGGCAGAAGCGGGGGTGTTTTCTATGAGTGTGAGTGTGAGTGTGTGTGCGAGTGAAGAGAGGGAATGTGAGAGCGCAGAGTGAGTAATAAGTAAGGTAGTAGGCGTCCTTGTCCAACTGGGGCTAGTTGACCGGCGTGGCGTGTCTTCTCTATGATGTCCATGTTAACTATGAATGCGTCTGGCTATTCATTGCTATATAGGTGCGAGTGCGGGTTACTGTGTGTGAGTAGACAACTTTTCTTCTTGAGATGGCTTCAACGAATAGGCGTTAAGATATGTTTAATGTACTTCTCTACATCCCGGAACCACGTCCTGTTTACCCGCTCTCGACTTGTGATTGTTGACATATATGCAATTTCATAACCCCGACAGAGCTTCTGCAACAGCTGTCGAGATGCCTGGACCTGGTATCCCGAGCTGTGCTCGTTTGCTGTTATCAAACCCGTTTCAGTGCCGTCCGTCGTCCTGACCATCGCTTGTCTCCTCGCCAGTCTCCCCCCCCTTCCCCAATCCCCATAGCGCCGCCTTCTAAGAAGGGTATCTCCCTAAACCTTGTCGCCGCTTTGCAGGGCGCATCCATACCCCCATCGTTGCAGCTCCATAATCCATTGCGTGCCTTGTTCTTCCGCTCACCAGATCGCCCGCTGCTCCTCTTCTCCTTCCCAGTATGGTTGCATGCACTGACCGTCGTCGACCAAGAACCCGCCGTTACGTTGTACTGGTGACCTCTCGCTGGTCTTTGCCGCTGAAGAAGAGACACTCACACACGCACGCAAGTCGACGACAAGCAGGTGCCAGCATACTTATTTAGGAGCATTATTCGCATCGAGAGACGACGACTCCCGTCGTCTGCTGTGCTCGAGTCGTCCCCCCCTCTCGACTCGATACAAACTCGACCTTGGCTGGCCTCCCCCAGCCCTGCCCCATCCAGTATCCACCGCAGGACAGTGCCGAAGATTTTCATGAGACACCCCCTCCAACATCTACCGTCCTCCTGCTACCCATCCACCCCATCATATACAAGTATACATCTGTCTCTGCAACCTTAAACATGACCTTTGCCCGTTGAACCTCGACTTCACCTTTGCATCTCCTGCATCTTCTCGAGTCTTCGCCCATCACTTCTCGACAGCAAACAAAAGGCCATCCACATCGCCTATCCTCCGCGGCTTGCCCTTGGTCATCACGGCTTACAAGCTCCATCGTATGCCTTGCTGATCCCCCGTCCAGCAAGGAACTACTACACATCTTTTGTGAAGGAGAGGTGCGCTTGGGTCTGGGACAGGACTGCGGCGCTCCGGAAAGGCATGCTCTAATGTCAACCACGGTAACCTACCCCGTCATGGCAGAGTTGAAAGAGCCGGCGCACTCCAGTCTTTGGTCCAACTATGGGAGTCCTGTTCAAATGTCGTCTCGATTCAACGACAGCCTGGATTCCGGCCTCGGAGGCCATTCCGCCAACTCGCCACATGCGGGACGCCCAAGAAGCCACCACCCCAGCGTAGACCACGGCTCTTACCCGTACGCTCGTTACCCTCAGCACGAGTCTGATGCCTACGATAGACACGCGCATCCCAGCTTGACCTCCCACCATAGCTTTCCCAACCTGAAGAGACCGTACTCTCAGACCGAGCAGCCTCCCTATCAGGAGATTGTGCAGGATCTGAGGGACGATGGATCCAAGTTGACGGTTAACCATGACCACAAGCTGCTATCGTTCAAACGAGTGCAGGACAAGCACACCATTGTCGACCAGCATGGCCGCATGCAGCAGCTGGAGCTGTCCGCTCAGCTTCACGGCATGTTTTTCCTCTCTGAGATGCCGACGAACAACGACGGCACCATCCTCCAACCCGAACTTACCTGCTACCGACGAAACCTGTTCCAGATCAGCGGTTCTCTGATTACCCCGCGTAGCCAACTCTCGGTGGTCACCGAGACTGGCGAGACGGTTCCCGTCAATACCACCGAAGTGACTATCTCTGCCATCGAGTCGGTTGACGGTCACCCGGTCCGTCTGATCGTTATTCCCTGGAAGACGCCCCCACCGAACTCCCCCGAAGTCACGCAAGGTCCCGACCAGGAGCCAGCATCGCTCCCCTTGATCCCTTTCCAAGACGACGGCTCGGAGGCTGATGGAGAGTACGCTGTGTACCCCATCGGCTGGCGCCGGTTGCAGTTCAGAATGTGAGTATTTCCAGTGCGCTTGCGACGACGGTCCCTCACTAATTTCCCAACAGCGCCACGGCGAACAACGGTAGGAGGAAGGAGCTTCAGCAGCATTTTGTGCTTCATCTCAAGGTTGTGGGCACGCTGGCCAACGGGAACAAGGTCGTCTTGACCGAGTCGACAACCGCTCCCATCGTGGTACGTGGCCGTAGCCCTCGCAACTTCCAGGCTAGGAAGGAGATTCCTCTCCTGGGATCCAGCGCTGGCTCGAGGGGTCAGGCTTTGGTAGAGACAGGTTTGGGTATTGTGGCAGGACCATTGGCAGTCAAGCCGCAAGATGCCAAGGCAAGAGGATTGGACATGCAGATGCCTCGCTCTGCATTCACTTTCAACGCAGGAGGCCCCAAGATGCCAGGTGCCCCAATGGGAGCCATGAGATCAAAGTAAGCAACACCAGTCAGCTTTCGGTTGCATCATTCCATCACTCTATGGAATCAACGCCACTCCCCCCATCCACACTTGAGAGAACTGGACTGACCTTCCACAGCTCTTATCCAAACTGGAGTTCTACCAACGCCATGTCGCATCTACCCCCAGCCGGCTCGGGAGGTTATCCCGCGACTTCCATGGCGGGAGACCCTTACCACAAGGTTCCTCTGGCTGGCGGATCCAGCTTCAGCGCCGAGCCCCAGGACATGCCTCTGCAGACATCGATGCCACAAGTCCCGCTATCATTGGTAGCAAACGACCAGCAACAACCTCCTATCAGGACCCAATATGCCTACGTCCAGAGCACAACTGCTCCGCCACCTCTCTCTGTGCCCACGACCGCGATGGCTGGCCCGGACAGCGCGCTTAACGTACCAAGGTACGTCGACAACCCAAGGCCGACCAAGAGCCCGAGACACGCAAGCCAGCCTTCGATGCACAGCACCGGGTCTCTTGCTCACAACGACTCGTCTACTGAGTACCGTTACGGCTCCTACGGAGCGGTGGGCAGCAATGCCAGTGAAATCGCGCCTCCTGCCTACAAACAAGAGTCTTCACACGCTGGCCCTGGTCGCGACTACTATCCTCCATCGAGCTCGTGGACAACAACTGCCGGTGAGTCTGCGTCAACAGTCGCCTACACCAGTGGCGAGAGCAGGCCGTATTTTGGGGATCAGTACGCCAGCGGAGGCTCTGCGCCGGCTCCCAAGCCGGAGCACGCCCCTGCCCCTACAGCTCCCGGATCATATAGCAGCGCACACCGGGGTTCCTTCGATGGCATGAACCACTATTCCTGGAACACTAATTAGCTGCGTACTTCATCGTGTGGCGGCTGGGCTACGCCACTGTCTTGCACTTCTGAGAAACCATAATAAGCCCAGGGTCGATCGTGACCGAGCCAAGGGAAACAGACCTTCGGGCCTAGGCAGTATCCCACGTGGCACATCAACCCTGGTCGTGTATCACTATATCTTCGATTCGAGGCCAGAAGAGCGATTGCGGTTCGGATTTGTATTTGAATTTTATCGAGTCGATGGGAGATTCATTTCTTGAGCCGTGTCGAGGTCGGCGATTTCCATCCCGGGACGCTGTCGTTCATGACGGTGATCTCCCCACGCAAATCGACACCGGCAGGATGTTTTGTATATTTCATGACAGATGGGACCCGAGCATAATTTGGGTAGGCGCAGCAACGACATGGTCGAGACCGGCGTCAAGAGACGGGCATTGTCTGGTGGCTGAGCATTTCGATACCACACGGAGGATAGCATTGACGTCGAATGCTCTGGCCGGACGCTTCTATCACCGGCTCCGGGCCGTGCTGCGACATTGGGAAGGCGGGTTTACATAACGATATGTATGGTATTTTCTTTCCTTTATTTTGGGTTCGAGCTCCGGGTATCAGGCAAATAAGGCAATGTGAGGCATTGTGGTCTTCATCTGGCATCTTTGGTCCTGGAATAGGCGGGTTTTTGTGGTGTCGGGAAAAAGAGGAAAGGCCTTCAGGGCGATGCAGGAAAACCTTCGACTCGGGCTCAGCCCTGAGAATCAGACGACGTCAGGTTTGAGACGGCTCTTGGCGATGAGCCTCATTCCGCTCCCGCTTTAAGGTTCTGCCATTCGAGCGCCATGGATGGGCGAGAGTTCAGCTGATTTGTTCGGGACGACGACCCAGCGAGTTGGCAACTCTGAGGGGCGGCTTGGCCCGAAGGGACGGTGTGGGTGGTGTTTGTTGGCCGTTTGCGAGGGAGGGTCGGCTCGGCTTGTTTTTCTGTTTTTCTTGGTTCAACGTCCACACCGACCCGTGTTCGATAACAATATTTGGTGTGCGCAAATCGAGGAATATCGGCTGAAGCTGCGTTGTCTTCTTCTTTTTTTTTCCTTGTTCTTAGATGGAATAGTGCGGAGGAAAGAGGGTAAGAAGGGCTTTTCAAAGGTAGTCGGAGACAGACAGATGAGAAAAATGGCCCAAAAACGCGCAAAGCAGTGAATCAGCACATAGCATCGCAAACCCACACGACAACTTCGAAATGGAGAAACGGATAGGAAGTGACCTCGTATTAGGGGGACGACGATCGTGTCGTACGTGGAGAGGGTCCGCATACGGGAATTATGGATTTCTATTCATCACTTTGGGTCTGTTGGTACACAAGCAAGTCATCATTGCTCCTTGCCTGTCTTACCGTCTGGTCTCCTTTCAGCAAGGCAGGCTGGGCTCTCTCTTGTTTACTAGCCCGAATCAACGCCGCTCCGTCGGGCGTTTGCCATTCCCCGCCGTTGGTTCCCACACACATACACCTGAGGGAATCTCATCTCATCACTTCACAGCGTTACCTTAGTACATGTACCATGCCATGTGCGCGTCTCCTGGGGCCGCCCATCTTTCCTTCCGCTTTTCCAGTAGTATGGTTAGGCTAGCTACCTAGCGTTGGCGCGTTGTTGGCGCTGCCGGTGCGGTGCGAAGCGGCGCGGCGTGGCGGGGTGGTGGGATTGGGATGGGTGTGGACTGTGACGATCACCTGCCATTCGGCCCTTGTCTTGCTTGTCTCCCTTGCATGGAGGTAAGAGGGGAGGACTGAACCGCGCAAGTAGATGGATGTCGCTCGGGATCGGTGAATCCTCCCTTGGGCTTGGAGAACTCCACTCTCGACTTCCGTTTCGAGAGCACTTTGGTGACTGGAGTGGGGTGGACAGGGTGGTTGACAAACAACCTTAACTTTCCAACGTGACAGGCTAGTTGAGCTGAGAGCAGGAAATTACAAAGCGGAATTGGCGCGCAAAAGGACGCTGCACTCATTCCGTGTTAATTTTTTTTTCCTTTCTCCCTCCCCTCGCCTTCACCAAGGAGATACCCGGTCCGGCCGTCTCTTCGTTCGTGGGATGAGGAACATTGGTTTTGGGCCCGAGGGAACGGTACCGGTCCAATTTTTTTTCTTCTTTTTTTTTTGGTAAATCGTTGGTGATGATCCCCCTCCCCCGACATCTGTCACTACATCGTATACCCCTTCCCGCCCAACACCACCACCCAAGACGCCTCATGTACAAGGGGGCCTGGGTTAGAACGAATGAACCAACACGAACGACCCAGCCACGCCCACGTAACCGGTGGTGATGGATCGTTCAACGAGTTGCCACTTGGTAAAGTATCCGAGACCCCCCGTCCGGCTCCCCCCTTCCCTGGGCCCCTGGCGCCCCTCACTTCTCTCAGGCGGGGAAAATGAACACGCTTTCATGCACCACACGTTTCTCACCTCACACCCCTCCCTCGATGGCTTGGCCGGCTACCCGGGAGGATGGAGAGGCGGGAATTTGCGGCTGGTTGGTTGTTTGGATGTGAGACGTTGTACAAGAAAACGAATGTGTAGTTCGCAGCAAGGTTATTGTGTTTGCTTCTTTGCGGGTGGGGGGGGGAAGGTTACAAGTGCCACTCTGGTAATTGGTTTGACGTTGTTTCTGAGTGGAAGGAAGCGTTTGAAGTTCTGGGCGCTTGGTTTGTGCGCATGCGCAAGGTGGAACAATCCTCGGAGTGAGGCGCTGTGCGCGGCAACCATGATGAATACATCCTGATTTGCTTTACCTGGGTTGCGGACTGTTATTGTCTTGTTGATTTTTGTTGGTCAAAGTGGTTAAGTGGGCTAATCGCACCATCGCTCCCTTGGGATGCCCGTACATTGCCACGGCATGTCAGTCTTGGTGGAGGCCCCAGGCCCCAGGTGGCCCGCGCGATAAGATAAGCCAAGGTGCGCAGCTTTCCCTGACCGAAAATCTTTGTTCCCCATTGTTCCCGCAAGGCCGTCAAGGATCCCGCCGCGAGCCGCACGCAGAGGTTTACCCGCAAATATCGACAGCTTCAGCCCGCACACAGGTCCAACGCGACGATTGCAACCCCCCCCCCGCCCCCCCCGAAAAGGGCCAGACTACGACGGACACAGTCTCGCGCGCGCGTGCCCGCACTACTCGATTGGCAATTGAAATCGTCACATAGGGCACCTGGAGAGACAATGTTCGAGCTGCCCGACGCCAAGAGGTGCGTTGCGTCAACATGGGGCAATCTTCCCCCAACCCGCGTAATTGCGAAACTGACGGAGGAGACGATGATAAGGGTGAGGAGGGAAGACCTAGCGTCCGACTCGGAAGATGAGGCGCCTCACCGCGACGAAGGGCAGGACGCGGAGCTGTTCGCGAAACTGCACGCTCGCGTGGCGGGCATGCTAGACCTGAGCAGCCTCGAACAACCGCCGCCGCCGACGACCGCCGAGAAGACGAAGCACGCTGCTACGAAAACTACGGCCACGTCTGATGACGATGACGATGACGAAGAGGAGGCGCCCGAGGACAAGGATGAGGAGATGGGCGACGCCGCGGCCGGGCCGGAGGAATTCGAGTTCCGACTGTTTTCGACGGCGCCGGCGACCAAGATTGCGCTCGTGGACGAGGACGAGCTCGCGTTGCAGGGCGAGGGCGATATGATTCGCAAGAGGCCGCTGTCGTACTACATCACGGAGCTGACGCCCGAGACGCGGGCCGAGTTCGCGGATGCTGCGGTGTCGGGGGAGGACGTGTTGGGGAGGGCGAGGCAGCGGTGGTGGGGGATGGAGATGCCTTGGCGGGTGACGAGTATCGCGACGGAGCCGAAGAAGGGGGTCAAGGGAAAGAAGGACGGGGAGAGCGAGGAGGCTGCGAGGAGGAGGAGGCCGGGGAAGAAGAAGAGGATCGCGTTGAGGATGAGAGAAAGGGAGAGGAAGAAGAAGGCTGAGGAGGAGGAGAAGTCTAAGATGAGTAGGGAGGAGGCGTTGAAGGAGAAGAAGAAGAGGTTGAATCGTATCAAGAAGTTGAGGAAGAGGAAGAAGGAAAAGGAGGCGAAGCAGGGCGGTCGTGGTGATGCGGAGGATTCTGGGGATGACTCGGAGGGTGATGATGAGTAGGCGGCATGTGTTGCAAGCCAAGGTGGCCGCTGAGGCGCCATGGCCGCGCTCTGGGAGGTGTTGAGGTGGTTTATGATTAATTGTCTGGGTCATGACTTGTGAACGAAATGATCCGTCGGCCTAGTCATAATGGTATTCGACTGTTCCAGACATCGTTGCTCTGAAGTCTGTGGATGTCTCATAAGGCATTCCCGACTATCTCGCTCACGAAATGTGGGAAAGAGGCTTGCAAAAAATTGGACCACGCTTGCAACGCCAGCCCATACATGTGCTACGAGCAAGGGAATGTACCCAGTCTGTCGTCAACGGTGTATTTGGTCGACATCGAAGGTTCCTCGCCCATGTTCCTACAGCAGCTCTGTACTGGATGTAATCCCTCATGGTCTTCTCCAGAGTGAAGATCTTGGCTCACGCTGGGTGAGGCTCTCGGAACCCTTTCCCCCGTCATCACACATGCAACCGACAGCTCGAGTCGTTGGGTCTTTACGAAAGTTACTCCCTGTGGGATCGCTTCAGTGCAACGAGCCACCAACAACCCGGGGGGCCAAATGGGAAAATGTATCACAATACTCGGCAACTTCTCTCGGATGTACTTAGACATCGATAGTTTTGTTTGGGCGCTTGCCGTGGAGCGTTTTCGTTAATAATGTGTTCGAATAAGACCCCTCAGCCCCCCTTGAAGAGTTCTGCATAAGTGCTCGAACGAGAGAACGGAATCAAGGGGAGTAAGTCATAGAACAAGACCAACGATGTATGATCCAGACGCCGAGATCCCTTCGCTTCTATTAGAGAAATTGAACGAGGGCACAGGAAGGAGACAGATCGATGCCTTCGGCAACTTGCCTCACATTCTGTCAAGAAAGTCGGTGGTTTACCAACTTCCTGGAGTCTTGAACGCTGTCCAAATGACAATGGAAGACCTGATTCTGCATCATGTCCTGGCTGCATCCACCTCTCCCGGCCCAGCCTTTGACAGCGATCAGCAGACAGCCGAGGTCGGCCTTCCTTGGTGGCCTTTGCCCGAGTTTTGGCTCCTTCCTACTTTACAATTTCTTTTACCTCCTCTGCCTGAGGCGAGCAGAAGGTGGCGGCAGAAAGAAACACCTATTCTTCTCTTACTTCTCTCCCCTTAAAAACGTCAACCATCCTTGCTCGTCGCTCTCATCACGGTGACATCAAACAACGACAAGATCAACGACCGCCAACAGAATAAAAATCGCTCCAAATACCGTTCAAAACTGCGCGGGAGAGGGAATTCCGAAGGGACTGTCGCGAATCCCGCTCGACTGAGCGAGGCACACAGTACCGCGACAGCTACGGCCGAGGCCGATCAACTGATCAAGGGAGCCACCACCGTGACGACTCTTACGTTAACCGGTCTCCTGAGCATGGAGGCCACGTCTCTGAGGCCATTCCAAGAAGGTCGAACCTCTGAAAATGGGTTGGGAGGCTCAGTAGGCAAGCCCAAGCCTTCACAGCGAAGTCGCTCTCGCTTACGATCTTTGTCGTGGTCATTTCTGAGCTTCTGGGCCTTTTGGAGGCTATCGCAGATCTTGTCGAAAGGTACGGGAACGCCTTCAACGCACGTTATGTGACTTTATGTTTCGTGCTTTCAAACAGCAAGCCTCCGACTGCCGTTTCAGCCGCATCACAAAGAATTGCGGAAAAAATGCTGGCGAACGTCAAGAGGGAGACTGTATACGTCTCAGAGCCTTCGTCTGTCGCCATGGAAACGGACACACTGCAACATCACCCCACCAGGGAGAACTCGACTGCGAGAGATGATCGCCCACCACGGAGCAGCGAGTACACACCATCCGAGAGCAATGACGACCCGAACCACTACCGAAGTGTTTACCATAGTGGCAGACCTTCCCCGACGAAGGCTTACGCACCTAGACGTCACAATAGGGACGCTGATGATTGCTTTCTACGCAACAGGAACCTATCCTCATCGGCACTCGCTCGAGGTGGAAATCGCAACGGCGGCGATGCTGCGCCGGCCGCAAAGCCGAACAACAGGAGGAATCACGGGAACAGGGCTCCGGATTTCACAGATGGAAATTTCCAGCGGAGGGGCTGCAGCTCTCGCCGACAACCTGGAACGAAACATCAGCCGTAAAGAGAAAGACTTCAACGTTTTCAAGTGAGGGATGGGATGACATTTGAAGGACGTGACATGTGAAGGAATAGGGAACTTACCCGCCGACTGGCGTTGAACAACCGAGGACAAGCGGCACGTAGACTAGCGTATGAAATTGATTTTGTTGACTAACAACAATCCGTTGTTCTCCTCAACTTGACTGGTGATGTTTGTCTTCTCGCGCTCGGCCATTACTCCTCTCGCCACCGTGAGATTGACCCCGCGTAAGAGCTTGGGCTTGATAGTCCTGTTCTTGCTCGTGTCTCGACGGCTGGATCTGCTTGATCACGGCTCGGCTAGTGTTTTAAGCCAGGCTGGTTTCAAAAGCTGTTCCTGATGAGAGACGAGGATCCTAGGACTGCTTCCCAGATGTAGAATGTACAAGCAATTGACACCCAAGCTCTTACAATTTCTAAGCAAATACCCCCTTCTAGAGCCAAGGACAGACCTAGCTTTGGCGTCGCCAGTGGAGGTTCAATGTAGGGGAACGGGCAAGAAGGCTGACGATTGATGTATGGCGGATCATATCAGAGGGTCATTTCCACACTCTCGGTGCCGAGGTAGAAAGATGTCACAAGAAGAATGTTCCACACTCTGAACGATTATGATTACAAAAAGCTCAACGGGAACATGGTACACGGGAGAGTAGCCCTCAGCAAAGTTTCTCTCCCGTAGCTCACAGGTTCTTCCTCACGCCCTGCGCCTGGAAAGCCGAAGAAATCTCGCCAGAGGCGACGTAGATGGCGTACAAGGGAATAAAAACCCAGAGCATGTTGAAGAAGACGAGGTACACCCACAGGTACATGAAGTTGCTGGTGTCGAGGTTGATGTTGCCCGTCAGCCACTCGGGGCAGAATGTCATGAAGCCGCCATACAGCTCCGCCGTCGCGATGACGATCATCCAGATGTTGACCTTTGGGTCGCGCTTGGCGATGAGGTAGCAGATCCAGACTGCCATCGGGCCGGCGCCAAAGACGGTGAGCAGCTCGAGAGAGATGACGCCCTGCGCGTGACGGGTTAGTAAAATGTTTCTTTGCAGGGGGGGTAGGGAGTGGGATTGACGCACGAGGTCTGCGCCGGCCCATCTCTTATCAGCACGGGCGTAGACCATCCATAGCTGCGCAAAAGGATTGCTGCCACCGGATTGAGCGCCGTAGATGCGGTCTGAGTATCCGAGAAAGTTGGCGGGGGTCGGGTGGTATCCGGAGAGATCGGCGTCGGGTATGTAGGCGACGGGGATGTAGGAGAAGAAGCAGTGGTAGAGGAAACTACCCTCGAGGAAGAAGTGGATGAGGGCGTCGAAGGCGTGCCATATGAAGAGGACGCGGTAGTTTGTTGAGGTCGCAGGGTGAAGGACGCGTTGGGAGACGGCGATGGCGATTGAGAGAAGGACAACGGTCGCAGCAAGCGAAACGAGCGTCGTCTGGTCGAACAAATCGGGCGGGAGTGCAGAAGCGGCTGTCGACATTATGGCGTTTTCGACGTTTCCGAGTCGATCGCGGCTGCTTAGATCAAAGTCAAAGCAAAGTCAAAGGTGTCTGAAATGATGTAAGGGGTCATTGAATCAACTCTTAGGCAATAGGCAACGTCGTGCAACAAGGGGATTTTGGGAAGTTTAGCTCGTTGCTCTGTGCGCCGGGAATGCTAATCCTAGTTGTGGGGCAGTCTGTGGAAGTATATCATCTGGTTGGTAGGCACGGATAGTTATCAGCTTCAAGATTTCAACAAGCCACAAAGATCATGCTCACATGTTGATTGCGGCCAAATGATATTAACCTAACTTTATTAAGGCCGTATTTTTGGTATACCATGACCATGAACTGATCTGTTTTGCACTAAGTAATTCTAATAATTTCGCCGAAGTGCCAAAAATTTTTTGGAACAAATGCTAATCGCGAAATAGTGTCACAATGAACATTAACGAATATTTAGCAATGTAGTGGCATTAAACTGACTATAGGTGATCTAAGTCTGAAGGAAAAACCCAGGTGTCATTGCCTCATTGCTTTCCATACGACTCCATTCCCTAAACGCCTTTCCATTGATATCCTCCCGCAATATTTAGGGGTATCATCTAGGGGCGGGCAATTTAGTGCTTGGCAGACTCCTTGTTGACCTCGGCCTTAGCCTCGTGAGAGGACTCGTCCATCTTGTCACCAACGGCATCCTTAGCAGCAGAGGCACTGATCACGAGCTTAGTAAATCGCGACATGTAGAAGATGGATCTCAAACTTACCGGCTGGTGAGGGAGGCATCGGAGTCCTTGGCGACCTGCTTGTTGGTCTCCTTGGAGGCGGTGGCGCCGGCCTGCTGGACAGACTCGGAAACGTAGTTGGCAGCGTTCTTAATGGTCTCCATTGTGATGTATTTGGTTGTTGATCGAAGATCGAAAGTTGGAAGTTGTGTGAAGTATTTGTGAATTTGTTTACTTGGATTGTGATGAGGAGAAAAGAAAGCTTAAGATAGATGGAGGGAAGAGGAGGTTTATATAATGGATGGAGAGCAGGTTTGATATTGTGAGGAAGGAAGGAAGGCAGGCAGCCGCTGCCTTTGGCATCGTGGTTGCGTGGTTCCTGGGCGGTACACTACCTGCCCCGCTAACCTGGTAGGTGCCCGCCTTCGTGAGTACAGAATGAAGCCAAGAAGGCAATTACTTGACGTATACCTTGGTTTAGGCGGGCGAATGCACATCATGGGAGGTACCTGCCAGGAAATGAGCTATTCTCTGCCCCTCCCCCTCGTCTGGTCCCTCCGGATGCTCGAGTGAACTCGTGCATGTCTCTCCCTGCGCGTGTCTTGCCTCCCGGGCTTGCCCAAGTGTGGCTGCAGCGCAGTTTCACCCCATCTGGCAAGGACGACGCTCAGGGTCTATCATGTGAACTGAAGAAATGGCGTCATAGACTACGTTTTTGCCTGGTCCCAGAGTGTGTTGGTGGTTCCTCCAGTTACTGCGATAGATGCCGATTGCGCGGGAAATCGCCCCGGGAGCCAACCGGGAGGTGTCATGTCAAAAAGAAAAACGACCGAAAATGGCTCCATGCGGACGTGGAGCTTGGGGTTTGTTTGGGTGCAGTCGCACTAAGGTAGCCACAGGTATGAAGCTCCATGAGCTGCAGCTGGGAGCTTGGGGGCAGGGGGCAGCTTCTCTCCTGGCGGGTGACGTCAGGCGAACCTGGGCGGGGCTGCGGGCTGCGGGCTAGACTACGAATGAACGCGCCAACGTCATAGTACATACCTCCGCGTCGACTTTGGGTGTTCCTTTCTAAAACTCTGCCACCGAAAGTCCACTGGCAAATCGCGTTTGGAGTCGACATGCCACATGCAAAGCATCATGTCGCGCAATTCGCGTAATGCTGGACGGCAAAATACGTCAGCCTGTCGATTACTCCAGGATGACCAGCCAACCAGACAATCCATGACCGACATCGTTCCGTCAGAAAGATGGCATTTTTTCAAATCTCGATTGTAGGCTCTTAGTTCCCCACCATTTCTGGGACACCACTTTCAGTCAATGGAGCACTTCCACAAGGTACACTACCTTACGGATAGGAGTCTCCTCTCGGAGTTCAAAAAGCTTTCCAAGCCACAGTGGAGCGCCTCACACGCGCTGAAAGCAGTGGCGAAGCCAAGCAAATGCTTAGGAGCATCAATCTCACCAATAAGCACAGACCAAGAGCAGACGGAGCTCTTCGACCTCTAGTCTTCCCCCTTGTTGGCAACAAGATGAGGTTTTGCGGGCAGCGGAGGGGTAGGCTGAGGCACAGGACTACAGGCCGTATTGGCAACACCGTCTGAGAGCTCCCCTGCCTTATGACGTAGTGGTAGATAGCTTCGCGCTTGAGGAGGAAGAAGGACCGTTCTGGACCGCACCAAAGCGTGCAGAACAAATCAGACCCGTCCGACCATCTTCTCAGCCTGCCTGCCTCTAACCTCGAAATGCCCTTGACTACTGCTTCCTGCCTGCCCGCTCGACCCGCGCGCTCTGGAAGCGGCAAGACGCGGGTTTCAATTGTGCAAAGGCGCAGCCCGGCAAATTCCCGTACCGTCAGATGATTGTTTTCCGATTCGCCCATCGACGAGCAAACGCCTGTATGTCATCGAGATCTACTGGACCACACTTTCAGAAAACGCCTTGGACGACTCGCTTCTCAACTATTTGCTCTCGGACCTTCCTCTCCGGTTCACTGCGACTGAACCTCCTGAATATGGGGGATTGAATATGGGGGATTACTCCGCCGCGTCTCATGTGATGCTCCAGCAGGCCCAGCGGTCCTTGGATGGGCGAATACGATGCCGGGAAATGGTCAATGCATTTCCAAACACGGCAAGTACTTTTCCTGGCCGACGGAACAACAGCAGACAGCTTGGTGGGATTGTCTTCAGTAGAACAGCGAGCTTGACAAGATACCTTCATTACAGGATGCGCCCCGCATGCCTACCTGAGTCCATCGACACAGAGATGGTCTCGTGCCCTTGGCGACGTTCGCCTCCTCAAAGCTTCGCCCGTACCGCCTTCATTTGTCCGACTCTCCGACCTGGAAATATCCCACGTAAAATACGTCACCCTCACGACATACGAGACCGTATCACTAGTTTTCTTCTTGGCCAGCCACAGCGGACCCTGAGGGCATCTCCCAATGCAAAAGGCCCCTCCATTGCCCCTCACGCCGCCTGGAACCTTGGAGAGACAGCTCACACGTCCCGCATTCCACATTGACATTCCAACAGATTAAGGTGTGACTGTCAATCAGCGGGCCCTGGGCTAGTTCAGTCGCGAGAACTCAGCCTCCGTGTTTCGTCTGACCCCGCCGCTAAAACTATGTCGTCAGGCTCTTTTGTTGAGCTGGCAAGTGCTCGGCCTTACTAGCTACAGCTACCGTTATTTACAATGCCAGTCGTCGTTATCGCTTCTTAAGATTTGCAGCCGTTCCTCAGTCCGCGTCTTCAGCCCGAATATGAGACTACGGCTGCGTTCCGAAGCTTCGAAGTTCGAACAGTTCCTCAAGTACGCCCGCGCCGCGTGTCCCGCGTCAATGCAGGCCTCGGCGTCCCTGAGGCCTCGTGGGCATGCCATACGACGCACTCCATCGACTGATCCGTGCAGGTTAGCATGAGGATATGCGGAACGATGCGTCGATCGTGGAACGCTAAGGCTTGCCTGGCGTGCCCCGCCTGCCAGCTTTCCCCGTGCGGCGATTCCCAGTGCCCCTGATGATCGATGCTTCAGTCGATCATCGACCGCATCGGCGGCTAAGTCTACGCCCGCGGCGGCGTCGGGCCCCCGTCGCATAAGCCACGACGGCCGCCTGGCCCGATTACACTGACCGCTTCGGCCGTCTTTCATGATTGAGGGGTAAAAAATGGCTTTCGGAGACTACTCGCTGTTTGGCTCTTTCGCTGAGCAGGTTACACGAGATCGCTTCGAGACACACCAGCACTAAGAGCTCTATGTGAAGCTTCAATCGAGGGGTAAAAGAGGCCCCTTGCATGGCCGTTTTCAGGCACAGCTTCCTGCTATTTGCTCAATTAGGTTCTAAGCTCGACTGTGACAAAAGCTTAGCTAACTTGGCGAACGAACACCGATTTTGAAGGAATACCGCGATCTCGATATCAAATCCCTCTCAACTCGCCGTGCCCTGTCAGGCTGAGATCGGGCTTTGAGCCAGGCATTCGGCGAGAATGCTAGTCCCTAGAAATTGGATCTAGCGGCATGCTGTTTTAAATCACATATCATACAAGCGGAGCTTCGTTGCGGGGGTTAGGAGGCTGATGATCTCCGCCTGCGCAATTTTGAATGCTTGTCAGACGTGCTGCTCCTCTGCATGCATGGCAGCATCCGCTTGGAAGGGTCGCCAGGGTCGCTCATCGCTCTCACACTTGCCCCAGCCGGAAAGGGTGCCGTCGGCGGCAACGGCGGGATGCGGCGGCACGATGCCTTTTTGGAGGTAGTCGCGTATCTTTTGTATGGCACAAAGAGAAATGGCCGCCAACGTGCAATGCCCCTCGGCCTCGATATCAAGGACGCCTGCGTCGACAAAGTTTTGGGACATAGCCAAAGCCGCACCGAGCGGTGTAACGGGGTCGTGGGTGTTGCCTGCGAAGAGGATGGGGAAGGACGTATTGACGGGATCCGGGCTCTGGAGGTTCGCATCCCAATCCGGGCTTGGGAACTTGCCCTCGAAACCCCAGCCTTCACAAGACATCATGAGGGAAATCAGCTGGATAAGGTGAGCAGGGTATGCCAGGTGACCGGAGCCTCGTTGCACTTACGACGTCGGCAAACAATGTGAAGCTGGAGGTTTTCTTGAACAACTCGTCCAGACTATCGTTACGCTGCAGGGAACGATCGCCGTCAGCCCTCGCAAGCAACAACGTGATCTAGTTACTTTCACTCACCTTGACCTGCTGGTCGCTGCAGCTTACTGCCGGCTGGCTCTCACTCACGTCGACCATTGCGGGCGATCTGAATTACAGACTGCACATCGGGGCCAAGTCCGGAGCATTCACAAACTGTGAAATGTCTGCCCCAGTGTGTAAGAGATTAGCCATGGTCCCGCGGAGGGAAAAAAGCATCACCGGGGCGTAAAGTGTGGTGAAGACAATTTTCTTGACGTCGGCCTCCATCAGGACCACGGGCATGTTACTCAAAGCAGAAATGACGATGAGCGGCTCGGCTCTCAGCCTGCCCATGACGCCCTCGTATCGTGCCCTGATGTCCTCTGGCTTGTCACCCTTGCGGAAGAGGTCGCATTTTCCCTCGGCGATGTGGCAGTAGTAGTAGAACTTGTCGAGGATGGGATTCGAGTCTCTCATTGTCGAAAACCACCAGGTCTGTCGCTTTCAGCATGCAATCGCATAGGCGGGTGGAAGGGTGAGACTCACGGGTCTGCCATACACGTGAGAATCCACGACACCATCAAGTACAAGTCGGCCAACAGAGTCAGCTGTAGAGGTCCATCGGTCAGCCATTGCATGTAAACATACCACAATCAACACGGAAAGGGTGCATACGATACATGGCAGCGAATGTCTGCCCAACAAGCGTGCCGTAGTTAAAGCCCCAGTATATGAGTTTGCGCTTGGTAGAAGGAGGAGCAGCCTCGCTGGGTGACCGCACTCCCGCGCCGAGAGCAATTGTTTCGAACCCATTCTCATGTAGCCAGTCATCGTGAGCGCCGATAATGCTCTTGATATCGGCCGCCACGTTCGGCGTGCCCATGTACCTGAAAGCGCTGTCCTCGCCGTCCTTTTGCAGGCATAGTATCGAGACCGCGCTGGCTCGGTTGGCGAGTGCGTCCATGGCCTCATTCGTACCGTTGGGCAGACCGACATCGTGAGCGGAATTGATCCATGTCATCCTGCGCATCATGGCGAGCCGCTTAGAGTCTGCTGAAGTGCCGCCGCTCCCGAAGCAGTCGGCGGACGGTACCATGGCGCCGATGCCCCGGGGGTCAAAACCGA
The DNA here is from genome assembly GCA_037178605.1 of Colletotrichum euphorbiae. Lineage (NCBI taxonomy): Eukaryota > Fungi > Ascomycota > Sordariomycetes > Glomerellales > Glomerellaceae > Colletotrichum > Colletotrichum euphorbiae. The sequence goes on from JAXCEF010000008.1 coordinate 32,576, forward strand.
GGAGATCCACATCTCCGCCGACGGCGGCTTGGATGCTGGGGCCTTTGGGGGGATACACAAACGCGGTGCCGACGCCGCCGGGTCCGCCCGGGTTCAAGACTAGTGGGGACTCTGAGAAGCGGCCGGTGTCGAGTCCGTGGCCGGGCGCCGGGAGCAAGACCGACGTGCACCTTGGGGTTGTCCGAGGACTTATTCAAGGGCCGCTGGTAATCCATCGGCACGGTCAGGCGGGCGCAGAGGTAGGATCCGCCGGCCATGTCCGGAAGGGCGCAGCGTACCCATGAAGCTTCTCGCTGGTGGGGATGTCATCCCAGTGGGTGTAGACGGGGAAGGGATGGGACGTCGGATGAAGGACGGCATTGCGGTTGTAGAACCACTCTTGCAGTTTCCATGACCAGATGCAGAAGAGGAGGATGCCGAAAACCAGAGGCCTCCTCCATTCTCGCCGTTGCGGCAGTGGTTGCAGAGGAGTGATTGAGTCAGCGAAGCTTTTCGCCGACATGATGATCGCCTGTGATTGGTGGCGATACCAGAGTCAGAAGCGGCGTTTCCCTGATTGATGATGGCGGAGAAGACTGCCGATGGCGACGATGGTGTCGATGTTGAGCGACGATGCGAAGGAGGAATCACACCGAGATTGATGCCTGCGGCAGGCAGCCCTCCAGACTTCTGGGGTGGCCAAGGTCGCGTTTCTTGCTGCATCGACGCGGCACATTGATTGGTACTAGCCAGTCAGATTGTCGGATTGACACATTATACTTATTGATGCAGTCTCTTGGCGGCTGATCTGGTCTATCGGGTGTGCTTTGACGAGTAAACGAGATACTTTCGAAGGAGTGATGGAACGTCCCTCTGGTGTTTGGATTCCTTCCACGCGGCAGTCTCGGTATATGCATTGATGATGGTGCGTGCAGGGCAGCGCGGCGACACGAGACGCCCGGCTGAACTCCGGGCGCCAGGGGGCGTTTGGGACGAGTGTTGTGGCGGCCAAGACGCTGCTGTGGCAGACTTTATAGCCTGGATGTTGGAAAATCCCTTCTTCAATATTGAAATTGGGTCTACTATTGCACCATTAGCCGACCTGCAAATGACTGACTGACAAACAGCTTTGCTTGCCGCTGGACTGGAAACACGGATCCAATGAGTCAGCTCCGTCTCTCGTTCTGGAGGGGCGGCAGAGATGCCCAGGACTCCCAGGGCTCCAAGCAAGGCCACGATCCCTTCGTCTGTATTCAATACGTCAGGCATCGACCGACACGATCGCAGGGCGCGTCTGAGGAATGGCCTTGGCGTGTGCGATGAGCGACGAGTAGGTGCCAGGCAGGAATCCCGCGCATATTTCCTCCTCTTGTTTTGGGTGCGTTTGGGGCCGGAGCCCACAGCAAACCCAGTGTTTCTCTCCTTTCCACCGCCTTCTCAGCCCAGCCCAGCCCAGCCAGCCCAGACCAGGCCCAAAGACGAGAAACAAGGGGGAAAAAATCTAGGGCGGAGGTGGCTGTTGCTTGATAAACGCGGATGTATCCATCTTGGTCAAAACTCTGCCACGACAGGACAGTCCCTGTGACGATGACACTCGGCGACCCTTTGTAATTTGGGAGGCGAGCATCCGCTTTTAGAAGCAGCCCCCAGAATTTCGCAACAGCATCCCAATATCTAGGCTACCGAGGCACGGAGCAAGTCAAGGCGGCTGGTTCTGGAGGATGAGAGATAAAGCATGAAGAAACGTCGAAGCTTTCAGAGACAACTTCACTGAACGCTGACAGCAACAGGTTGGCCGACGTCAACTTGCTCTTTAACAGCCACGAGTCCGCAAGTCCTGACCATGCAGCGGCGGCAGCACTGGCGCCAGTCGTACCTAAAAGGCGGAGATGGGTTCGATTCCTATCAGCGCTGTTGGGATTTCGCTTTTGGCTCAATTAGCACCACCACCACCAGCATGAGGCTGCGCACCCGCATCCCCTTTTCGTCGCATATTTCTCTCTCAGTTCCGAAAATAGCTCTTACCGCGGGTGATCTGAGACGTTCCCGAACTTCTAGCGCTAGTCAATTGAACACTTTGACGAACGGGTTTCTCTGTCGATGACAGACACACAGGAAGGCATTGACAACCCACATCTGCAATCCCTCTATTGACCCACTTCTGTTTGTCCAGGGGGGTTCACATGAGGGGTGACTGCGACTCTGATGCAGGCCTGGCCAAGCCAAGATGCGAAAAGACAAGGTCGACGAGTAAGCTTGTGGCTATTTATGTATTGGAAACAAATAAACCGGAGGTTGTTATTTTGGCCCCCAGCGATGAGTCGTTGAATGACAACACCTTCACGCAGCCAAGACTCAAGAGCGACAATGGATGGATGGTCTTGGTAAAATCTTGTTCAGCACGTCAAAGTGGCCGGCCCAATGGCAGTGGGAAACAGCTTCCCCAGACGGACGAGGTGCAACGTAGGAAAACGGGGCCGCTGTGGGCTAACGTACCTAGTAGGGTAGCTACCGAGATGTACGGATATTGCAGGCGAGAAGAAGGCATGGGGTTTTAAGTGCCAGTTACATACCAGATGTTCCTTGCGCCGTGCCCCCTCCCCCCCCCCAACAAACACACTCGCACCGTCGGAAATTCAACCACATGGCGTACCAAACAGGTGGTCACAGACGGCGCACTAGACATGTCGTCAATAAGTTTGCCTTTCGGTTTGCCAACCTGAGGCAATGCAAATTTAAGCCGCATCCGCATCGCAGGAGGGAAGGCATGCGTGCAGAAAATGACGGACGGAAAGCGTGATTGCCGTCATCGAGATAGTGCCGCGGCAACCACGTGATTGGCATTACCCGAATGGACTTAATTAGTGAATAATTAATGCACCTACGGATATACACCACGGGAAGGGGCAGAACGCAACTCAGTTCCTTCTCTGACTGTCCAATGCCCAACTAAGCTGGTTTAGAGCCTTTGGTTGCAGCCCCGACACGATGCCGGATGCTCCCTTGACGGAACAGAACTCTTGCCCCTGGATGCGAACTTTTTTTTTCTCTTTTCCGCACATTCTTCACCAACCGCAACGCATCGGGGCCACTCCTGGCCACGGCATCTGAGAGCGACACACCCGATTTGATCATCGCTTATTGAGTTTGACAGACTTCAGAAGGTTCAGGCTCGTCCCTGGCACGCCCAAAGTCATGGCTGGAAAAATAGACCAGAGATGTGTCAGGCAAGTGCATATCGTGCTTGTATCGTGCAGTTCGCCTCCAGCAGATGACGTCCTGCAGGATCTAATGCATCGAGAGACTCAACGAACATGTTGTATCACGGAGGACAAAGCCAATTCAGGCTACGAGAGCCACAGGACCGCAAAACAGACTTATTGCAGTTTGGCATCATCCGCGGAGACGGCGCTGGTCTGATGTCCACGGGAATCTGCTAAACTAGGAACTCGACGGGACACAGAGCAGGACTAAAGCTACCGGGTTTCTGCAACGGCGAATATCAAGCAGCTCCGAGGTCTCAGACACGCGCGGGAGTGTGGGCACTCCGTCTGCCCTTCCGACTCACTGCGGATACTCCTTTCGAAAAAGCACCTCAGCCAAAGACCCTGCTCGGTTGAACTCGTCCGGCCTCTCTGCATTGCATCCCAGCCCATTCGACCCAGAACAGCATAACACAATTGGATTGGACCCTGAGCTTTGCGCCGTCCCACGGGGTTCTCGAGTCTCTTCCTGACACTTGACAATCGGCAAACCATCGGGGCACGGTTTTCATGCGTTTGCCCTGCCGCCTTCCAGTAACCGCCTTTCCATCTACCGCGACCCAGTATTGGGGAAACATTCGAGAGGGACGCCATCCCGGCCCTGCTGCTCGAAAGGTGTGTAAGTCACGACTCGGCAACGCCTAGAGAAACGATTCATTCGGTTTAACCCGTTGTTTGCTCGCTGGAATGTTCAGCCGCCTCGTCTTGCTTTTTTCAGTTGCCGCGGACCAGCAGATTAACACACATTGCACGGTTGGAGAATACGTGATTGCCCTTGGCGTGCTTGGTGCGCCAGTCGCCGCAGCATCCGACTGTGCTAAAACGGGGAAAGATCTCTTGTGCTTCTTGGCTGAATGCCATCGTTGCAGCCCTCCGGGAGACACCGGCCTCAAGGCGTCCCGCCAAACGCCAAGAGGAAAATCCGCCCCCATGGCACGCAAGTCCACGACGACTTCTGAGCCTTTTTTTTTTTCCTCCAAATTTTCCGTCTGTCCGCCACCTCGTCCCATCACAGCGAGCAGGCCTGGGGAACAGCGAGCAGGCCTGGGGAGAAGGAATTTAAGAAAGAATGGACAATATCGACGCCATGCACGTCCCAGCTTCCATCGCAGGACTTCTTGGCATGGTCTCAAAAGCGACTGATCCACGCACAAAGTACCGCAGCCCTTGACTGACGAATCCACCTCCAGTCGGATATTCTGCGCGTCCTACGAGGGGTCCCCCCCTGTCCCTGGTCATGACTATCCATCATCAGAGCGTGTATCTCTGGGCCAAAATTGTCATCCTACCTTACATCTCTCGGCCATCGCATAGAGACATGGCGACGATGCCAAGACCCTCTAGTCAGGTCTCTCCCTCAAGCATGGTCTCGAATCGCTCTCACATCTTACCCTCTCCTACGGGCACAGTCCATCCAAACGGATATCCCAACCTGAGATGCCCAATTGGACCGCCGCCTGCCTCTGGTGTCACCTGCGTTTCATGCCTCGACTGCCTCGCTTGCTGCTTGGGCCCCACAGCGGGCATTCGAACGTCCCGCCGCCTCCAATGAAGCCCTCGACAAGTCCTCCATCCCTTGGCACAACTCGGAGCTTTACAGCTGGGCAATCCCACCAAGCCGACGACACGCAAACCCCTGTGCCCCCGTACCGACTCGATCAACAAGAGCCATACCCGGAAAGTAACCCTCGCTACTAAAATGTATGACGGCCCACGACCGACTTGATGCTTCGAGGGGACTTTGTTTCTTGGCATCTTGGCAGCCGTGTCTCAAGCATGTGGCCGGCTCAACGTCTCAACCATTCAAGCTTGGCTCGTGGGGAAATATATGAAGTCTAAACTCTCGTGCTGTCTTTACACAACCCTTTACTTCTTCTTCAGCTGTGCTCGACTGGTTTTCCGTCTCTTCTCGGTTCACTTCTTTCCTTTCACAACGTCCTCAAGCTTGTCTTTTCTTCTTCCGCTGGTCGTGTCCCTTTGTATCAATTACGATTGTTACTTAGTTGTAATTAAACCCCTTCCCGTGGACGACCATCACTCTCTCCCAGCGCCGCTAATCCGAATCATACTCTGAAGAACCGATTACCCGAACTTCGACAAGATGGTTAACCGTTACGTCTTCGCCGTTGCCGGTCTTGCCGCTCAGCTCAACGCTCTGCCTTTGAACATCAACCTTGGCGCTTATTCACCTGCCTTGGTGGTGGGTGATGGTGAAATTTCATTCGGTGGTAGAAACGATGTCTCCCAGTTGATGAACGTCCTGGAGGGCGCGGCAGTTAATGCTGCTCAAGGTGTTGCGAATCCTCCGGCCGCCGCTCCCGGCAACCCTCAACAGCAGCCCAAGCCGGCGCAGCCCACACCACCCGCTGCTCCTGCTGCTACTTTCGTTGGCGGCGCTACTCCCGTTACTGCCTCTTCCGAGAATGGTCGAGTTGACGAGGTTAGTGAGCTCACTGAAGTTAGTGTTGTTTTTTCTTTTTTTTTCTCTCCAGAGTCTCTGTTTGTCCCTGTTGTCTGTGTGAGCGGGTTGCTCACGGACGTCTGCGCCTCATCGGACCAACAACATCAGCTAACCAATCATACCCAATAGGCTCAAGCCATCGCCGCACTCCAAGGGATGGGCAAGGAGATCGCCCCCCGCGTCTCGCTCACCAAGGCCCGCGCCCCGCCCCAGCTGAAGCGTGACCTCGCCGGCTTCGACCGCGCCCTGAAGTTCGCCGAGGCTGCTCTTCAGAAGGGACCCAAGATCCAGCTCGGCACCGGCGAGGGTGGATCTGGTGTCGGTGTGATCATTGACAACAACCAGCAGGCTGCCGCTCGCCCTGGTAAGGGAGGCGCAGAGGGTGGTGCCGCTGCTCCCGGCGGTGGCGCTGGTGGCGGAGCTGGCGGTGCCGCCGCCGCTGCTGCCGCTCCCGCTCCCGTCATTGTCGCTCAGCAGAAGGTCAAGGCTCGCGCCGAAGAGCCTGAGCAGGCCGCGCCGGCTCCTCGCCGCCGCAAGGTCACCACCATGTACGTTCGCTCTGGCGTTCCTGCCGGTAAGTACGAGTCACGCACAGAAGAGCGACTATGCTAACATGCTATGTCAGGCGTTGAGATGACCCCCGAGAAGCTTGTCGCTCGTGACCCTACCCCTGCCGGTACTTTTGTTGCTCGCCAGGTCATCCCTGCCACCAACGAGATCGTCAAGCGCGCCGAGGAGGAGCTGGCCAAGCGAGGTACCGGCGGCGCCATCGACACCGTTAACCTGAACGTCAGCGGTGAGGGAGTCACGATGACCTTCGTCGAGAGTGAAGCCCCTGAGGATGAGCAGTAAATGTTTCGATGCGTGGAATCATGCCCCTTAAAAGAAAATTTCAAAAAGAAAGTACTTCCTCTACGATGAATTTTCGCCTACGACCCCGCCCGGCCTCAGCCCAAATCAACTCATGTCGAGATTACCCTTCATCGGTGAGTGACGGGTCAAACAGAAAACAGACACTGTCATCATCATACAATACTCGGCTTCGTTTCTTATTAGGTTTATTCTTACTGTTATGATATCAAATGTCCTTTGGGAGAAGGGTGGTGGTTTGTGTTTGGTTTGTAGGTGTTAGCGTGTCGTAGACAAATCCCCTTAAACATCGACTTTGGACCAATATTTGCCCTGTCTCCGCCGCACATCGAACTTTCGTCATGCCGTCTTCAGTGTATGATCATCTCAGAATACCTGCTTACATCCAAAAAGCCAATGTAAATGCAGCCAGTCGTCTTCCGACGGACCGTTTGGTCCTGAACAAGCAAGCGAACAACCTGGCTTCTTCAAGCATTGCCTTCATACTGCAGCAGAACTTTGCAGAGGTAAAGATTCCCGCGGGCCATGACTAGCCAGTTTCGTCCAAAGGGAGACTTGGGCTGGTTCCTCGATCCGCGTGGTCGTGCCCGCATGACAGGAGACTCGTGGCATTGCATAAAGATTCTTCCACAGAAAGGGCCGAGAAAAAAAAAACCCCCCAGTAAATGGTTGCGTGTGAAGATCAGATCCGGAGTCGGTTGACATGAGACAGGTACCCGCACCGGAAGGCTCTCTTTATTTGAGTAGATCGGTAGCCAAGTGCACAGGGCCCCGGCTCAAAACATCGGACCGCTCCCTACCTCTCGGACGTCGCAGCATCGTGTCGCAGACTAAGGTTCCCTAGAGCCTCAACACTGTTTGGCCGCCAGGGAAGACCCCCATGGCGACTACCGACCAATAGGAGAAATTTCATGTTTATGTGAACAGTGAAGGGGTCTCCGTCTGGGGTAACCCCGGCCTCCCGGGAAGTGGGTGGGCGGGATTCGGATGTGGCGACACGGCGGGGTCCTCCCTTGCTATGGTAAGGGTAGGGCTGGCCGGCCGCGGGGGAACGGGGTTATGCCGGACGTGTTTTGGCCTTGCCGGTTTGTGTTTTTTTTTTCTCCCAATTGTTTTCCTCGTCTGTTTGGCCACCAGGATGTACAGAAGCCGTGAATCACTGCCAGCCCTACTTTAACGAGGCGGTTCTTGATTATGGAAGGGCAGAGGGGGAGCAGGGTTGAGCCTCGTTTCTTGTCCGCGGTATGCGGGCGCTCCTTTCGCCTCACATTTTCCCCGCGATGTTGCCTTGGAATGACCTCGAACAACCACCAATCATGAGTTTTGTTGTTCTTGGGGAAGAAAGCCGGTGCCTCTTCTTTCGCCTGTGTTCGTGCCATGTGTCAAACCAGCGATTCTTCTTGAGTTGTTGTAGTGGTAGTGGTTGTTCCGGATACGACTCCGAAAGGGAAGGAGGAAGGAGGAGAAAAGTTCTACAGACCAAACTGGAACCTGCCAAGGCCCCCTTTTTTTGGGGGGGGGGGGCTTGCATGTTGTCTCTTTTCTAATTCCATTTCTTGCCCGTGATGTTGAAGATGTTCTCAGAATACTCAGATGAGATTGCTCAAATGGTCTCGGCGCCAAAATTGGAGAGATATAGTGTGTATGGGGGGGGGGGGGGGGGTTTCTTTTTTTTTCAAAGCTGCAATTGGCGAGAAAAAGGTTCCTCGGGAGGGTGTTTCCCAAAAACGTCGGACACTTTTGTTTAGACTTGGCGTTGGGTGTTGTGGGAGATTGGCCTCGGCTGCCACACGGTCATTGGAATGATTTGGAAAATGTGTCAAGCGTCTAATCTTATGCGTATTGCTGTAGACGCGTCACACCGTTGTGATGATTGATTCTTGACAGATGATACAACACGTTCAAGCGTTCGGGAGGGCCAGGAGCCGAACACCTGCTCTGCAATTGACTCGATGCGTCGTGGAACTCTTTGTCGGTATCTCTTTTACATTTTCTTTTTTTCCCTTTTCTTTTTGTCTTTTCCTATTCAAATTGCACCTTCGATGTTGATTGGGCGAGAAAGACTATTTATCCCATTCCTTGTACGCCTTCTGCTTCTGCCTCGTGTTCCAACCCAACTTTCCGCTGATGCTGTTGACCCAGTCCTCGCTGCGGCGGCCCTGGGCTTGCACGCTGGCGAAGGGGTAGCGGCTGGCGCTGATGGTGACGTAGTCGCCGGGGTACAGCTCCATGCGCTCGCGGCCGTCGAAGCTGGCCCAGGAGTTCGTCCTGGCGTCGTAGGGAACGCCAACGCGCAGAACGATAGTGTCTGGGAGTATGATGGGGCGGAAGGAGAGGGTATGGGGGCAGATGGAGGTGACGAGCATGACGGGGTTCTCCGGATGACAGAGGGAACCGCCGGCTGCCAGATTGTAGGCCGTGGAACCGGTTGGGGTCGAAACGCAGATGCCATCTGCCAAGACGGAAGTGAAGTGTTCGTCGTCACCGAAAATTTCGGTGTAAGACATAGCTGATTTGGGGTGTCCGTTATCAGCACGCGACAGGCAGGGACGAGGGCCCCAGGGGGGGGGAGAGACTTACTTGGGTTGGGGCCGCGGTCTACCACGATCTCATTCAATATCTCAAAGGTTCCGTCTGGGGTGTGGGTGTGCTCGTTTTCCCTCTCCTCGCCGATGAGTTCTTCGACCAGATCCGGCGTCCGCCCGTCATCTTCCTGGCTGGAACTGCTCTCGTTGCCATTGGCCAGCTGTTTCCTCCGCTGGCTTCTCATGATCGTTCCTTCAAACCGCAGGCGAAGGCTGACGGTAACACCCTTGTTGAAGGCATTTGTGAGAATAGACCTGTGATCCTCAAAGTCAAATTTGGTGAGAAACCCGAGACTCCCAAGTGAGAAGCTGAGGACCGGTGGCACGATGCGTTGGAAAAGCCAACTGAGGTAGAGGACTGTGCCGTCGCCGCCCAAGGTGATGACGAAGTCGAACATATGCGGCCTGTTCCTGCACATGTCCTCGTCCCAATATCTCAACCGTTTGGCTAAAACCTCCTCCCCGCCATCTGCTTTCATCTTGCCCGCCTCAACACGCTCTCTCTTCAGTTCCTCGATCAGCCCAGGAGCGTTGAATTTCTTGCTTTCTTCAAAGTTCTCCCCCACGTACACCGTGTAGTCAACGTCTCGTTCATGAGACAGCAGCCATTTTACCAGCTCCCTGGTGCGGATGATCAAGTCTGGGTCGTGAATTTTGGTCAACACGAAGATGGTCTTGACACGAAACCGGATGCGCATGCTGCTAAGTCGTCTGCTCAGCTCGCGCACTCCCCAAGCCATCTCGCTCAGTTGCTTTTTCGTCAGCAGGCGGCTGTGTAGCTCATCCTCGCTCTCGGCATTCATAAGGTCGACTTGCGATGGCGACTTGATGATTTCATTTCTCCAGGATTTCTCATCAATCTGGCCCACGTCGCTACCCTCCGGACTGTCGGAAGCCAGTATCGCAGCTCTGTGCTTGGCGATGCGGCCCTTGGGCTCGACTATTTTGGACATGCCTGTCTCTGCAGAGACGTCTTCAGCGCCCGCTTGTCGATGAGGGCTCTCGTATGTGGGGTGACCGTAATGATAATTCTCTGACGTGGACTTGGTGGTGCTCGATACTGAGTTCGACCTAGAGCCATGGTTGCTGGCGGAGGCGACGGCGTCGCGGGCTTTCCGCTGACTCTCGAGAAACTGATGCACAATGCACTCGGTTCTCCTGCTTGGATGGCGCGGTAGCGGCCGTGAAATCTCAGAGGTCACCAGCGAGCTTTTGCGGCGATACGGATTTCCCGCATCAAAAGTAACCTAATGATTCATATTCCGTCAGCACCCCTCTTAGACGGTGTTTCATATTGGCGTACCTCGACAGCTCTCTGATAGTCGTCGTCGCTGCCACTCGAGTGAGCGTCCTCTTCATTCTCAAAGCCCACGCGCTTCGCCGCCTTCTCTTCGGCGACTTTATCAAAACCCATTACGAGAGGCGGGAAGCTGCGATGCAAATTCAGGCCCTGGGTGAAAGTCGGAAAAGCCGCGGCGGGCGCGGGGTAGTCAAAGAATGTCTTAGAGTCCTCGGTTGGCGATTCAGACAACGACGGCTTTTGAAGAGTTTCCTGCTTGAAAATCTTTCACTGTCAGATCGAGGTTAAGGCAGGCTGGAAGTTTAAGTGAGTACGCAGTTTGATGAGTGAGGTGTCTGTCTCATGGGGCTGATGATGCAGCTTCCGTAATCAAAGTCTCTCGAGGTAATTGGGGTAAGCAGGTATGGAGAGAGGTGGTTTCGCGCCTTCCAACGTTCAATGACCTAGCCAGGATCTCCAGGTTGTGGGAATGCCGCGGACCAGATGGCGAGGTAGAGTTTGAAGCAAACGCGACCTGGATAACGGGGTCGCCAAATAGAAGGCAGCGGTTTCGACGGGTGGTTTCCGCTTATTGAGCCTGGCAGCGCCTTCAACCTTGTCACCTCGACGGGGCAAAGGTCGACTCTAAAATGATGAATGATTGCGGCATTTGCCCTGGGTCGGGGCGTCCGCGGGCTTATTCAATGGGGTGGACCAGGCCTGCTAACTTGGCACCGAACGCCGAAGGATTAATTATGAAGTATGTAGTGGTCCGCCCGCCGTGGCGCACACTGTCCGATGTCGCTTCCGAAGAGCGGTTAGTGGTCGCTGACTTTAGCGCCACAAGGCAATTGGAAATGTATGTGGAGTCAGACAAGGAAGGCGAGCCAGGTGCAGCTAGCGCAGAGCACTTTGCAGTTGCGAGCGAGCGATACGGGTCATGAAAGGCAGTGGCATCTTCGCGCTGCTCCGTCTCTTTAGGCAATATGCAGTGGTATCTGAACTTAAATACCTTGGCTGTAACTTGCATACGAGAGCAGGTTATCTCAAGGCAAGAGCACCCAAGCACCCGGCCCAAGCACCCGACCCAAGCACCCGACCCAAGCACTGAAAGTAAATTCTTTCAGCAGACGCCGACCACCTGCATGACGCGAAAACTCTTCTCCAAACCCTGACTATCTGGTCCTGAACACAGGCTGATCATTGGATTGGCGCATAGAGACATCGGGTGATGCCATTGCGCCGTTCCAAACATGAGATGATCACTCCACGGCCCTTTGACGGGGCGACACCATTCTCTTTTGGCCGTAGTCGCACGGCAGAAAAAGGCTATCGCTTGTGCGACCTGGCAGAGGGGAAAGCGATCTCGAGGTACAAACCACCTGGGTTTCGGTGATAAGATACAGAGTAGGTAGGCTGCCTTCCCTTCATGATACCTTAGCCTGTATGATTGGCCAGATCTGAGACTTGATTTCATCTTGGCGAAATATTGCACCTGGGGCAAGGGAACAGCATGTACCTATCCCCTGTCGAAGGAGGGTGCGGATACCTACCTAGATAGGTTGCCTGCCAGCCACACACCCCGCCAAATCGCCCGTGGAGTTGCGCCTCAACCAATCACAGCTTGTAGCGCAGACTGCATCCCACTCGAGGCTACTGCACCTGTCCCGCGTTGATGTTGACCTCCTTCCCCAAGCTCGACGACCATGAGCTCGTTTCTGGACACGCGATCGCATCTTAATTCGACGCGTCGCAGTCCAATGCTGCTACGTTAACCAATACAGACGGACCCCCAGCGAAACCGTTCACTTTCATCTTTGGGAACCCAGCTGGAGCTTGACAAACCTCTCAAAACAGCTTCCAAGTTTCTTCCAGGATGAACTCGCTCTGGCCCTCCCGGGCCGCCAACGATGGCACCGGCACTGCTCCGAAACCACCACCTCCACCTTCGAACGGCGATGTCGCAGATGCCGTCGTTGCGGACGTTGGCCCGGCCACCGATGCCGTAAACCCACCCCCGCCTCCTCCGTCTCGACCCCCTCTGGCTAGAAACTCGTCCGCCCCGACGCCCAGCCCGGCCCCGGCCCCTGTCCCTTCGGCCCCGATGCCTCCTGTACCCACTGATCAGCCGCAACCAACCGATTCGCTTTCTCTTTTGCAGCTCAGGCGTATCGTCGCCGAGTTCAGCAGGGGTGAACCCGTTGCGTACGATTTCGTCTACAATGACATGGGCTCCCACGATGAGGAAATCGACGAGTGGTTCGTCTACCAGTTCTGGCAGTGGGTGCGTCTCAATGCTGCGCAGAGAGCGTTCGAGTGGCAATGGCAACATGAGTACAATATTCAGTCAAGCTGGGAAGAGACAGAGCACGAGACAAGAGCGAGATTCACTCGGGACGCTTTGGAAGGATTGCGGGCGAAGGAGCCGGCCCACCGTTCAGCTTCCATTGGGAAACTTCTCTACCTAATACTGGGGAGATGGGGTGATACGTCCACTCCTGCTACTGTTGGTGATCGCAGATCGGCTGCGAGCGCTACGCAACTGGAGGCCATCAGATCGAGTATAACGTTTCTCACAGAATTGGACGGCATCGCTACCGTCTGGATGGCCGTTCGGGACTGTTTTGATGTTTTCTGGTACGTTTCGTGTGACCATATCACCTGGATCTGAGCTGACCATGGCAGGTCGGACGATCCGCGACTCATTCAGCCTGGCGGCGCACAGGAAGCCCAAGATGAGCTCATCAACTTGATGACCATCATGTATGTTATCGTACAAGAAGTCTTGAGCTTTCCCGCAGAGCTTGAAGCTACCAAAGCCAATCTTCGTGAGCTTCGACCACGCCGTCTTTCCATTTGACTCGAGCTGACAGCCACAGTCAATCTGAAGCCTGGCTTGGTTGATTTCATGTCCATGGCAACTTCCAAACTGCGCTGGGACGATCAGAGCCTGATGCCGTCGAGTCAGGTAAGAAATTTTGGATGCGGTTGTGGCCAATGCTAACGGCTTCAGATTTTCTTGCTGTACTGGAAATCCATTCTCCTGGTCTTGGGGGGCACACAAGAGATTGACGAGGCCAAAAAGGCCACGGCCGAATCGCCCAACGCAAAATCCAAGGACATCATCACCGCATCGCCCTTAGACTACCATGTCTTTCGACAGGAGCTCACCTCCAAGTATCCCGCATATGTACCGCCGCGGACGCTGATTCCCCTCGAACCCGAGAACACCACATTACTACCCCCTCTGCCGAACCAACTTACGAGGAACAGTGCTACCACTGGAATCCTCCCGGGCCCGTCAAATACCCAGAGCGGCGGTGCCTCCATCTTAAACCAGCCCGTACACATCGCAACACCTGCACCGTCACCCCCGCCATCTCCCGGTGTCGGGGGCAAAGGCGGGAAGAAGCAAAACTACCAGACGAATCAGAATTTCCCCTTCATGTACCCGCCTCTGGACGCTACGAGTAACAGTGCTGGCGGCAAAGGCGGCGCTGGCCTACAAGAGCAGCTTGTAGGGCGCAAGTGGGAAGGAAGCGACATTCCCGCGTCGATTCTTGAGGCAGGAGAGCTGTTCTCCAAGCGAGTTCGAATGACGCGTGCTACGCGACAGCTCTGGGAAGAGCGTGAGAGCTTCTTGAAATTTGAGAGAGGCTGGGAAGCAGAGAATAGCGACAGCGATGTCGAGGACCTCGATCTGGATGGATTGACTCTCGAAGAAAGGAAAGAGATAGCTGCGCTGAAAGCGGAGACGAAAGCAGAGGAACGCAGAGAGGCGGGGCTGACGACGAAGGAGCTAGAAATCGACTGCGGCCCGAGTGGACAGGTGAACGGTGAGGTCAAGCGGCGACTGCTCGCAGTTGAGAGCTTCTACGTAAGTACGGCAGGTCCGATTCGAAGTCAGCGTCACTGACACCACGCAGAAAGAGTCCCTGCCCCATCTACAATCACTCGTGATTGTGCTTTTGAGGCCCATACTCATGAACGTCACAGCCGTCCTTGCGCAGCCCGTTGCAGGTCAACAACATCCAGGCATGGCTGGCAGAGGTGCTAACGGCATGGTCAACGGCGGGCCTGGGCCCAACAGACAGCAGCCTCAAGATCCGTCGTCGGCGGCTTCAGGTGGTCCTCCTGAACTTCCAGAAATGTCTCCTGAAGAGGTGGACGCCGCTAGGTCCAGAGAAGTTACAACAAAGGCCATCACAGGAATTCTCCTGCTATTACTGAAATGGCTCCGGGTCTCCCGTGAGTGAGTATAACCTGACTTTCCGAGCGAAAACTGATTGGGCGTGACCAGACATTCTCAAGTTCGAGTATATGACACAGCTTCTGCTCGATTCAAATTACCTCCCGCTCGTTCTCAAGCTGTTTGCACACCAAGATATACAACAGGTTGTGGACAGCAAGACGGATCGGCTGGAGAACAGGCGCGACATCCTTTTTCCGATGGTCGGGAAACAAGCTAACAGATCGTACAGTTTCTTCCACTTCTGCAACCTGCGCTCGAAGTACAAGGATAACCCGCCTCCCCAGCCAGAGCTGGAGGACGAAAGCGAAGACGAGGCAGCACCGCCTCCCATTAAGAGGAGACGATCGCCACCTCGGCCGCCTGCGGCTGTACCTCACCCAGCAGATGAGAGCTCCCAGCTCGAAGGACACACCGCGGCTCGACCCGAGGTTGACGAGCTCGGATATCCCGTCAACGACCTTCCGGCCGAGCCCATCACCGATTTCTCGCGGAGAAACTTCTTCTCCCTCATCAACTACCTCCGAATCATGCAAAAGATTTGCAAACACAAAGCTCACAGGAACCTGCTGCTAGTACAATACAAGTCAGCCAATATCCTTCGCAAATCACTGAAGGTCCCCCAACCCGAGCTCCGGCTCTACACCTTGAAGCTGTTCAAGAACCAAGTCCCCTACTGCGGTCGCAAGTGGCGGCAGAGCAATATGCGAGTCATCACAGCAGTCTATCTGCACTGCCGGCCCGAGCTGCGCGACGAGTGGCTCGCCGGCAGCGACATCGACGCCGAGGTCGACTCGGCGCTTCCGCTGGAGCAGGCGCTGCGCAGCTTGACGCACTGGTTCAATGTGCGCAGATACCCGGACAAGATCGCGGTCGAGCTGCGGGCCGCCCTCCGCGAGGAACAGGATTTTTTTACGAGGGAGCTCGAGAAGCTGGATATGAATTGGGCGGACGTCGGGAGCGACGAAGGCGTTAACAGTGAGTGGGAGCACGAGGCGGCCGCGTGGCCATGAAAATAGGCCCGAGATTTTATTTGACGATGTTTGCTGACACCATCAAGTGTCGGGTCTAGGATACTGACGCCGATCGCACGCGGACTGCGACTTGCTTCTGAAGCAGCGGAAGATTGGGCACAGGGGTTGCGGTGTCCGACATATTGTACTGCAATCAGCCACTACCGAGCCCTTGACTCAGATATCCCGATGTGAACACAAACAACACGAAGTATTTGCACAATCATTTGGTACACAACGACCTCGGCATAAACCACGACACATCTGTTCTCACGTGCATACAATTCAATTCTAATGGTCAGTAGATTGAAAGCTACAAAATCTAGCACATGAGCAATCGTCTTCTCCTCAAGATGACTTGCAATACTCCGCAACGCCAGGGTATATTTCCGTCCTTTCCCAATCTCGTTCAGTTGCTTCGAAACTCATTAAGTTCCTGCACCTCCTCAATTCCTCTCATCCCAGATGAGGAATCTTGGACGGCACAACCTCCGCTCTATACTCTGTCGTAAGTGCCGTCGTTGTAGCGATATCCGGCAGGAGGCGCCGTGGTGCCGGTCTCATTACCATAGCCGTAGCCACCACCGGTAGTAGTGGTATTGTTGCCGTAAGCCCCCTCGTGCTTGGGATAGCCAGTGTCCTGGGCGACAGCCGTGGTCTCGGTGGCATAGCTGGTGCGAACCTGATCGGGGCTGGCGTGAACGGGGAGAGCATTATCGTTGACAGCGTTTTGGCGACCGCGAGGGCGGAAGCTGCTGAGGAAACCCATCTTGTTGCCAGAGCCCGCAGTGTAATTATTCTTGGGGCTGGGGCCGAAGCGCTTCTCCTTGCGGTGGTGACGAGCAAGGGCGACTTCGACCAAGATTGAAATGATGAAGAAGATGCTGGACGACGCGTCAGCTTTACGTTACGTTGGCAGAATGTCCTGACCAACTCACATTGCGACAATAGAGACGGCCAAGCAGGCAGTCTGCAGCTTGCAAGCAGTACGCAGACTAGGCAGGTGAATCCAGCCTTCGCTTCCGGTGTTGGTCGGTTTGCCATCCGCTGAGCCATTGCCGAAAGGCGTGCTTACGATGCCGGAGCAGGAGTTGGCACCATCCTTGTTGGCGACCGCGACGTAAATGTAGGCCGCGATGAAGGCTACGTCGAGAACGATAGCGATAAAGGATGTGAAAGCGTGGCCGGCGAGGCAGCACAGCAATAACAGACCAACGAGGGTGTAGAGCGTCGCGGCACCAGAGATGCCCTCGACGGCGCGAATCGAGTTTGATATCGGAAGGTCGTGGTTGTGCAGGGTCGCGAGGAAATAGGAGTAGATGGCGAGGATGAGGGCCGAGGAACCGAATTGAATTCCACGGACGAACCACTGTAAGAACTTCAAGGCGAAAGCCATGTTGGGTGGTGTATGTGAGGGCTTTCGAAGTTACCCTTGTGATTGTGCTGAGGGTTAGTGTGTGGTTTGGTTTTTTTCGATTCTATGGGGGGAGAGACGAGTGCTGAGGTGAACCTGTCTTTTGTACAGTGTTTTTCGGCTCGCGCTGTGATAATGGGTATGGGTTTGACTTGGTGATGGTGGTTGAGGGGGAGAGAAATCGGCCGCGTTCGCGTTCGCGAGAGACGGGGGAAGAGGATAGAAGACCCTTAAGAGTTAACAAGAAGAGAGTTGTTGCAGCCTCCCGCTGCCGGCAGTGGTGTGAGATAAAATGGATACCTGTCTGCCGATCCCGCGCTGCGTCGATCGTAGCAAGCAAGGGACAGCGCCTGAGCTAGGTTTCTGCTCTTCTCCGTGCCCCGTTATTTTTTGTCTTGAACGGGTAGTAACGCGGAAAAGCCTTAATTCCACTTACGCAGTCCCAAGCCGGTTTGGACGAATAGGGAGTGACGGAATGTGAGCGTCAGGACTTTGTACCGGGGGCGCTGTTTGCATATGATGACGAGGAAGGTTGTGGCTGACGGAGACTGTGGTGGGGAGGGGGCTATGATGTCAGGCGTCTTGGGGGGGCAGACGGCGCCGTGATTGGGTCGGGTTACACGGGTGGACGGCTTCTCCACAAACGAGCCGGCACGGCCACGGTGCCAGATGCTGCAGTGTGGCTTTGCGGGGGGCGGGCGAAGATTCGGGATCGGTCGGCTCCAGGGGTCTTCCTCTTCCTCACAGCGGGTCACGGCAGGCACTGGAAGCACCAGGTGGTCTAATTACTTGGACGACAATGATGAAGGTGGTGAAGGGCAGGCTTTCTGTTTGTTTTTTTGGTTGGGTTCTGCAACTTGTTTCTGTCGTGGCTCTGACAATCTGCAGGTTTTTCCAAAGGTGATGGTTGATTGTCGTGGCTTTTGACAAGATGAGGATTCGCACACGCTGCGTCTGAGAAAGTCCCAGAATTCAGCCACAAATCACCCTCTTGTTGCACGTTGAATTCCTTCTTCTACATTAACTCGAGACAGGGCTGGACCCGCTGGATCCGGGTTTGGCACACATTTGAAGAAGGCACGCAAGGGAGCAGCAACTTAGTAACCTTTATATCTGGAAAAAAGGGGTCTTTTCTACGCTAAATAATAGATAAAAACTTAGTAATAGACAATGACTTAGTAGTAGTTATTAATTGTTATAATTATCCTAAACGGGACCTTAAACTAGAAGACTTAGAAAAAGCTATAGAATACTATAAACCTTAATAAGTAACTTGAGGTTATAATAACAAGTCTTTAAAGTGCTTTAGTGCAGCTGCGAAACTGCAGGCATCTCCAAAGCGTCTTGATTTAATAGTCGAGGCCCAGCTGCTGAAGATCATTAGCAGGCTAATCCGTAACTGCAAGGTTAGACCTTTTGATGAGGTGGTTGATCACGCCCGCCCTTTTGTTCATTCCGCCCATCAATTCTTCTGCGAAAGAAACTATTTCCGCTCGGCTGTGCACTTGAGCTGAAGCGTTTCCCCCTTGGATCTTTCAGGGTTTCCCCAGGCGCAGATACGGGATTGACTCGCTGCTGGCGGTCTAGCCCCATCCCTCTCCCATTGAGCGCAGCCAGGAGCTGTTGCCAATGGAGAAGACGCCGACCCACAACATTTTACCTGAGAAATAATGCGAGAAAAGGGCGACAAGATGAAAGAAAGTCAAGCGTCCGTCCACTGGGCAATTGCGACCGACTTTGCCAAGCTAAGCCTAGCCAAGAACGGATTGTCCGGTGTGCCGGAGTAGACGTTAAGTCGCAGATGAAAGGTCTCAAGCTGTGCTTTGATTTTACCACTGCCGTTGCTCTAGGCTTTCCTTTGACCAGGCATTTAGTCATGACTTTGCAGGCCGTTTTCATCGATCGGGCGGTTCAAATGAACAGGTGCCTGAAACTTAGCTGCATACTGGGGAGCGATGCGCACGAGAGAAACGGGTTCCTTGGTTTCCTGCTCTCAGCGCTGAATCATAGTCTTAGTGAAGCATTGAAGTTGGATTTGAAAAGGTGGGATAGGAAAAGCCTCCTGAGAATTTCTCATTCTCGTGTAGGTGTAACATCATGGTGGCGTATTATTCCGAAATTTTGCGCTTCACCGGCCGCCTCCGTAGCATATTGAGCGGCTTCCATCGGGGGGGGGGGCCATTCTACTTGTGCGAATTGGGGGGATGCCCGTCGGTCTCGGAGGGCGGAGACCGTTTCATTGTGGGGCATGAGACCGGCCTCCGTGTCGGGTAGAACTCGGCATGCCGTGGTTCCGGAAACCGCGCCGACTGGTGCGTCCGGCAAAGCTGAACGACTGAGAATCGAGCCCAATTACGGATATGAAGCCTGTCAGTGGAAGAGTAAGGCTGCTGGTGACACCATTAAACCCCCGCCGTCTGCCCGCGAAAGCAACGACGCCCCCTACGGACGAGAAGAGTTCGCAGTGCAACCTGATGGACAGAGTTGCCTTCGTTTCCATTGGGTGATTCTTTCGCTGGGCATAGCGTGACCTGTCTTTGTTCAGCCTTGCCGAAAAGCGGTCGCCATGACACGGGGTTTCCGCTTCCTCGTATATGGCAGAGGTTTTGCTCCGGCGCTGCGAGGGCTGATTGTGAAGCAGAACGCCAGCCTGTTGTTAAAGCACCGCGTCTTGGCGCAGAGGTCGGGTTTTCGGCCCAATTTGCTGACCACTAACTGATTGCAGTTGGACTTCGACCTCTGATGCAACGAAATCGATAGTCCGTTCTCACTAGCAAAAGCCACCCTTTCCGCCATGGCCACCGTGGCGTACCCCTGGCAATCTGGACAATAGTCCTTCCTGGGTCTTCATCTGACAAGACCGCGAAGTTTGAGGTAGTAGGAGGAAAAGACCACGTAATACTTCACATCGCAAGGGCGTCTTGGCGACATGCAGGAGTGACAGCGGCATGATTTCCCGCGCCATGCGAAGGGTTTTCGTCGCGTTGGCCAAGTCGTGTCTTTGTCCAGCGGTCTGGACAAGTCAGTGATTCGCATGTAATGACCGGAAGTTGGCGGACGCTGTGCTTTTCTATAATCTACAGCCTGCAACTGGGTTTCACCCACGACCCGATGATCTTGGAGCCGAGCTTGGATGTGGCCACTTCTTCGCCTTCGAGGATAGCCGTGGCTCGGCCATGGTATGCAGCTCCGAGATCGACTTGCGAAGGAAGAGAGTAACATTCGGTGTATGCCGTCAAAGCCGGAGCTACACTGTACAGTGTAGCATTATCAGCCATGTGTGAGCGTATCACAGCGCTCTCACCTGAACGAGCGGCTGTCAGCGTCTGGCCAAGTTGGGAACAAAAGCCGTGCCATCTTTGCTGGGTGGATTACGCAACTGCAGTTTTCCCAGGATGTCAATGCTTGTATTCGGCATCTGCAGATTCAGCTGAGAGCCATCGAGTCGTGGCATCGATAGCCCGCCGACTTGGAGGGGTTGCAGCGAGGTAGAAGAGGCACTTGACCCGCGCGCGAGTGTGTCACCACGGGTGTAACGCCGAAATCTTTATCATCCGGACTTCAGATACGAAGTCAATATGTTAGAAGATGGTGTTCCAGCTGAAAGGGTCGGCAGTCTATCGATGCAAGATACAACATACTGCCCTAGGTGTCATTGGACAGCGATTCTATTATGTCGGGTCCTTCAGGCGCTTCTGCAAGATGCCTCAGAATAAGCGTGCTCAGGAGCAGGGGATTGCATCGTTGCCCCTAGACGCCAAAGGCCACGAAATTACTACTTTAGCAATCACCATGGTCGCATTCTCCTTTCCGCCTTCTCTAAACCAATGCGAGTGTGGTGCTAACGACCATTGGGAAAGAGGTGGTCCTGCCCTGGCCAGAAATACGAAGCCACCACCGACAACACCAACAAATACATCATCTATCCCGTGCTCAGTAACACCGTGAACCGTGAACCAAAGCCCAACCTGCTACGCCAGATTTTTCGACGCTAACTCACGACGAATTTCATCCTACATGGCGGCCCCTTCTTCATCATCATCTTCTTCTTCTTCAGCCAGACTTGCCCGGGCGGCCAGATCGTCCATCTCCCCCGCTAGACTATCCGGCCGGTGCCTCTTCGCTCGGCCTACTCCCACGTTCCGCCCAACCGTTTTCCGCTACGCGCTGGCGCGAAACATTTGTGGCATGGAGCCATCTATTCCCTTTGCCTTTCCATTCTCAGTTCGCTCAATCTCTTGCGCGATGTTTCTTCTATGTAACGGCGCCTGCCCTCCTTCAGCGTCACCTCTGCCGCCCTGTTCCTGTTCAGCCCATACACTCCCTCATGCGTGTCTGTCTTTATGCTTTCTGATACGGGCTGTGATGCAATCTTTCGTTCGACCAAGTCACTCACTCGTTTTGTTTACCATAATACAACTCCGTTAATTCAACCAGCGCTGCATCCCAGGTCTCAAGATGAAACTGGGCGCAGCTCTCCTGCTAAGCCTGCTTGGCTTAGCTGCTCAGACTACGGCCGAACCAACATGGCCTTCAGACATCGACGAGTTGGAAGAGATCATGTACCAGACCTCCATGGTCAGGTCACGAAAGTTTGCGGATTCGGTCTTTCCCTGCACGAGAGAGGTCTCTGGCGCGGGCCGGAAGAATGCGGCCGAATGGCTAAGGACTGCCTTCCACGATATGTCGACCGGAAACGTGTACTCGGGAGCCGGGGGCTTGGACGCTTCTTTGCAGTACGAGTTGGGAACCACGAGTGAAAATACGGGTCCAGGTTTCGCAACAACCATGACTTTCATGGCGCCCTACATGACCCGAAAGAGCAGCATGTCCGACTTGATTGCTCTTGGAGTGTACACTTCAGTTCTGTCGTGCGGCGGACCCTCTATCAACTTCCAAGCTGGTCGTGTAGACGCAACCGTGAAGAACAATCCTGGTGTTCCTCAACCCGGGGACACTACCCCAGTCTTCACAAACAAGTTTGTACGTATCGGCTTTTCAAGCCAAGAGATGATTCAAGCAACTGCCTGTGGTCACACAATCGGTGGCGTTCACTCGGCTGAAAACTCCGACATCGTACCCGCTGGCCAATTCACAAACGACGTGGCCACTTTCGATACCACTGATGCTGTATTTGACCCCAGGATTGTCACTGAGTATCTGGACGGCTCTACCCGGAATCCTCTGGTCGTTGTGCCCGGGACATCCAAGGGAAAAAACTCCGACTTCAGAGTCTTCAGTTCAGATCGTAACGCAACTATGGGGGCCATGACAGATCCCGCTGTATTCAGCTCTGTCTGCAAGACCGTCTTCGAAAAAATGATCAACGTCGTGCCGTCCGGCGTTACTCTCGGTAATGCTATCAAGCCTTACCAAGTGAAGCCGGTACAGATGCAGCTCACCCTCCAGACGGTGTCGACTATGCAGCTCACGGGATACATCCGTGTTCGAACCACGAACCTCCCTCTTGGCAATATCGACGGCCTCACCATTAACTACAAGAACCGAAACGGTGGCACGATGTGTGGATCCGCCCCATGCGTCTTCAACATTCCTCTTCAGGGGATTTCCCAGGGCTTGGAGGATAGCTTTGCTTGGTTTCCCATTGGGCAAACGATTCCCGTCACCTCTGGCATCTCGTCTTTTACAATCACAATCAACATGAAAGACGCTTCCAGCACGCTATACGACAATAACGGAAATGGATATCCCATGCAAGACGCCATCTTCCTTCAGACGGATCAGAGCTGCCTGAACCAAGACTCCGGAGATGCAACTTTTGTGGCTGCTGTCCGCAACGACAGGACATCTCTTCCCGTCAATGTCAACATCTGGTACAAGACGAAACGTACTACCAGTGTAGTCCCTCTCTTGAGCAACACAACGTTAGCCATGACCAAGGGCGACTGCAAAGGGGGCTACACCTTCTACACGGTAACGACGAACATCCCGGGTAGTCTAAGCGTTGAATCAACCCTGGATTTCGGTAGTGGAGACATGGTTGACTCTTTCAAGAAGGCCAACATTGTCGGGGGAGGTTGCCAGACTTGGGCTGGCGGCAGCACTTGCAGCAGTATCACCGTTTCTTCCAGCACATCCTCAAGTGCAGCACCCACCGCTACGCTTCGCCATCGCGACACCATGGGTGGATACAGACTTGTTTCTTGCTGGACTGAGGCTTCGAACGGACGTGCCCTGAAGGGAGCCGCCTTTGCCTATGATGGAATGACTCTCGAAAACTGCATGGCAAACTGCACGGGATTCGACTACTGGGGTACGGAGTATGGGCGGGAATGCTACTGCGGAAATACGTTGGACGCATCGTCCACGTCGGCACCCTTGGGCGACTGCAACTTTGCATGCTCTGGTGACGCCACCCAGTTTTGCGGCGCTGGAAACCGAATCGAGCTTTACTCGACTACTGCCACCCGTACAAGCACTTCAACTGCGGCACCAACAGCGACCCTGGCCCATATTCCCACCGTTGGCCAGTACTCCTTCGTGGGCTGTCAGACTGAGGCAACCAACAATGCGCGCGCTCTGCAGGCCGCCTCGTCAGCGTCCGATGACATGACTCTGGAAAAGTGTGCCGCTTTTTGCTCTGGGTATACCTACTTTGGCACCGAATACGGTCGTGAATGTAAGTTTGGTCATATCGTCGTCTGAGTTACGGCTGACATGTACAGGCTATTGTGGAAACACCCTTCAAGATACGAGCAAGGCTGCTCCCATCACCGAGTGTACGATGAAATGCGCCGGGAACCCATATCAGTATTGCGGTGATGGTAACCGCCTGGATTTGTACAAGCTTGGAAGTGCTTCATCGACGTTGCTCACTTCGACTGTCTCAGCGACGACAACAGCCTCCAGCAGCGCCTCTTCCGGGTCACCTAGCAGCTCCATCCCTCCTTCAAGCACTTCTGGTACGCTCTCCAGTGGTGTCTCGTCAGCCCCTTTCACTGGATCGTCGACTTCTATGTCGTCTACTTCTAGTACCGTGCTTTCATTGAGCAGTGTCTCCTCCTCGTCGCCTTTTGCAGCAAAGGCTGTTTCAAGTACTCCATCGTCGAGCAGTTCGTCTTCTCAGAGCAGCACAGTCTCGCCAAGCAATCTACCCTCTTTCAGCTCAACTACCACAATATCAAGCAGTAGTCCATTGTCTTCATTGACCAGTTCATCGCCTTCCAGCGGCACGTCTTCATCAAGCAGTCTGGACTCTCAAAGTAGTCGGCTATCTTCCAGCTCGACTTTCACTACTTCGAGCAGCAGCTCATCATCTCCCAGCAGCAGCGCTGTTTCCGGCAATAACCACGCTGTTTCGTCGAGCAGCACCGCGATTTCTTCAACTCGGACAAACCAGATTACTTCAAGCAGCGCAACATCTGCAAGCAGCAGTGTTTTGTTGTCCAGCACTACCTCGGTCTCTAGCAGCCAAGGTCGCAGCTCCGTGGTTTCATTAAGTACTATTGCCATCCCCAGCAGTACGAAATCTAGTGCCACCAGCACCGCTCCGACACTTGCCAACAAGCCTACTGTTGCAGCATACAATTTGACAGGCTGTTGGACAGAAGGCGATGGCGTTCGCGCTCTGAGCCAGAAAAGCTATTCTTCCCACGACAACATGACACTCACGTACTGCGCGGCCTTCTGCTCCGACTTCAAGTATTTTGGAACGGAATACAGTGGCGAGTGTTATTGCGGCAACCTTCTTGCTTCATCGAGTGCAGCCGCACCACTGTCCGACTGCAATATGCCCTGCTCCGGAGACCAGTACGAATATTGTGGGGGCGGCAACAGGCTCACTCTGTACTCAAACAACTTGAGAGTAGTCGCTCCTGCCCAACCAGCAACTGCAGGGGGATACGCGTTCCTTGGCTGCCGCACAGAGCCAGCGCAGGGAGGACGAGCCTTGCCGCTCAAGTCGACAGCCTCGGATAAGATGTCTAATGACGTTTGCGCGGACTTCTGCAACGGCTACAGTTACTTCGGCACAGAGTATGGCGGTGAATGCTACTGCGGGAATACGTTGCCGGACTCTTCCCTGGTGGCACCTGCGAGCGACTGTAGCATGGTTTGTTCAGGGAACAGCACTCAATTCTGCGGTTCTGGAAACCGTTTGTCGGTATACCAGAAGTGATGGACGAGACGTGCCCCCCCGCGTGCTGGGGATTAGAAGAGCGGTGGTGCCTAGAGACAGCCATAGACGATGTATGCGTCCCTCAGTCTTAATACAATTGCTTATAGGAGTCCAATGCATTCTCACAACGTTTCGATCCTTACACTCACTGTTCAATCCGAACACTGGGTATGAAGCGGCCTCAAATAGACGTGCGCGGGAACTGGGAAGTCGCGAACTCCCATCAATGAATCCATAGATGGAATGGCTTTGTGTTGGAATGCGGAATCCGGTATCGTTGAGGGTTTACGAGTTCATCTCCAGGACCGTAAACATCGATCCACGGGCTTTTTGCCAGCGAGTAGCCAACAGCACAATCTGCTGCCGAACACTAAACAGGCTGTGCTAAAGCTCATGTACGACGCGCAGATACTGTTGTCTGTGATGATTCATTCGTCTTCCGTCACGGACGAACCACGGCAGGCCCCATTTCGGGACACCCGTGACTTAGTGCGCGCTGAAAGCTGGGGAAACGAGACTCTGAAGATCTGGTTTCGCAGATCGGCGGAGTTGAAGAACCAGAAGACGCTTACTGCTCGCTCCTCGTTCGCGTCTCCCAAGTCTCTCCCTCCCATAGGCAGCAAGTGGCTCGGGGCGTGACGGGCTTGTGTGCGTCGACGTTGTGGTTACGTAGCTTCTCAGCAGCGGGGGGCAGTCTGTCGTATGTAGGAGGCGCGTGAGACAGGGAGGGTCTCATGCCCTTGGCCTGAATTCCTGTGCGAAAGAAGTCACAGTGGGGGATTTCCTCAAGGAGTTCGTGTGCCGTCGAATAAAGGCCAGGGACGACGTCGACGATGGCAACAGAGATGGTGGTAATTAAGAGTGGCCTATGAATAACAAAACGCGAGCAAGCAAGGGTACGAGGAACAACGGCTCTGCGCTCGTCGTCCTCGTCAGATCTGACTTGCACGTAGGTTATGCCACATGCCGACTGAAGCCAGTAATATCAAAATCCCCGAGGGGTGGGAAAAAAGGAGAAGAAAAAAAACCCCCTAAAAGTAACAGGCGAGCCCAGCCGCTCTCGGTGGTTTCTACGCGGGCTCCTCTCGACCAGCTCCTTGAGTTCGTTTAGCACACAGATCAACGAGCATACCATCGTGCACAGGCGAAATTTGACACAAAAGCCTTCGCTAAAAAGCCAATTCCCTCTGACGATGAGCCTCATCGCCAGAAAGATTCGCTCGACGATGCTTCCAAGACGGCCGACACGTCGAGCTTGCGTCGTGGCTGCGGCGAAACGATGAGCCGGTGTCCGCATACTTCCCGGATTGATGACCTTTGGAAAGAAGCAGAGACAACACGAACAATGACGCATCTCACAAGCAATCTCTTATCCCCATCGTCAACTACGTACGACATATAGAACGTGATCGGGGTCATTGTGCTGGTCTTCGGGCGAGCTAAGCATGTGCTTCGGAACCTCGCAGTCGGGCCAACCAAGTGAATGCGTCATTTGCAGGCATCGCGAATTCAAACGTAGCCACCGCAGCCCGGCATCATCAAATCTAGTCACAAGAGTATCATCATCATCATCACAAACGAAAGAAGAAAGATGAGGCACCTCATCCTCATCGGGGCGTGCTACCTCGACACGATACTCAGGCATGGCCCAGCTTTCACGACGCATATTAGACCATAGTCACGCAGAACTAATGAGCCAGCACCCCAGCATCCCACACTTCCCGGACGAAGACTCCAAGCTACGCGCGACAAGCCTACGCGTTCGACGAGGGGGAAACTGCCCCAACGCAATCGAAGTCCTCCAACAACTGCTATATCACCCACCCGCATCCGCAAGTGCCCAAGAAGACGGCGCCGCCACCGCCGCCGCCGCCGCCTCTCCGCCGCCGCCGCCAAAGATCCATCTCATCTCAACCCTGCCGGAGCGTCAGTCGCAGGCAACTGCGCAGATCATCGCCTCGTTCCCGTCGAGCCGAGACGCCTCGCACGCGTCGCCCGCCAACTTCGACCACTGCCTGTTCCGCGCTGGCCACCAGTCGCCGGCGAGCTCCTACATCCTCCGCAGCGAGGCAACGGGCAGCAGGACGATCGTCAACCACAACGAGCTCCCGGAGATGACTGCTGACGAATTTCTGCGCATTGCGGGGGCGTTTCGCGGAAACGGCAAGTCGTGGTGGCACTTTGAAGGGCGGAACCCTCGGACGACGTCGGAATGCATACAGATACTGAGGCGAGTACTGGGCGACGACGACGTGACTGTCAGCGTCGAGGTGGAGAAGCCCGGAAGGCCGGGTCTGAGGGAACTCGCTGCCGAGGCAGATGTCGTCTTTTACTCCAAGAGTTGGGCCGAGGTGGGAAACGGCTTCTCGGTATTGTGCACAATGAGGACGTGTCAAGACGCTGACGTCCTCTAGGGTTGCGGCTACACTTCTGGGGAGGACTGCCTCAGGACGGAGAGGTTACCACGAGCGTAAGTCAGCAGTCACAGGGTCGGGTTCATTTGCTGATCATGACGGGCGCAGCTCCCTGGCCATGATTACCTGGGGTGCTCGAGGGGCGTCGTGCTTCTCATACAAAGACCGGCAATACATCGAAAGCTCAACGAGAGACCCCGTGGAGCAAGTAGTCGAGTAAGTCGTCCGTCTCCTGAGCTTCAGCACAGCCCAGGGACACAACCATCCCGATACCCAGAGAGACGCCCGCGGAACTGACGGCATCTACACGTAGCTCGGTGGGCGCCGGAGACACATTCTGCGCGGGCATGCTCTACGGCTTGATCTGCCAGTCGGACCGTTGGGACCTGGGCGAGAAACTCGACTTCGCAGTCGAACTGGCCACTCTCAAGGTTCAGCGGGAGGGTTTCGGTGGGCTTGGAGACGACATGCAAAGTCGTGTCAACCGTGGGCCGCCGCCCGTATCGGGGACGTCAGGCCAGGCGATGGACTCAGCTGGGTGCCGTCACGGCAGCCGCGGGTCCTTCTCCCCGATGCCGTAGAAGGGGGTGGTCGTTTCGGCCGTGGATTAGGAGACGGGAAGTGTGGGTGGGATGCGCGCGCGCAGTTCGCGTGTCCCGCAATCGTCAGGATCCGGCCATCTGCAGAAACAGCATGGCAACGGGGAAAGGGGCCCGGGGGGGGGGGGGGGGGGAAGAAAGAAAGGAAAAAAAAAAGCCCGAAGACCTACCTACTTGCATCCGTCGGCGGTCGCACCTGTTGCGTAACTTTACTCGCTTCGAGCGCCAACGTTCTGCTCCGGGAAGAGGGTCTCTTCTGTGGGGGAGAACAGGCGGTGTACTGACTACACGTACGGCGGTCGGTGGATGCCGATGGACAGTCCTGCAAGCGAGAAGGAACAGCAGATGTCAGAGGCACGCCGCCGTTACGGGCTGGAGATGGGTTGTTTATTTTGTTTATTTTGTTATCCGGGAGGGAAAGGGGGAGGGGAAGGTGCACGAAAGAGTCGTCCAGTGTCACATCCACCGTTCGTTCCGGTGGCCCCCTTCGTCGAGCGAGAGTGATGATGATGGGTCGGGCCACCCTGCATTGAAATCGATGCAGGACGGCGATGGCGCGCACCTTACTTACATGGGGCTGGCGCAGGCGCAGGCGACCAGCAAGGCTGCGCACATTTTGGTACCTTGTGCAAAGACATGGCCATCGACAGCAATCATGGAGAAACGCTGTAGGTACGTGGTTGAGACGCAAGTCTGAAGAAGACACGAGAAGGGCGCACACGCTTCTCAAGAGAAGTAAACGTCTGGCGCCAAGGTCGCCCGGCCAATATTTTTTTTTTCCCCTTCCTTTTTTCCCCCCCTTCCTCAGCATGAGCCGGACGTGGATATGGCCTGGAGACCCCCTCCCGAGCCAACGGGGATTGCAAAAAAAAGGGGGGGGGGGGGGGGGGGGGACCTCTTATCCTCGTTTCGTGTAATGAGAACGCGAAAGGAGGACGTCGAGTTTCCGCTCCGGAGTTGGTTTCTGGAAACAAGGAACAGGCAAGCTGAGAGAAAGAGCCTTTTGTCGAATGCGGCGAGGGAAAGAAATGACTTGAACGACTGGAGGGCCGCCTAACCCCATCAGTCTTGCGGTGACTCGAAGTTTGAGCATGGTCTTCACCCCCCTTTTTTTTTTTTTTTTCACGCTCTCTCCCTCTCTCGTTGTCTCGTTGTCCCACCCGCCTCGCCATGAGAAGTAAACTGAGTAGGGTTCACTCTGGGGAGTCTGGATTGAATTGCTGTTCTCCATAAAATCCATTCCCTCATTCCTCGTTCGCATTGTGTAATGCGGGAGAGCAAGGAGGAAATCGAGACTATGGCTCACAGTGCGGAATGGGGCCGAGCCGAGTTGCAAATAGATTTGCAACATGCTGCGTGCGGCCTCAGACAACACCTCCCGTTGTCCGACGAGGAGTTGAGATGCTGCAAGTGGTCTACAGTCTACACACCGGTGCTCCTCGTCCCGCACCTGTTGCGCTTGCAATAATATTCTTGTCTGCGAGACGGGGTGTGTCATCGACGACGACGGGGCCAAGCTTTGTGTGCGCGGCATATCCATCGACGGCATCTCGGAGTTGGTGGAGCAGCAAGCAGTCTGATCAGTAGTGATCGGGTCTGTGGTGCAATTGTAAGGTTGAGGTTCTACAGTACGCGATCAGGTTTAGAGAAACGTTGCGGGCCACGCACGATAAGCCGCCGCATGTCTCGCTGCAGCCTATCGTCCTGGGTTAGCTGGGTACCGTCTGCTGCTTGCTCCGTCGCGCGACCGACAACGATGCCGAGCTCTGGGTGAGTGAAACGGGTCTCATCAGGGAGATCGATTCGTGGCGTGTACACCATTACGTCGGACGGGCATCTTACGAAGGAGGGAGGGGGAGGAAAAAAAAAGAAGGAACATGGATAAAGCAGCGCGTTGCCGAATGCTACTTCTACTCTAAGTGTGAGTCGTCGCAAGCGAGCCTACCAATGAAACCTCAAGAGGGGGGCGGGGGCGGCTTTGGTTGATGCGCTTGCCGTTCGTCTCTGGAGTTGTATCACCCGGGTCACGGGCCCCCGGACTCAAGTAAGCAGATGGGGGGGGGGGGGGGGGGGAACCAGTGCGCTACTAATCGCGAACAACGTCAGAAGCAAACGGGACAGCGGGCGGTGGTGGTGGTGCCTGGTGGCAAAAAAAAAAAAAAGATAATCCACCGATGCCGTGCAAGTGTGAGTCGTGTTCAGCGGCCCTGTGGCGACGGAGTGCGATGGGAACCGGGATCCATCGGGGCATGTTTGATGCGTGCCTCAGCACTTTACCAAGATGAGGTTGACGACGTCGCGAGGTGTGTCGATATGCTCGGCAGATTTCTGCGAGGTCGGGGAGTCATCAACCTGAGATTGCGTTGTGGCCGCATGGGTAAGACGAGACGGTGCGGAACCCGCCATGCTCTCGCAAGTTACACTACAGTTTCTTCTGGACTCTTACTATTGGTGTGCCATGGTATATAGTATGCGTGGGGAAGCATGGCTGGCGTGTATTACCAGCCCAGCCCAGCCCAGTCTTGACTCCTGATTCTTGAAAGTAGCGGATGAGGAGTGGAACTTTATGAGGAACATGTCGTTTGCAGGGGAGATGCCACTGTTCAGCAGCAAATGTCCGGCGAGGGACGCAGGATCCATGATGATGGGGGGGGGGGGGGGAAGGGGAAACCAAGCCAGTGGAATGCAACGGCGACTATGTGGCAGCTGGCTTCTTGGGGTGGGTTGTCGTCGTCACCTGCAAAACTGGGCGTGTTCTGCGCCGTTGACAGAGTGCAGGGTACGAAAGAGCCGACTCTCGAAGGGGGCGTGCCCTCTTAGTAGTACCTTACGAGAGATGTTTGATACGTTAATACCTCCAGAGGGGGAAGGCGTCGACAAAAGGATAATATGCTTCAAGGTAAAGGTAACTCCGCACTTCGTGTGGTGAGCTCCACCCGCAACCAGAGCGTCATGTTGACCATGTCTTGTGGAACGAGAAAAAGCAGAGCGAAGACGTGGGCACTGGGTGTTGCTGATGGTGGTCGAGCTATTATGCAGTGCCGTGGCTTGTCCACACAACCGAGCCGGCCAGGAAAATACACACTTGACGAGGTAAAAAAAAAGTTGCATTGAGTACTGCGGTATGCGTAGGCAGGCAGTTGTCGTGGACTCGTGGTACTTACTTCATAGTAG
The DNA here is from genome assembly GCA_037178605.1 of Colletotrichum euphorbiae. NCBI lineage: Eukaryota > Fungi > Ascomycota > Sordariomycetes > Glomerellales > Glomerellaceae > Colletotrichum > Colletotrichum euphorbiae. The sequence goes on from JAXCEF010000008.1 coordinate 64,013, forward strand.
CTGCAGCCGCAACAGTCATGGCCCCCCTTGGAGGCGACAACCGGGCAAGGATGCGACTCCGGCGTGGGCGGGTTGGCGTCAAGACGGGGGACAAAATGCACCGTAAAAGGTATAGGGAAAACCAAATTCCCCCATTGCTTGCTTGCTTTCACTGGTGACTGTCCTGCCCCATCGACGTTGCGCCCACACACCCCTCTTGCCTCATCTCCTGTCACCCCTCCCTGACGATTCTGATCCCCACACTAGTCATCCTCGCTCGCTGAGATCCGTGGAGGGCCACCACCACCACCACCGCCCATCGTCGTGCTGATGAGTCTGGCCCCTTGCCTGCAGTCATCCATCCCATCACCCGTCAACCTTTCTTCTTCTTCTTTTTTTTTTTTTTTTTTTTTTTTTTTTTTTTTGGTTGGTGGGTGGCTAGCTGGAGCCTGGGCCCCTTCGACCGAAGAGAGTCAGGTGCCGTGCTTCCACGATTGGTCAGGGCCAGAATGGAGTCTATGTACCGCGACTAGCCTTGCCTGACATGAACAACTCGACGACTTTCGACGGGCGGGTGCCACACCTGCAAATAGAAGCCGTTCTGATTGAGATTCCAAGGATCTATCATCGTGACCTGCTGCCGCCTGGAGTGTTGAAACCCTCGCCCTCTTGGACGAGTCATGATCTGCAGCGCGAACCTGTCGAGCATCTCCATATCGGCCAGATTGCGCTTGATCCTGAATTTAGGCTGGTCAATGTCCGATGCGTTGTCCACGTCAGGTTGATAATTGATTGTCTTGAGCGAGAGCGTGAACATGTTACTCCCAGGTATGCGACGTGTTGAGTTGGAAAGCCGTCCGCGGCCGGCATGGTGACCAAGCCGCACATAGCAGCCACAGGCTACAGCTTGCGTTCAGCGTACTACCCTGGTCAGAATTATGAAGCCTCGCTTTGTCTTTTGTCCTCGCTACCTCTCGCCGGCCAGGAGAAAGATGATGAGCGGCAAAAGGCTCTGACTCTCCGAGGTTGACTGACAAAATAGACGGACCCGGAACCACGACCGTCCACGATCCCAGCCAGACTACCCAAAAGTCGACAAACGTTGTTTGTCTCGAGTACCAGCTTCCGGCTACAGCGGTAAACAGCCGCTAACAGGGATTGCTGCGTGTTGGGCCCGTGGCACTGGTTAAAGAGTGGCACCGCCGGATACTTATTCGTTTTATGATTAAGAAATTTTTGCTCTCTTTCCGCTGTTGCTCCTCTTGGTCCTCCTGTCCAATGATCTTCCAGGCCACGCTAAGAGATGTCTCTGTCGAGCCAATCCCTGACACCTCAGCACGTTGAAGTATCTGGGGCTTGGGCAGGGGCCAGGGCCGGGGTCCGAGGATGTTGGTGACAAGACATGGCCATACCGCGGCCAGCGTCTTGCAACCTGTACGTGCTTGTATCCGCATCCAATCGGACTAGACGATGCTGGCAACAGGTCGTCATGGAAGGCTGCAATCACCGCCGTCTCTTCACGTCTTCGATGGGTTCATCCGCAGCTAGTCAGGCGAGGCTTGCCATACATAGCAACTGCGACATTTGGACCAAGTCGACCCATTTGGCGGAAGAAGCAGATCCATGCATCATGTCGGCTCTCTTCTTTCTTCGTTGTCTTGTTTTTGTGGCCTTCGTACGGATACAGTACTTGTCGCCCTGTGTTGACTTGGGTTCGAGGGAGAACGTTTTGTCGTCCCGAGGAGGGTGCCGCCGCGCTGTGCTCCTGAGTCCTGTCAAGTCCTTGCATCCATGCAAGACGGCCAGTGAGACTGTGAGTCGACATGGGTTCTTTGGATGGCCCGCGCGTCACAACGAGTACTGTAGATCATCGTTTGGAACTAAAAGTTGATTGGATGGGCGCCCTCGACGGAGGTGGAAGTTGACACTCAACTCCAGCAGTCCCTGCCATGTTTCAATTTCATCTCCTTTGCGCCACAGCACGGAAAGCTGCTAGCCTCGGTGGCTAGAGGAGATCCCAGGGGTTTTCTCTTTTTTTTCTTCTCTTTTACTTTTCTTTTTGTTTTAAAGCCTGCTGACTGCATATTAGCTAGCCATGACAGTGTGCGCATTAACGTGATTTTATCGGTTGGCCCCGGTTTTCCCGACGCCATGACATTGCTGCTTTTGTTGCTTTTACCGCAGTAGTGTCAAGGAATGCCAGGCGTGACACACCAACTCACGTCGTATCACCCTCGAATCGCAGACGACGCAGCATGGGCTTCGACTTCATCTAGCTTGCGCTGATAATTCGATCAAACTAGGCGAGGCCCCGGGTTTGGTGCTATCTGCCTTTGGAGACGTTGGTGATTTGTACCATCAAGCCGGTATCCGATGATCTGGAACCTTGCACCCCATTGAGTGATTCTCTGGAGTCCTGTAGTAGTCTCGGGGACAGTAACATGGCTGCATGCCCTCAGGTAGTGTGCCTTGTTGCCGCGAAGTAACGGACTGTTGACCTCCAGCTAATAGGGCAGAGTGCGCAAGCGATGCCGCAAGTTCGGCAAGTGCGTAATGATGTCGAACCGTCGGTTTAGAAACCCCTGATGTTGTCTGATGGGCCAGTGCTGGTAAAAGCAGCTTGCCAGAGTGGTTCACCGACTTTAGGCAACGTGCGCGGAGCCAGCACATCGAAGCGGAAACTTCTTAGCTGATCACAGCACGCGAAAGCAATATCGAGGTTTCTTCGGACTGCATTCCATCCACACCCTCATTCCAGAGCGTGCAACCGCCGGTGCGGTCGGACAGGCTGCAGTTGACAAGGGATAGTGTCAATCGGGCTGGGTTCTGAGGCGAAGGGACCCCTACCCGTGAGCGACACGTCGTTTGCGTTGGATATGGATCGAATCGTAGCCGCTGGCCACCGAACCGTCCGGCGTCAGCGGACATGGGCCCTGTTGCCCTTGGCTCATTCCTGTTATGCCCGATGCCGAGGGTGAGGCCATCGATCATCCTCGTATGGTATTACCTACGGTTAACCATTCCGTAGCCAAGCGTTTCTATAGCGAGGCTGTAGTTGCCTCGCAGTTAACCGTGGCGGGTTGACAGACATTTGCGAATTGGCTTCTCAGCTAGTAACTTTGGGAAACCAATGATACCTTCAGTATTGAGGAGTTATATCAGTGGTGAAGAAACAAAGATCGTCAGCTGCCGATCTTGGTCTTCTCGGTGAAGCAGGGAAACAGTGGCATGGATGTATACGGCGGTGCATATTCGTAACGAGCTCGTGAGCGAGCATGTTGGGCACACGCAGTTGCATAGGGAGACGTCGTTGCCGAACTACACGTACTGTCTTGAACGACGGGCCTCCGTGTTCCTGCGTAGTATGTTCCGACCAGGGTGGACATTTCGGGTTTTGGTGTCGGGTTTCACAGGCTTTGAATAAGTAGTCGGTCGAAAGTCTTGGCTAAGTTGACTTCGTCCTGAGAAAAAGCCGCGACATGCAGAGCTGTAACAATCCAGGGATTGGTGCGCTGTCCCGGCTCCCCCCTCGCGAAGACCATGCTGACCTGGGCAGCTGGCGATAAGGGATACTTTGGTTTCTAGCCCTAGGCCTCGGCGTTCTGCCAGTGCTGTTCCTGCTGGGTGGAGGGGAAAAGAAAAAGACCCCCCCCAGGTGGCTGCATGGTGTTCAGGCCTCAGTGATCGCCCGCCCGCCCGCGCATTTCACTTGCCAAGTTTGCGAATGGCGCTGACATGTCTGCGGCGCTTGTGCCAAGCGGAGTACCAGCGTGACCGTGGTGGGAATTCGATGACCTGGAGGCGTTACCTCCCCCAAAGGAGAGTATAATCGATATGCTCCCAGGCGCCTAGGTAGGATTACGGGTGTGATATTTGGACGGCAACGTGCCGTGAATGGCCAGTCGCAAGATCTACAACCCACACTCTACCCAACTGATCGTCTTCTGCTGCCAGTGATTGAGTAATGCTGAACTGGGCGTTGTTCGACGCGCATAGAGGCCCGGAACACGGACTGTGATGAGTCGAGGTGTCCTGCCCGGGTCCATGCTGTTGAGTTGGTGGCTATGTAGTGCTGGCCTTCACTGGATGTTCGGCAGTCTCGAGAGATTCCATCCTCGAGGCCAACAGTCGATCCAGAGATTCCGCATCCGCAAACTAAACTCTCTAAGATCGACGTCCAGTGATGGTTTGCGCAAGCTGATATTAAAAAAATCTGTACGCGATAATACCATAGTTTTGCGGGAGCGAGCCGCAGAGTGCTTTGCATCGAGCGGACCTCCAACGACATCATGTGGCATACTCCCACGCCGATGTGTGGAAACTAGCTGCCAAGTGTACTGAGGTAGGTCGGCGATGACAACGCTCAAGGATGCTGACGATATCAGCCATACCACACGCCTGAAATGATGAGGCATCATTCAGATGAAAGAAAACTGGACATTTCGGGATGTCGGTACAGCGCAAACGATTTGGATGCTAGCGTCTCGAAAAAACGATCCGGTTGTCCGAAGTAGATTACAGTCTCGAGTTGCAGCCCTCGTCGGACGGACGGCAAAGTGTCGATCCAGACGTGTTGATGTTTACTGATTCGAGACCCCGGGTAAGGTACTGTTCAACCCCACCAGCAACAACATTGAACGCGCGGGGAGGGTGTGCAGTGACGAAGCATACCTGGTAAAGACACAGCCGGAGGTGATGGCAAACCTTGACTTGACTTGCAATGTGGACGTCAGCATTGATGAAGAAACGTTGGTACCAGTTGCCGCCGTCTCCCGGGTAAGCGAACAAACGCAAATCGTCTGATGAGAGAGGCGAGAAAGGGCGAGCAGACAGGACCGAATTCGGTGAGAACAGCCTTCGTAGACCAGAACGATCTTGGGATGAAACGGGACAGAGATACACAGTCAAGGTTACGTGTGTCCCACCGTTTCCCGACGTCCAAAGAGCTCTCGGCCAGAAAGCTGGAGCCGCGGTAGGCGGATGTACCCGGGGGTATCTTATTCTTGACCAGCACAGCTCTGGTTTCTTTTATTTCTCGCAACCCTGAATAAAGAAAGAAAGAGGAAAGGGCCGATCTGCAAAGGTTTGCGGATGCGTGAGCGTGACTGCAAATGCAGCGTGGAGGTGCAGGAGGCGCAGGAGGCGCAGGTGCCTCTCTGGGACTGTACGCAGTAGGTGGGTGGACCGTGGACGTGCAGGGCCAGGTGCGATTGCAGGTGAAGCCCAGCCGTACGTCGGGTATTTTATGCTGCAGCTACCGCAGCTATGTGCAGGTGCCGTCAGTGTTGCGAACTTGCGATTGTTTGATAGCAGGAATGTTGAATATCCCCGTCCCGGACTCTTGAGAAGCGAGGCCGTGAACGAACGAACGGTCGCTGCGTACCGCAGTTTGTGTTTGAATTCTGAAAGCCTATTCCATAATATACCCCACTCCCTGGATATTTATTAGTATGACTTTGCCTTTACCAGCGTTCAAGGGTTAGCCAGGGTAAAACACTAAACAATATCTGATTAGGTTACCTCGATCAGGCAAATCCTGGGGCAGTGGGGATATCTAACTGTTACAAACATTCAGGGCCCCTATTGAATGGCTATTGGCTAGGTGGGCAAACTGAGACTAAGACGAGAATGCCGCTTGACTAGAGAAGCGATCGTGGTGAAGCAGCCAGAAATATGCACCAGGCGAGCAGCTTATGACTAACAAATGGAACAGTCCAGGCCACCCAGCAATGTGGAAAGACAACATCAATGATCAAGTGGGAAGGAAGGTCCTGACGCATGAGCCTGGGCCGTGGCACCCAATCCAGCACAGGCCCAGGGTGTACAGGTCGAGCTCAAAATCAGGAAGAAGACCACTAAAGTGGAGCTAACGGCAGAGAAAGAAGCGGGGGATGAGCTGCCTTTGCAGACAGACGCCTTGACAGATTGTAGATGAATCTGCCGACGCCGCAGATAGTTGTTGTACAGAAGTGCTCAAGTGTCTGATTCATCGTTGTTAGTGGTCGCTTGACAAACAAAGCACATGCGGTGTGCTTCTTACCACAAACGTCTTGTCCCACACAACATCATTGGCGACTCGAGCGGCAGTAGAGTGCACTAGGTAGTGACGTGTAGAGTGTTCCTGGATTTGCGCCAAGACCAACATACCCGCTAATCCCGTTATTGATACGCATGCCGCATACCTCCATCTCGTCGTCCGTCTGCATGTGCGGATACGGGATAGACCTGGACCCTTTTCGTCAAGGATCAGCTGGCCCGCCTTGAGCTTCTGGAAGCCGCCTAGGAGCAGGGCTCAACATTGCGCTGATCCCTTCCAAGTACCAGTGTTCAACATGCCTGTACTCGATAATGTCTGCACTTGGAATGGGACTGCCCCGGGGTAGGGATGGTTTGGAGAACCTTAGCATCCGTCACCGTAACTGGACCGACAGGATCAGATCGATTACTTTGCAGCACTGCCTGCAGAGACCAGCTGGGCTGGGCGACGACTAGGATGCTTGAATGTAGGAGCCTTTCAAGTGTCTGTAACGGCGACAACCACGATGTACTGTGATAGACTGGTAGTGTTCGTACCCGAGCGTGTCGGAGGGGTGTCCGTCGATGTTGCCATTGGATTTGAGAGCCCAGCGTCCTGTTGAGAGATTTCTTGGGGCAGGCAACTTCTGCGAGGAGTCGACAGGATGAATGCTCCATGCGCAACCCCTTGTGACATTACTGAAGTAGCCAAAAGTAGCTCAGCTCATCGTTTCCATCCCCATATCGATATTGCTGTGTTTGGCAAGGGGCCGGAGTTGCGTGTCTTTGAGATTGCTAGGTCGAGAGAGGGCTGTCAGGAAGCGGGTATGGGTCTGAGTTGCTTCTGTGCCAGCTAAGCAGGCACGCAGGGAGTCCGGGCGTGTCGCCAAAAGGCTGAGGGGGACTTTCCCGGGGTGACCATTCCGAAAGAATGAGGCCTCTAGGCTCTAGCAGATCAGCTAGGGCCCAGTTTCCAGCGGTGTGGTGGCCCGGTTTTAGCATTCTTTTGAGGGAGCGCGGCGGAGAGCCTGAGGGCGGGCGTCGTCACAAGTGCGGCGCGAAATGGGCTAACTCTCAGTTGACAGGCCTGGAGAGTGTGGCCGACTGCGACACGGTGTTGTGTCGATTTCGGTGGGAGGTGTGCTTCGTTCCACCGAGACCAGCAAAGGGCCGCGGCGGGATCCATACTTTCTCCAGAGCGCAGGGCTCAAGGAAGAGGAAAATAGAAGCAGAAGGAAGGCCGAGTGTTGCTGGTTGCTAAGACACGTTGGCAATTAGCATGTGTGGGTTTCCAGGTTGGTCAGGCACCTGCCTAGGTGGGTGAGTTGGTGAGGAAAGGTAAGGTAAGGTACCTATGCGGTAGTGGTGCACTGCATTGGACTGGCCGGATCGAAGGCAATAATAGTGGGCGTGGACGGGGCCAGGGGCTGAGCCTCTGAGGATGCACTGGAACCGAGGACTGATGGAATTATACTAGATTGCTGTCCAGGACTCCAATGACTTTTCGGCGGATTGGGAGGAGGTGTCAAGGTGAGAGATCCAAGGCCAGCGACCGGTGTGAACTTTGAAGGTGCTTGCCGGGCTTGGTTGGACCAATCGCGGGCTCGCCTCTATGGACTGGCGTCTCCACATGGGCTCGGCTACACAGGTGGTGGGAGTTGATGAACATCCCGGCATGCATCTGGCAAAGGGGAGGCTGCCTCCCCTTAGCCAGGCATCTTGCCGGCGGTGGCTGGAGTGTGCCACTGGCAGGTTTATTACGGAAGGACTCGTGTATACTAGCATTGGCGCGATGCAGGGCCAGGCCACGGATTTGCGCGGGCGGTGTGCGGTGGTACTGGGCTTTGTCAGGTACTTGCCATTTCAATGCCCTGCTCGACGGCGACTGCCCGCCCTTGAAATTTGGCTTTGTTTTGCCTTGAAATCCAGGTTACAACACCTCAGCTTCCTGCCTGTCCGCCTGCCACCTTTGCACTTGGTGGAGCCTATGCGCTACCTCGAGTTTGGAAGTCGAGGAATGGCTTCCGGTGCGTTTGTCTCGTGCAGCGGCGTCGGGTCTGCTCGATGGCTCGATTTTCGGTACTCTCTTTTACGCAGTACCAACAAGTTTCGCAGAGGCCGATCCTTTTGTCAGTGCTTCACTCCTAGGTTCTATTCGCATCGATGGATATCCTCCATGCTCCCCTCCACTAAGCCACTAAGGTACCATTAACTTCCATCTCAGATACGGCTAGCCAAACCCGTTACCTAACAACCTTTCCCTCCTTGTTTACCTCATCACAATGGGACTCCCCTCCTCTCTAAAGGTAGGCCCGGCGCTTGAGACTCTATGGTGGGGGCCGTCGAACCGTCACAGTCGTTTTTGCTCTTGCTTGGATGGTGCATTGGTGATGGACGATGATGTCCGTCCTAGGGAACTGCGGTAAAGTGCCGCACACTCAACCCTGCGGGTCCTATCTCGGGCGCGCTAAACAATGATAGCAATCTGAGGTGGTAATCACAGCAAAGTTACTGATGTCCGCCACCCATTAACTACGACGGGAGGCCGTTATTACATCCTTAACCTTCGACTGGCTGGAGACCTACCTGTCTTGTTGGTCCCCGCTGGCCCTCACCACCGCCTCGTTATGCCCTGAGCCTTGTCCGAAGTGCGTTTCTGACATTGGGTGTGATCGACAACTCGAGGTACGGTCCACGGTACGGTCCAGAGCCCCAAAAACCAGCTCAAAAATGTATTTTTCAAGAGATTATACCTCTTTAAATAGTATTTTTTACTAATAAGTTCTATAATAACTCTAGACTACAGAGCTCTAAAGTTATATAAATCTCATTATATACTATCTCTCTCTAATCCCTCAAAAGCTATAAACTTTCTACTATAAGCTATACTATTATATAAATTTGAAGGGAGTACTCCTGAGGGCCTCTTAAGTATATTATTCAGTATAGCAAAACTTTAGCAGCTAATAATAGCTCCAAGCGATAAGCTGCTAACACACCACGATATCTATATACAGGTTAAATAAGTAGTTTGGCTAAATTTATTAGGAGTGGGTATTAAAAAAGGCCTATGCGATATACCGCTAGACCGCACCGTGGACCGTACCTCGAGTTGTCGATCAAACCCCTTGTCTTTGTTCTGTCGACACTCGAAAAGGAGAATGAGCGGTGTTAGTGGCCCGCCTTGCGTGACCTTACTGTTATTGTTGCGCTCCATCGACGGCCCCAACACCCCCCTTCGACTCCTTGAACAGCCTGGCGACATGCAGTCGCTGTGACCTCTTATGAAGTCTCTCCATCGCCTCTGAACCAACATCAGTGGGGTAGCAGGGGAAAGAAGCCTTTCACCGCGACGCCGAGTCTCGATTCAAGGCACCTCACTACCTTACCTTCCCGGACCAGAGAGCGCATCATCAAGGCAATATGCGTTCAGTGACAGCACTTACGTCTACTCACGACTCACGCAAACATGCTAGCAGGATCTTTCCTTCCGTATGATTTCGGCCAGCGATGGGAGGTGTGTGCATTTTGTGATGGGCCAAAGGGGCTGCTTACTGCGTATCCCGACAGAACCCAAGCATCATGAACCACCCGAGCCTACCGGAACACGCGCTTCCATTCATCGACTCACTCAGACTCAGCTTGCACCACCCTGAACTTCAGCGGGTGCAACCCAAGGTAGGCGGGACGATGAGAGATGCCCCCAAACCAGGCCAACAAACCGTTGCGGTGTACGGCGCAGTGAAATGGCTCCCTGCTAAGTCGCCCGCCTCGATATATCAACAAGTACCTCCTCGTCCCGCCCTTTTTAGCCGTTCTCCCAAGATCCGTGGATCTCACTCACCGTTCACGACCTCGTCCCGCTACTGAGGCACTGGCGCCCGTGCATTTAAACACGCCGCTGTGGAGAACGACAAAAAAACAAATTGCACTTGACTCCACCCACACCATCGCAGGTTCTGAACGTCCGAGCTGTCCTCCATGGACGGCTACGTCGTAGTGTAGTGTACAACCCAAACCCTCTTGTCCGTCTCCGCGAATCGAACTTGACTTAGCCGGGGGTGTGTAGGCAACCAAGATCTGTGCTTTCGTTCCACCTCTCCTCCTCCTGGAGAGAGTCTTGTCATTCGACAGCTTCACGCCCATTCTTGGCCCCACTCCCCCCCCGGGTCGCCTCGCGACTTCTCTCCGGGATGGCTGCAAACAATGAACGTTCCGTTTCGTACCTTGGGCCGCAGTATCCAGCAGAGCCCAGAGAAGCGTGCAAAGTGGCCGGACACGCAAGGCACACCTAGATTCCAGATTCACTGTCTGCGATGCGCAGCACGCTAGAATGCTCCCCGTTTCGACGCCAAAATCGTGGCCGATGAAGGGGTCACATTTGTGCCATCTAGGTACTTGCTTCAGTCGATTTGCAGCACTCCTGACCCCGCCCGGTTGTTCAGAAGCTCGGTCACCAGTAGCTGGCATCGTTCGATGTAATTCAGTACGGACAGAACAACCATGCGCTATTATGCCTCTAAAAGTCGACCATTTAGGCCCAAGGGGGGTTTCTCAAGCGGGGCTATCTCCGTGCTTCTCTCACAGTTCTTTAACTTGTTCCTCAACCCAATAACCCGATGGAGGTGTTGGGCCGTATTTACTATAGTGTAAGGTAATAAATAGTCTGTGCTAGTGTACTTCAGACCTCAAGACTACGCTACGTCTTTTGCACATGGACTATGGCATCACCTCCAGCTTGGCAGATGAGCCTGACGACGGCGGGGGATTGTGTCTTCAAGTTGCGGGCTCTCTTGTGCAGATTGCACCATGCTCAGTGTTGGCTTCCGGTTGGAGGGTAAGGGGAGGAACCAGTTGGTCAATGCATCAAATCCCATACCAATACCATGGCGGTCTCGTAGCAGTGTCGAATTCGGGACGCGCATGCAGCCGTCAACAAATTGCCAGCTCCTCTTCCCAGTGCGTCAGACAGGCGGGTGGTCAGTCAGTTAATCACAAGCAGGTCATCAATACACGAGTACTCCATACGCCGCCAGGTGGGCGTTACTTTGAAGTAAATCACGACAGCATGCAAGGTAAGATGCACAATTGCGCATCCCCATCTGTTAGCGCTAATAAGGGGAGGCTCGAGCCTCGAGGAGACGGCGACAGGCATGGAGGGATGACGGTCATGGATCCTTGGTCCCGAAAGAGCGGGTGTCTTTGCTGGGGTACCTCATATCCCCAGCAGCTTCATACCACGACGCCCCCCTCTCGTCTGACCTGTCGGCTGAAACTAAGCCAGCGGGAGGGTTTTGTGCTCGGCAGAAGGCAAAGACTGGCTGGAGTTTGACGGGAGCTGGCCGGGTCTCTCAGGTAACGACACACCTCTGGGTTAAGGGAGCAAGGAGGAGGCTCTCCTTGGATTCCTTGGACCCCTTCTGACTTGTGGTCCCTGGCCTGTCCGTGGCGCTCTTCTGTGCACTTGCACGAGACGCAAGCAGGGGTTGGCATTCCCAGAGAAATGAGACTCCTACGTGTAAGGTAGTTGGCGGGGCCGAGCGGTTCCTTGGGTCAGAGACATTCCATGAATCCATCCATGTTCTTTTTTTTTTTTCCCCTCCCTCCTTGACCGCCCGCTGACCTTGTGTTCGTGCATACATCATGTAGTACTGCCCACTCCACCGTCCACCAGGAATGGATACGTACCGGGCGCTACACTACTTCAGTACCGCAGCCCTCCCTGTGCGACTTGAGCCTTGCATCCCGCCATGGCACGCAGCACAGTTACAGCTTCCATTGGGTTAAGCACTTGGGATTGGTACCTGCGACCCGTTCATGGCGGACACGGCACACGGAAAGGAATTAGCACCACAACCTGGCTCGCTCCACAACTCAACATTTCATCCATCGGCTATCGCCCTTGCCCGCCGACGGCCGACCATCATCCATCCCTCAGTGTCCTCTACTATTAGTGCAGGCTCTCCCACCCCAGTCCGCATTTGTCTTGTGTCGAAATAGGTAGGTACCAAAGCAATTGATCATCCTCCCCACACCCACCGCATCACCGCTCGTTCACTCACGCACACGAGCGCTACACTGTATTGACCAGTCTGACCCATTCCTCCTTTGCTTTCGACTTTTGTGGGCGTCCGCAGTACCCTCCATCATGCCCCCCCCCCAGACCCGCGGGTCCACGTCGAAAGGGAAGCAGCCGCCTCGTCTCCTTCGACTCCGAATTCCACTTATGCTCCGTCGTCGTGAAATCCCTGTCCAACTGCCCAACCCATATGACGCAGCCCGCTTGTTAGATGGCTTGCTGCCCGCCCCTTCTGCACCCAGACACACGCCAAAAAAGGGACGAAAATACTACGTGCCTCCCCTGCCCAGCCACGCCTGGGATAAGTACCTGCACTGCGCGGAGCGGATACCTCCCATCAACCTACACTACATTACCTTACCTTACATCCCATGCCCCATGCATGCAACCCGAACTTGGTGGCCCACTGGCCGCTGGGTGCTGGTACTGGTCCTGGTGCTGGCTCCTCGTACACACATGCCAAACCGTTCATGGTCTTAATCTGTTGTCTTTCTTGGCCCACTGCGTACCCGTGGTGCGTAGTTGCTCCTCCGCTGGAGCTAAGGTTTGATTTTATCTTTCAAGGCCAATCTAGTATCACCCATGTGTTCTTGCTGGGTTGGGGCCATGGGTGGTGCAAGGCCTCTTTCTCCGACATCTTTCTTCACTCTTACTTAGTCCGGCTCAAGCCCGTTTTCTCCGTAGGTTTTATATCATCAACGTTCGCCGCATCTGCTACCACTCTCTATTCATACACCAACACATTCAAACAAATCACATACTCTCTACAGAACCACTCATCACTGAATACGCCCACTCGCACACTTCCAAGACGATGATGCCCGCACTCATGGGAGCTGCTCTCCCGGGCATTGTCCCCACCACGTACCACACTGATACCTTGCTCGATGACTTGTCGAGACAGATGGCCCTTTCTCAGGCGTCGAGGAGGCTGTCGAGAGGATCAAATGGGCAACGAACAGGAACTTCCATGCGTGTCGTCAAGCCCACGAGTGCCAACAACAGCCCGAGGTCGTCGTCATCTGCGATGCAGGCTAGGAGGAGGACTCTGATGAACGATGGCAACCTGGCCCGGCGCAGACAGCAGGTCATGGACCACGTCCCAATGCCCGACTACAGTTCGCAAACTCGACCCGGCCGCCCACTGAGTTGGCACCCATCGACATTTCAGCAGCAACAGCACAAGATGCCGCCTCAGCAGCACGAGGCACAATACCCTTTTCCCACAACCTCTTCGGTATACCATGACACAGACAGCTATTCCGCCTACCACCACTTTCCGCCCACGCCTGCCGCGTACTCATGCAACACATCACCCACCGCATCCTTCTCACCCCTCTCTCTTCCCTTTGGTTGCCACTACGATGGGTCTTCTTACCTTCCCCATGAGGACTGGAGTATTCCTCAGCAAGCCCCGCCGGCGTATGTTTCTTCGTCAGACTACTCATACACCGAGTCCTTCCCGGCCCTGCCCACGACACTACCAGACCTCACGCCTTCTTCTATGGCAACTTCTTGGAATCCGTACCCTATGAACGGCTTCACGAGCACGTCACCTCCTACACCAGAGACTCTGCCGCAGGCCCAACAGCCTCAGCCCATCGTCGCCAATGAGGATATGATTCCCTACCAGCCTCTTGATGAGCCTGAGGAGGAGGGGGAGATCCTCGTCGGTATGGGCTTGTACGACGCACCGGACAAGTATGATACCGACTCTCGCTCTAGCATGTCCTCTTTGCTGGGTGCCCCGTGCCGTCCCCAGGAGGGCACTGGCAAGGGCCTCAAACTGGAGGAGTCGTGGCAGCCTCCTGAGGAGAGCGATGACGACGACGATGATGATGACGCTGGTCAGGAAGACGCCGACGGCGAGGATTCGGATTAACGACAAAACGAAAAGGATAATGCGAACTGCACGTTATAGACCTCAGCGCAAGCGATTATGAATTTACGACGACGACACTTGTACACCATGTATGACCAGTATTTTCGAATGTATCAACAACATCATAAAAGGAGGATTCGGATGGGGGCAACGGGAGAATTCATCGCGGATGCATGGATACTCGGGAGGAATGGATTACCGAGATGAATACCCTTTCCGGATAGGACGCGGGGCCAAGGAGAGGTCCGATATCCTGAAGAAGCCATCTAGTAGCTTTTGTGTGATAAAAATAATATCAAAGTCGCGCGTTCTGCGCGAGCTATCGAAAATTTTGCCCCTCACGACCATCTTTTGCGATGCAAAAATCCACGGTGAAAGAAGTCAGGTACGGAGGTCGCGCCGGATTCGAAGTTCAATCGTCAACGCAGACGCTAAAAATAAGCGAGAAAGAGGCTCCCGAAGAACAACCCTGTCGAGCGTGGCATGAGCTGCATTGTGGGTCCATGCTTCCCTGTCATTTTTCATCAGCTGGCCAATCCCGTGTGGTGTGGATCCCCATCCCCGCCAGCCCTGCCAGGTCGCGCAATACCCCGCAGTGGCCCCTGAAAAACACTCGTGCTATGACCGCACACGCCCCCAGCCTTCTCCCCTCAGTGGCCAACTGCGCCGTAGTGGTCGGTTTCGTAGTGGTTGCCCTGTACTTCGTGTGTTCTCTCTCACTGGCTTGGAGGGGGGAAGGAGTGGAGGGGAAACGGCCGTTATCGGCTCTGCTTGGCCCTTGGGAGTCTTTGACCCCACCATGGATGCCTTGGAAATTTTCGTCACGGGGCGAGTCGTCACGAATCACGACATCAAGAGAAGGCTCCATCGTGTAATTGATCTGATTGTGTTTGGCTTTTACGCTTTCCCCCCTTCGAGGAAGCGGCTTTTTGTGATTCGTACACCATCGAATTGCATCCTACCAAAACACACCAACTACCAACACTAAATAGTTCAAGATGGCATCCCAGCACGACCAACCCGGTGTGCCACTCTTTTGGTGGTTGAGGGGGAGGATTGCCCCGCACTATGTAATTAAACTATCGTGATGGTAGGAGCGTGTTGATGCTCGGCGCGGGTTTTGTGACCCGGCCGACGCTGGACATCTTGAGCGAGGCCGGCATTCCAGTCACTGTTAGTAAGCATCTCCCTCCTTATTATCCCTGGTAATTATCAACCGTGCTGCATGTCTATAGCTGACACTCTCGAATCACTCGAGTCCGCGAAGAAGTTGTCCGCCGGTGTTAGGCACGCTACGCCCATTTCTCTCCATGTCACCGACGACAAAGCTCTTGACGCCGAGGTGGCAAAGCACGACCTGGTCATCAGCTTGGTTCCCTACACCTTCCACGCAACCGTCATCAAGTCGGCCATCCGCCAGAAGAAGCACGTCGTCACCACCAGGTATGTCTCCCCCGCCATGATGGAGCTTGACCAGCAGGCGAACCGACCACCTGTACGCCGTCAACACGATCGAGGAGGTCCACGCCGAGGGGGGCAAGATCGTCTCTTTCCTGTCTTACTGCGGTGGCTTCCCCGCCCCCCGAGGCTTCTGACAATCCGCTCGGCTACAAGTTCTCCTGGTCCTCGCGCGGTGTTCTACTTGCGCTGCGTAACGCCGCCAAGTACTACAAGGACGGCAAGGTGGTTGTCGTCGCCTCCAAGGACCTCATGGCTACCGCCAAGCCCTACTACATCTATCCCGTGCTATGCCTTCGTCTCATATCCTAACCGTCACTCTGCTCCCTACAAGGGGCGATACAACATCCCCCGAGGCTGAGACCGTCATTCGCGGTACTCTCCGCTACCAGGGTTTCCCTCGGTTCATCAAGGTCCTCGTCGACATCGGCTTCCTCGATGACACCGCTCAGCAATCTCTCTCCAGCTCCATACCTTGGAACGAGGCCACCATGGCTGTTGTCGGTGCTGCGTCGTCGAGCTCGAGTGATCTCGAGGTCGCCATCGTCTCAAAGGCGACCTTCGACTCCCCCGAGGACAAGCAGAGAATTCTCAGCCGTCTTTGTTGGATCGGCGTCTTCTCCGATGAGCCGACCATCCCCCGCGGCAACGCTCTCGACATCCTGTGCGCGACGCTCGAGAAGAAGATGCAGTTCGAGGAGGGCGAGCGCGACATGGTCATGCTCCAGTATAAGTTCGAAATCGAGCACAAGAGCGGTGCCCGTTGAGACCCGGACGTCCACCCTCGTCGAGTACGGCGACCCCAAGCGCTACTCCGTCATGGCCAAGTTGATCGGTGTTCCCTGCGGTGAAGCCGTTCAGCAGGTGCTCAACGGCACCATTTCGGAGAAGGGCGTCCTGGCGCCTATGAACTCCAAGACCAACAACCCGTTGATCAAGGAGCTCAAGGACAAGTACGGCATCTTCCTCATCGAGAAGAGCGTGTCTTAGAGTGTGTTTGCGTAACGTGAGGTGACACAAGTTGTAACAAGATACGGGCCGCCGGGTCGGGTATCGAGCGGATGTCGTCACTACGAGAGAGTTCACCTGGGTGCGAAGAACCAATTAAGAAAAAAGTATATACGTCTCATGGATACAGAAAGAGCATTGATGTGTCTGTTTCTAACTGATCTCACGTCCACAATATTGTGCCTGAACGTTACATGGGCCATGCTTCACTCGGCCATTCTTCAAGACTTCCTTACTGGAAGAGGCTTCATCTCGCCTTGCAACTTTGCCAAGCGGGCATTTTCGTTATTGGATCAGAGAAATTAGGTGCAACGCCACGATAAAAAAGGGGAATTTGGTCAAGGGAGTTTTGGGAAGTTTGTGCAACTCGTCCGAATTGTGTCTGGCCGGCGGAATGACTCTCCTGAATGACTGCAGGTACACACGTCTGTTCTGATCTGATTGCGACTGCCATAGCATATTGTGGCGTTGTACATACCCAAGTCTGCCCGTCTGGCCTCTTGGGCGGTCTGAAGATGACCTAAACGGGGAATGCCAGAGAGCCTTTTTGTGCCCCCAAAAGGGTTTTTTTTTTCCCATCCTCCATCTCTTCATCCGCTCAAAGGACAACCGAACTTTCATTACCTAACCCCCCGGGGACCCAGACACAGGGGGTAGCAAGACAAACATCCGGAAGCTCATTCGTTATTCAGACGAAGAAGAAATCTCAAGCCTCTCAACGCCGGCAGAAAGCCAGGAACAAGACAACGAGCATCTTTTCGAACCCGGCTCTGAAACATCACCCTACAGCCAACTGCTGCTGTGTTGTGCGTTACACACGACTCGCCAGAAACGCAGCGCAGCAGCAACAGGCACGCCGGGAGAATGGTCCAGTACATCCTGACGCCGTGGCGCGATCGCCGCGAGCTGCTGAAAGTTCGCCAGCAGCTCTACCCAGCTGCCTCCATGTCAGCGACCGCTACGACCACCACACTTCCTGTGGTCGCACCACCACCGCCACCATCCGGGCTCGGACCATCAGCATCGAACCAGATCGCAGCCACAACGAGCACCAACACCAGCAACAGCAACGATGGGGGAGTAGCACCAACAGCAACACCAGCTCCAGCGGCAGCAGGCCATTCTTCAGCCGCTGCGCTAGCGAACCAACATCAAGCCGTGGCCAGAGTGTCCATGTGGATGCAGCGCGGGAATTGTCCGCACATGGTCGAGTCGACGGCGCTGCTGACGGCGGCCATCCTCAGCGACGGGGAGAGCTCGGGCAGCGCTGGTACCTACGCCGGACGCGCGGCGTATGCGGCCGCATTTAGTCGGTACGTCTGTCTGTTTGTGCCTTTTTTCCCTCTTCCTTTTTTCTTCCGGTTCTTGCTTGCTAGGTGCATGCCAAAAGTCTATATTGGGCGCCTGGCCCCCCCCGGGCGCTATCGCGACTCGCTGGACCGTGAAACGAGTGTTGGGCTGGTCCTTATGGTGGTACTGTGGTATTTACTCCCCTCCCCGGAGGTCTGGGCACCCATCTTCGGCTTTCGGGTTTTTGGTCATTTGACCTCCGTCTGTCTGTTTGTTCCCTTTCGGCGAGATAATTCTCTCCTTACACACCCTCCCGCTACCTGCACATCGTTTGTAGGCGCTGACGCCCTGTCCTTCTTTTGTGTTAAGCCTCTCAATTACTCTCTAAGCCAGGACTGGGCTGGTCTGTCTCGTCCGGAGCAGTTCAACGTAAAATCGCCCGATCTGAGAGAGACAACAAGTACCATCACTATCGGACTTTCCAGGCACTCACATAGCACATCATCGTTTACCCGCCTGCCCGACATATTGCCTACCACAAACACCCCTCTCTTCCTATGGTGTCACAGCACAGGCTCGCCCTGTCTGAGCCTAGCTGGGTTACAAGTGTAACCCCACGTCACGGCTGACTATGCAGAAGTTCCTTGTCCCTGGAAGATTTGTCTTCTTCCCTTTGGAATTTCAATCGGTTCGACATCTTCCTCCATGGGCCTCGCATAAGACCCGTCCCCCCCTGGGAAACGATGGGGCGGTCCTCGTCTCGTTTAGACTGTCCGGGACCAAATCCGTCCCTAGGCTTGGTTCGCCGACCAGTCGGATGTTACTCACCCCTTGCCACACTCTCGCTGGATCATTTTGCAGAGCGTGTTTGCTCACTAAAGTCTCGTTTAGGTTCGTGACCGGTCTCCTAGACGGACACCAGGATAAGTCGCGAAAGCTGAGCATGTACTCAGTAGCCAAGACCATCGGGCTACCAGCGACGTTCGTGGAGCTGCGCCATCAAGCTACGCACGAGCAGCTGCCATCGCTAGCGAAGCTGCGGTCCGCGGCGAGAAAGGCGCTGGCGTGGATCTGGGACTACTACTGGCGGCACCTGGGAGCAGACGAGGATGAAGAGGTCGTGATTGTTGGAGAGGCTGCCGCGCCAGGGTATCGCGAAATTGTGATGGCGTACTTGGACGAGGCGGAGGGATCCAGGAAAGCAGAGAGGAGGAAACTCCTGACGAGACTCGACGAAAGCCAGGTACTTCTCACACTTTCCCTAATCATGGAGGCGCCGTCAAGTAATGAGGTGCTCTTAGGGGCTTTGAAGTTGTCGAGGGAGATTCTGCACAAGGGAGAAGGGGGGTTTTCACATGATTTGAATTTAGGGGAAGTAGTTGAAGAGATCCGTATGGAGATCTCACGGTCACGAGATACTTCAATGCAGGACGCAAAAGAAGCAGAGAAACCATCCGGCGATGCCGGCTCTGAGGAGTCGGACGAAGGTGATGGGCATGGTTGGGCCAAGTATCAGGGCGCTTGGAAGCCGCGGCCCATTGGTGTTGCGTAACTGCTGTCCAGGGCGTCTGCGCATTCTAGCCAAAATTTGATACCATCATGATAGACCTGACCATTGATGTAGTCCTAACTGCCGAAGTTGACATGGCTTGTAGAAAGGTGAAGACGCAGATTGGTGCAGCATCACGTGAATATGACGACGAAAGTGGGCAGGGGGGAGAAGGTACACCGTACCTCAGGCAAAACCCCTCTCCAGATTTGTAATAACGTCACCGTGACTTGCCGGGACCGCGCAGCCAACAACGGGCCCGAGCCGAACGACGCAGTCAACCGCCGACCAGTCGACGCACCACATAAGACAGTTGCCTTTCATGAATTCCCTCCTCGCAAGGAGGCCACTACCCAGACAGAAACTGACCGTAGCCGCAGCTGTGAGTTGCTCATGTCCTAAAGACGCAGATTTCTCGAGAAGGAATTTATGTGGGCTCAAGCTGACATCGGCGCAGCTTACATTTACCAACGCCATGCATATCCAGTCGATTCCCATGTGTACGTTGGACCTGAACGACCCGGGAGAAAGTGGTGTTTCTGACGCAGTTGGGATCTAGGGGTGGGCAGTAGCAACAACTACGCCTACCTGGTCAAGGATGACAAGACCAAGGAGGCCGTCATCATCGACCCGGCAAACCCGCCCGAGTAAAGTCGTCTACAATCTCGAAACGGGCTTGGCGCGCTGACCAACAACCCACAGAGTCACCCCCGTGTTGAAGAAGGCCATCGATGGCAACGAGATCAACCTGACCGCCATCGTCAACACCCACCAGTGAGTCTCATCCACCAGGCCGAGGCGACTCAGACCACAGCCTGACTACGACAAGCCACTGGGATCACGCAGGCGGAAACAAGAAGCTCGTGGGTATCCTTCTCGTATAACGTAGCTGTCCGGCAAGGGGATTTTGGATGCTGAAACTCGGAGGCGAACACAGCTTAATGAACTCGGTCTGCCCGAGTTGACCATCTTCGGCGGCAAGGACTGCGAGGGCGTGACGAAGACGCCCAACGACGGCGAGTCGTTCAAGATTGGCGATATCGCCGTCAAGGCCCTGTACACGCCGTGCCACACGCAGGACAGCATCTGCTGGTTCATGCAGGACGGGGACCAGAATGTCGTCTTCACCGGCGACACTCTCTTCCACAGCGGTAAGGATCGGTGTCCTCGTTCTCTCTCTCTCTCTCCGTGGATCTCGAAGGAACTGAGATTTGCTGACGGATTGGTTCCGCGCTTTCGGTGTTACTAGGCTGCGGTAAATTCTTCGAGGGTACCGCTGAGGAGATGCACAAGGCGCTGAACAAGACGTTGGCTGCCTTGCCTGAAGACACGGTCGTTTTCGTGAGTTTGTTTCTTCTTTTTCTTCCCCGAGGGACCGCAGTGGATGGCGGTAGAAGAAGAGGAAGACTGACTGGATTTAGCCCGGTCACGAGTACACCAAGTCGAACGTCAAGTTCGCCGCTTCGGTGCTGCAGAATGAGGCCATCTTGGAGTTGCAGAAGTTTGCGGAGAACAACAAGGAGACACAGGGA
The DNA here is from genome assembly GCA_037178605.1 of Colletotrichum euphorbiae. Classification (NCBI taxonomy): domain Eukaryota; kingdom Fungi; phylum Ascomycota; class Sordariomycetes; order Glomerellales; family Glomerellaceae; genus Colletotrichum; species Colletotrichum euphorbiae. The sequence goes on from JAXCEF010000008.1 coordinate 84,805, forward strand.
ATGTTCACCATTGGAGACGAAAAGGTACGTTTTTTCGACGTGTGGATGGGACAGGAGCTGGACTGACTCTATGCAGAAACATAACGTCTTCATGAGAGTTGATGTGAGTACTTCCGCTGAGTAACGCCCAGAGGCACGATGCTGACGGATAAATAGGATCCTGAAATCTTGAAGGTTACGGGAGAGCAGGACCCCGTTGCAGTCATGGGCAAGCTCCGCGAGATGAAGAACAACTTCAAGTGAGTAAGTACTAGATTCTCGCATTCCCCTTGGCTGAGCGCACGCTGCTTGCCTCTTAGGAGTCTATCGCTGATGCACGCAGTCCACCACCTGAGTCTAAGCTTTGAAGAGGGCGGCCGAAGGAGTTTTCGGAGTTGAGAGGCGGTAGTCGGACAAGCAGTCACGTTGCGTTCAAGGTAAATCAGGTTCTCAGGTCTCATTGACACAGAAACAAGCAGTCACACAAATCGAAAGATGATGTAATGTCTCCCCGAAGCCCAATGCGCGCGACGATCAGAGTCGATCGAGCAGCTGATGTAGCCCGGGGAAGAGGCGATTCGTCCTGCGACCGCCCCCGTGATTTCAATCTTGCTTCACTGTCCACACGTGCTCGCTCTGGATATTTGAAAGCGGCAAGCTCTAGCATATTTTGAAGCTGTATTCTTTGGGTCTCTCGGACGCGTACGTAGCGCGCGCTGCATCATGGCAGAGTCAACCGCGGCGACCAAAACTGCAGAAAGAGGTTGGGGTTGCATCCAGTTCAGAACGTCGGAGATGCCGGTCGATCCAATTTTCAGTACGCTTGGGGAGCGCCAAGATACGAGAGTCGATGAGCGTCTCCGAGAAAACCGTTTAGGAAGACGAGAGATCGTGGCTCCCCGTGGTTGAGTCCTGGGGCCGTCCTGTTCGGAGGCTGGCAGCGACCTGTAACAAAGAGGAGGCGATGGTGGGCTGCGTGGAGCGGCGTGTGTGCAGTTGCCTACTACGCACTGCTGTACGATGGACGGATGGCCTGTGGGAAGGCGAGAGACAGATGCCTGGCGACAGGCAGTTGCGAAGGGTTCGTCCGCGAGTTTTGCGCGGAATGGTGTTTCCTTGAAGACCAGTCATAACGGGAATTTTTCGCGAACTTTTTTTTTGCAGACTTTTTAAATCGTTGGCCCGGCGGGGCCGCCCCTCCCCCCCACCCGCCAGCAACGTACCGAAACACACCCCGCACGCGGCAACACGCACTGTCTGAGACCGCGCAACCAATTAACGCGTCACTCCAGACGTCCCGGCGCATCCATCGTCATCGACCTCCATTGCCAGCCTCTCTCCGTCGCGACAATAACAGAACTTACCCACGAAGGATCCACCCCCTCCGCGCGCGTGCTCGATGCAAGGAGATACCATAACTTAACACATTTCTAAGACATCACATCCACGACCTAATCAACAACGGAAAAAAACAATAAAAAAGAAATGGTAAAGCATCCAAACACCCCTTCCCCCTTCCTTTCTTTCTTTCTCCAAAACCCCGTCCGCGACCACCAGCCCCTCTGATTCTGACGCTGCGCCCTTCAACAACAGCCCGCGAAACGCAAACCGCCGACGGCCTCTTCTTCGGCGGCGGACCCGCCGCGCCCGCGCGCCTCCAAGCTCGCCAGGGAACACAACATGTCGGCGCACGAGGAGCGCGAGATCCGCGAGGCCTTTTCCCTCTTCGCGGAGCCGATGAGGGGCTACTCCAAGGAGGGCGTGATGCCGACCTCGGACGTGCGGTCCGCGCTCGTGGCGCTCGGCGTCCCGCCGTCCTCGCGCGCGGAGCAGGCCGAGTTCGTCGAGATACTGGACCCCGAGGGCGAGGGCTTCGTGGCGTACGAGCCCTTTTTCGCCATCTGCGCGCTCAAGTACCACCAGCGCGGAGGCGCCGGCGGCGGAGCGGAGAGGCGGCAGGAGGTAGACGAGGCGTTTCGGCTGTTTACCGCCGGCGGCGGTGGTGGTGGTGGTGGTGGAGCGAGGGCGGGCGACGTCATCACGATTGCCGACTTGAAGAGGGTTGCCGGGCTGCTGAGGGAGGACGTCAAGGACGAGGTGTTGAGGGACATGATTCTGGAGGCCAATGGCGGTGCCGGTGTCGGAAGGGGGGTCAAGCGGGAGGAGTTTGAGGAGGTTATGCGCAGCGCTGGCGTTTGGCGATGAGAGAGAGGGCGGCTTTGAATTATTTTGTTACTCTTCTTTGGCATTATACCCCCCCCCCCCCCCCCCCCCCCCCTCTCACCAGAGTGTTTTGGCGTTTGGAGGACGTGGCGATTTCCTTTACGAAAGATGACGCTTTATCTCAAGGCGGCCACAATTTGACTGAGTTAGTAATTTCGTGCACATGACGGGGACTGTAGACTGTTATGTAGGGCTGAGCATGGCTTGGTCTAGTTATGAGGGCCTGCGTAGCATATAGAATAGCAACCAAACCCGCAGGCGCAAGTCCGTCCCAAAGTTACCGTCACTCACTGTATGACCTTTAGCATGCTTCCTGCCACAGGCTCGGTCCCGGAGTCATGTCCGTCAGCAGTTGATATGCAGTGATGGCACGCAGAGCACCACAACAAAGTACTTTAAAGAGAGTCGGTAGGCAGCTGTACCAAGGGGAATACCAGTAATAATGATGATTCTATCTGATCTCGGTGCATCCCCCCATATGGTCTTCGGGATGGGTGAGTTCTTCGCTTCCCAATTTCCCCCGTGTTTGATTCCATGCTCAAAATAAACGCCCATGTGAAATATGCATATTCCGGCCTTCCCTTGGTGTTGCCATGTGTGTTGTGTGTGTGTGTTGTATGTTGTGTGTGTGTGTGTGTGTGTGTGTGCCACGACCAGACATTGAAGATACGGACTATTACATCCTCTTTCTTGTCTCTCAAGTCAAATACAAAACCCTCCCGTATGTGTGAGATGATGAGCGGGAAGAGGCAGGTTGACGATTTTCTCTTTCCAGCTTTAGTGCTGATCAGTCTCCTTTTGTGCAAGAAAAGCAAGGGTAGGAGGGAGAAAACCGCAGAACTCAACCGACTCAGAATGGAGCCGAGTACGAGACGAGAGGGGCATTCTAAGCCGTTGCGTCCGCAGCAGACTTGCCAGCCTTCTCCTTGACGGCGGCCGCCTTTTGCGAGTCGATGACGGCTTGCAGCTCTGGAGGAGCCTTGAAGCCCTGGTGGTCCTGGTGGCGCTTGTAGAAGTAGTTGTCGGGCTTGATGCTGAGCTCGGGGGGCAGCTCCTCGAGGACGCACTCGAGGATGGCGTCGATGGACTTTTGCTTCGAGCCGTCGCGGTGCCAGATGGAGATGAGGTGAGAGTTGAAGCGTACCGAGAGACCTACACCGCAGATTTGGTCGTCTTTTTTTGGTGGTCAGCATTTCCATACTCCGGCATGTGAAGACGAAAAAGAATTGGAGAGAGAGCTCACTGTCGTCCAGGACGCTCTGCAGCTTCTCGCCAATGGCAAGCAACTGCACACGGGTCCAGACATCGGGTCCAATGTTCTTTGGAACACGGAAAGTCCAGGCGCCGCCGGTGATGTTGCGGCGGTCTTCCCAGATAGGCTTGAAGCCCTGCTTGAACAGGTAGATGGACTCGCGCATCTTGATCTGGTCGACTGGGGTGTTGTTGTTGTACTTCCAGAAGTCCTGGACCGACTCGATCTGGGAGCCGAGCTGCTCGAGCTGCACCATATACTCCTCATCGTTACTTGTCTTTTGCTCCTTAGATTGCCTGTAGGAAGAGGAGGTCAGTCATGCAATCCTTCCGCAAGATCAGGGGGGTCGGCAGGGTGGGGGGGTTCAATGCGCCTGAGCGCAGCGTCGAGGATGGAGTTCAAGAGACCGGAGGGAGAACCACTTACTTGTCAAAATAAACATTCCAGTAGTGTTGTGTCGGCAACGGGCGCATGGCCTTGAGGAAGTTGCGCTTCGCGTCGTCACGCTGGTCGGCTGGGGAGCTGACACTGGGCGAGTTGGGGTCGGTGGTGGTCTGGGAGAGACCCGAGAGGCCACGGGTGAAGAGCGCGGGTCTGGCAGCCATGATTTGCGGTGGTCTCGTTCGTTGCTGGTGTAAAGAAGGACAGGAGGTCGAACAACAGGCAAGACGAGGTGACGAGGACGAAATGCCGGGTTCACGATGGACTTATCCGGTCGTACGTTTGGCCGCTGCAGCACACCAGGGTCGTCGGGGATCGGGGTCGGGTAGGCGTGGCCGAGAGAGGGACACTCTAGACTGGAACCGTTTGCCTTGCTGTTTCGTTTGTTGGCTCGGTGGAATGCGGCAGGGGCCTAATGTAGCAACGAGGGGCAGAAGTGGGCAGTGCCCGTGTGTGAGGTGGCTCTTGAGTGGAGGAGCTGGGGTTTTGGGGGCTTGTGTGCTGTTGTCGTTGGTGCTCGTGCTGGTGGTGCCGATTGACGGTTGGAGACTTGGAGTTGCGGCCCGGTGTGAGAGAGGCGTCTTGGGGCTGTTCAGATTACCAACGAATGGGGTCGCGGTTTTGATAGCTGGTTTGGCGACGGAGAGGGGCGTCGGTCTCAGAGCTGAACGGTAGCAATTGATTGCCGGGGAGGAATTGTAAGTTGTCCTGAAAGGCCAAGGAGAACAACAAAATAATGTCTTCGATGTTGCGGCTATCCACGCTTTGTACGTTCCTCCGATCTTGTTCGCGCTCAAGTCAATTTGGGCACGGGACGAGATCAGAACAAAACCGTAAATGGCACAGGACCCTACAAAGAGACGGGCTTGTAGGGAGTTTGGCAAAGACGGGCTCGGTAGCAGCAACAACGGCGGTAGCAGCAAGCATGCAGTTTCCTGCAACTTCTGAATGACTCGGCAGTCGAATCCCGGGAATCAGGTGACAAAGGGAGGCGAACACAATGACAAGGCGGCGACCGAGGGAGAGGCGGTAGAGAGGGAAGAGGGAGAAAGGAGGTAGAGGTGCTGAGGTTGAGGATAATAAGTATCACCAAGCATCTCATTCGCACACATCGTTGCCGGCAACATCCCCATCCAAACATACCCATCCGTCCTTTCTTAGGCCTGTCTCCGGTCTCCGAGGTGGAAGTACCTCACACAGGAGACGGCAACCTTTTGCGACACAAGACAACACAACGTACGGTTCAAAGACACAGGTACCTCAAGCTGGCCTCAGCTTAGCTCCCAGGCACCGTACTCAATCTCTCCTAGGTTTGTCTGGAGATTGGACAAGGAGCATCGGAATCCGGTCGAGAGTCCTCTGATCTGAGGTTCTGAAGCGCAACAGAGCAGGGAACCTTGCTAAGGTAAGGTAACATTCCGCCGCCGTCCGTCCCGAGTTCTGGAGATGTGCACTGGACTCACTCGCTTCCCGAAAACCCGCGAGCAACGGCGGCGCTTACAGTGCCACAGAAGAGGATGCAGGAATCCCCGGCAGGAACAAGAGACACAGATATTCGTACAGTGAGGGGCAGACAGAAGCTTGGTGGGAACATCTTACCGGCCTGAAACGTCGAGCCGCCTTTGCGACCAGTAATAAGGCGTTGCGACGAGGGGGTCACGGGAGTCTGAGTGGGAGCAGAGACCGGATGTTCAGATTCGAGAAGCTTGCGAGGCATGGGTCCGGATGCTTCCCCACCGCGACGGTGAATAGTAACTTAACTCACTCAGGGACCGTTGATGGTTGATGTTTTAGCTAGATGGCTTGTGGCTACAGGCCATGCATTTGGTATTTGTGGCACAGAACCGCATGCCCACGATGTGGTTTTAGAGGGTGAGGTAAGTCGGTGCCGTGGAAATGCGGAGCTCTGACCTCAACTTATAAAGGAACATGACTCCTGGGTTAAGGTGCAGTGAATGATGCGGATGGCTGCTTCCACGGCCGTGTTTTGCAAAGCGCATTGAGTTTGCTCGCAGGCCAATTAGCAATTGCCCCTGCTACGAGTTGAGAAGCATACAGTAATCTTACAGTACGTACAATCGACTGCTGAGTCCATCACTATGAGATGAGTTTCCAACGACCAACTAGCGCCGCAAGATCTCGCTTGACGCATCATCAACGTCGACTTTACAAACGTCAGCAAATGCACCCACCAAAGTCAATCGAGTCGACATGAGGAAACGCAGGTCCGATGTCCCGTGATCCCGAGACTGAAAAGAAGCATCCGGCACTGTTCTCCCGGTCTGACTCTCTCAGCAACGTAAATGTGCGTTACTCAGTCACGAAATCTTGACACTTGAAATAAAATCTCAGGGGCCCCGATCGACCTTTTGAATTCCGCCTTTGGCCTGCCGGTCCAGGAGGTCCATGATGTGCAGGAACTTCTCCCGGTCCCGATGATGGCCCCTCTCCTAACAGTAGCACCCAACCCAATCCATGATTTTCTTGGGTAATTACCTGGTCCAACCGTTCAAGCCGTATGCTTGTCTGCTGATCATTGATGCTCCTCGTCCCCCCCCCCCCCCCCCCCCACAAGATAGTCAAGCCGTTACATGGTCTCATACACGTACCACACTTTCTTTCCTTTCATACTCTGAGTTCCTTTGGCGCCGACCAAGTGAGAACGACCGGCCAAAACCTCTGTGTTCATGGAACCCGCTGGACGACAACGGCGTCGCGGATCACAACTTGACAGATAGTTCAATTGGCCGCCCTGCCCCCGTGCATCTCATGACACAATATCACGCAACGACACGACGTGAACGTTTGCCAAGCACGGGAGGCGTCTCTGCCTTTTCGCAACGGCAACACCAAAACCAACCTCATGGAATTAAATGAACCCTCACTTCGCCTCCCGTTTCCGAGAGGAACAGACAACTCCGTCCAATCTCCTCCACCTCAACCACCACCAAACAAATAAAATAAAATAAAACCCAATCTCCATGGCGTGCCGCGCAGGCGTGAGGCTCGTCTTTCGCACCCGTGTCACAGGTTCGCCGCCAGGTTGACGAGACGGCACATCTCCTCCAATCCCCATTCTATTACGCGGCGGTTTACTCGGGTCCATCAATGACGTGTTGCGTCCGCGTCTGCGTGACAGCACAACAGAGAGCGTGGTTCCATTGGATGTTGCACTGCACGTTGGCGCGTTGATACATGTCAAGATTCGATAAACAAACCCGCCGCACCCACATCAAGGTAGAAGTGAAGTAGGTTCGAGACAAGTACCTTACCTTGGCTGTGGTTCCCTCCCAACCCCTCGCTCGACCGTCGTCTCTTCCGAAAGCCTCTCCGGGCGCTTCACCCCTACCCAGCCCTAACAGCGGGATCCCTTCCTGCGTTCTCGCCGTCGTCACCTCTTTAAAACCGTACCTGAGCACTTCCGCCCGGGCCGTCTAGCGGGGGCGTCCCTGCGGTGACGGCGAGCTCGTCCCGCGCTAATCGGCACTGACAGCTACATTACGGCTTTTGTCTGTCTTGATCCACCGTCAATATGAGTGCCCAGTTTGAAATCGTGTCCGTGTGAGAAGAAGCAGAAAAGAAGACCTGCCCACTTGCCATGGACTTCACGTGCCGCTTCCTCGACTTCTATAGTTTCGATCATGACGTACACGTCAAACCTTTTCACCATCTCCCAAGAACGTGTTTATGCTTGTTCCCTACTACGTTGTTTTAATTCATCTCTCTGATGCCGTGCTAACCTAACAGGAGGGACGAGGCCTATCTGCAAACTGTTTACTTTTGTCCCATAGAGCCCTGTTCCCCGAATATCGAAAACTCCCAAAACACCATGCTGACTACCATCGTGATCTTGGCACACCATACAATTGGCAATACCCGGAAATGTTCGTGAATCCCCCATCATTTCTTCAGGCCGTCGGTTTGTTGCTCAAACCCTCGCCGACCCACCGCTCCTTGTCGTCTCCAATCTTCCGCCTAAACATGCCCAGATCGCTCAACAGACTGCGCATGTAGTCTTGCATATCGCTGCCATCATCTTCCATAACGTCAGAGTCGTAAGCCGTGTCGTCCGAGTCGTCATATAACGACTCGCTATTCTCGGCATTCTCCTTGTCTTCCTGTCTCACTTTAGCATCTTGAGTCTCGTCTTCTCCTTCTTCCTCTACCTCTTCCGCTGCGGATTTGACAGTCACAGCGGGGATAGGGTTCTTCAGACTCTCGAGTGCGAGCTTGAGGTGCAGACGGAGAGCCTCGTTTTCTGTTTGCAAGCTGCGAATCTTGCCCTCCGCAACGAGACTTCGCTCCTCCATCATTCGTTGCATCGTCACGACGCGGTTCTGGTACTCCTCGAGCTTCTCCTCTTGATCCTTGTTGTCCTTCTCCCGCCGGCGCGTTTCTGACACCGAGAGTTGGAGGACTCGGATCTCCTCCGCCATAGCCACGATCTGGGCGTCGCGCTCTGCCGAAGAGATATGGTCTTGGTTGACAATCGCACGGGTGCGAATCCGCTTGGCCTGGTCCGCATACCGAAGAGTCGAAAGGGTCTCCTCGTAGTCCGACGGTGCGATGCAGGCAATCATGGCCGTTTTGCTGTTGCCTCCCAACGAGTCCTTCAACAGCCATGTGAGAATTGAATCTCGGTATGGAACCACGTCTTTGCTTCGCTTTCTCGAGCCCGGCTTGGCGTCTGCAAGCGCCCCGATAACTCGGCCAAGGGTCGTCAGCGATTTGTTGATGTTGCTACCCTCGCGAAGTCGCTGACCGGTTGCCTCGGTTGCCTTGGCGCGCTCACTTCCAGCCAGATCGACCAGCCGGATGCGCGAGCTCCGTTCCGTCGTCTCGTCCGTCTCCATATCGTGGTGAATTTGCTTGAGCATAATGGTGAAAACAGCATGGCTGCGACTACTGGTGTCGTTCATCCTGGTGCTGGCCACAGTTCTCGATCTGTCACCTGCCGTCATGTACCTCAGAATCTCATTGAGATTGCGAACCGGCACCTCCGTCAGATCCTTGACGTAAGGACCTTCCGTAGGAGACTCTCTGATTTTAAGATAGTACGGTGGCTGATTGGGTACCACAGGCACGAGCAGGTCGCGCACGTGCTCGTTGTAGACCTCGAAGTAGGATACTCTGACGTTGTAGGAAATATTGGGTGTCTCGTTCTGCGCAGCCTCGATTCTTTCGAAGAGATCCTCGCACGTTCGAGGAATCAAGCCCGGCTGATCTGGTGTGCCCATCATTGTGTAGCTCTTACCCGAGCCCGTCTGTCCGTACGCGAAAATGCAGGTGTGGTATCCCTCGAAGTTGTGGTCGAGAAATTCCTCACCAAGGCTGTTGTAGACGTCGCACTGGTGCGCATAATGCTTGTCGTTGAGATCGTGGCTCCAGAACGAGTTATCGAATGTGAAGGTCTTCTCTTCGATAATCTTCCTGCTCTTTGCCTTTGCGTTCGCCGGGTCATCGTCGTTCGGTACGAGCAGCGTCGTCTGCTGGGTGACGGGGTCCATCTCTACCAGGCATTCGGCTCCACGCTGAATCTCTGCGGATTCTGTCAGTACTAAATAGAAACATTCTCAAACGCATCATCGTACCTCTGGGTAGAAACGCCCTGACGCGGACGACGACCCGAACGTTACCCCCGTCCATTCTGATCGGCGCATCATGCGACCGCAGGGAGGGGGTAGACGCAGAAGAGTGAAGCTGAGGCATCTCGGAAACCACCCGGGGCATCAATCGAGAATCGAGAGATATTCCACGTAAGGTGGTGGTAAGTTCGTCGAGGATCTCGCGGTAACGTCGACGATGTGTAGCCCACATCCCAAGGCGTGGCAGTCGGGCTTGTTTACTATGTTGCCCGATTGGGAGGTGACGTGGTGGGGCCGAGTTGCCGGGGCAGTGACGCCACACTTACTGTTTGTGCCAGATTGAGGGCCCAGACGGGAAGCGCACGTACGAAGAAGAGTCGGGCCAAATATCCACCCGACTCCGAGCGGACTTCTTGCCGACCCCGGCGCGCTTAGCCTAATAAGGGCGCGCGCCAGACAGGGGTCCGCACAGTAAAAGGGGTTTTAGAGACCGCCGTTCAGGCGCCAATCAAATTCATGCAACAAAAAAAATGTTATAAGTATTACTCTTAATCTCTTAATTAATTATCTAATATATATTACTATTACAAATACTACTCTAACTTTTTTTTATAAAATAATAACTATTATAACTTCTATTTAACTATATAGTTATAATAACTAGATACTCTAGATTAATCTTCCAGATAAAAAGGTATTAGCTTAAAGCTTTAGGAAAGTATTAACCTAAATACTATAAACCTTAATAAGAATAATATACTTTGAAGCTATATTAGAAGTAACTTTCTAAAGCTGATTATTCTAAATATCTCTAATTACTCTGTTAGAGATAGTATAAGTAGTATAGCTATTATACTATGAATTAATAATATTATTGTCTTATATACTATATCTATTACTTTAAAGCTAAACTATAAGCTCTTTTAAGCTTAGTAAGTAGATTATATCTTTTAAGATAAATACTCTAAAGTATATTAAAACTAAATCTATGCACCTAAAATTAGATCTATAAAATATTTACTCAAGCTTTCTATAACTTAACTATATTATAAATAAGAATATTAATAAATAGGTTTATAAGTTTTATAAGAGTATTAAGATTATAACCTAAAAATAAAGAATTATAACTAAAAGTATATATATAGTAGTTCTAAATCTTATAATATATAAGAAGCTACTTATTAAGTATATGTAAGAGACTGGTTCCGGCGACCGGCCAATATAAGCATATGTGTGGTGCATTCCGGCACAAAGTGCGCGGAATAGCGGATCTTTTGCATGCAGGGCTGCATAGTGTAATTAGTTATTGCATCGCTGTAGCACACTACCTGAGCGTTACAGTATATTATTAAAAATTAGATTATAAAGTAGAAAGAGCTATTATAGAAATAAAAATAAGTAGCTTTATATAAAGTGAGAAGCTAGATTAATAGTATATAAACATTATAGAGGCGCTTAGTAATATAGGTTTAGATATATAAATTTATACTTATTAGATAGTAATATAGGTATAAGTAGAGAGCGCCTCTATAATAGTAGGAGAAATATTAAAGAATGCTAAAGTAACCTTAAATACTTATAAATTAGCCAACTTATATATATAAATAAGTTATAGAGCATTTAGCTTTATAGTAGCTAGAAATAAAGATATAGCTGACTTAAATATACAAGAAACTATATTTTAAATGTATAAGCTAAATACCTACTTACTTTAGAGAGAAAGCTAGGGTATTATTTCTGCTCTTTCTAAATAATAAAAATAAGCTATTATACTAATTTGAATAACAGAAGGAATTAAGCTTTATAAAGCTTACTTAGGTTTCTACTTCCTAGCTAAATACTAATTGGTATTTAAAGAGCTATATCTAGAATATATTTTAAAGAAGCCAGCTAGCCTCTGGTTAAAACTTTTGAAAGGCTGCTCCGTACCTTATTAGTGTACCAACCTACCCCTGCAGTGCAGAGCGATTGACTATTGCATGCGTTGAGTTCTAGGTTAAGGATAAGAGGGAAGCTGACAACGAGGACGACAAGCCCAGGAATACCTTAGCCATGGGTGAGAAACTGTTACTGCCCCCCCGCCAAAAAAATTTAAAGAAGAGAAAAAGTGTCAGCTGTGGTGGCTACATGCGAATGTCGCCGCGGGTAAACCATCGCAGGTTTAAGTGCGCGCGCTGACACAAAGGTCTAAACATTGGATGCCTCTGGTGTAAACGCCTGACGCCGGTCCGTCTATTCTTGGAAATGGTATCTTCCCACCATCTGAATCCTGTCTAGAAGCTCTCAAGCGAGCTTTGCACTCTTGCCAGCCATTACCAAGGCCATGTAGCATCCTTTGCTTATTCTAGAAAAGTTGGGTGTTCATCCCTTACGGACGTCTGAGACCTTTACCCAGTAGCTCTGATCCTACCTCCACAATCAACTTCTCGCTCGGAAACAGCTTTTTCTTGGCGAGGACAGTATCCTCTGCGTCCATCGTCCTGAGCAGATCAGACACCTCACTGTCTGGTGGTGTGCAGTAAACCAAGTTCCCAAGCGCAAGCAGCATGCCCTGCAAAGCTTCTGGAGACTTCTCTTCCTGTCCAATGGCTTCTATTACCGAGGCGGCGAGCTCAATTGAATCGCCTTCGGGCAGCAAGTCAGTCTTCTCTCGTCTTGCTCTGTTGCTTGCCAATGCAAGATTGAACATCAAGGAGGAGGCGGAGACGCGAATGTTGTTGTAGCTATCATCCAGCAAACTTGATGATATGAGCTGGATGACGGGTGCTCGGAGAGACTCGTTGCGAATAATCTCTTCAGGAAAGAGGGGCGTTGAGAAGAAGTTGCAGGCCATCTGCAACGTCACGAGACGCAATGCATAGGGACACTCGTTATGGGAGTTGACGAAGTTGAGGACGGCTAGCACCGTTGCATGGTCCTTCTCTTCGGCAAAATAGCCACTGCATCTCGCGTCCACGAGCACGCATCTGAAGAGATCGACAATGGTGAACAAAGCATCGATTGGGGAGCTTTGTAGAGATTTGTTGACTAGATCAGAAAATCGGCCGAGGTTGGGGAGCACCGCAGCCGCAGGGCCCTGTTTGTCGCGAGTTTCGATGAAAGTTTTTACTGCTTGAACCGCCGGCTCTGTTGCTGTCGAGCCCATCTTCGCCAACACCTTCTCCAATGGAGGAACCTTGGAGTAAAGAACGGGTCGCGCATTCGGATTTGAGAAGCTGGGCAAATTTAAAGACTCGTGTGGGTGTCGGGGCCAAGCCATCCGTAACAACAGCTGGACATTGCCACGGAGAGCAGCAGGGTCGGCTCCTGCCCACTCATTCTCCTTTTCACCATGCAAGTATGTGACGAATGTTGGTGTTGCGCGCGGGTAATTCTTTTCCGGCAGAGGTGTAAGCCGAGCCACGTCGACTTTGATGAAAATGGCCTTGTCACCAGCTTCGGTAGAAAGTTCGTCAAAGGTTGGCGAGATGATCCGGCATGGAGGGCAAGTTGCCGAAGTAAAGAGGACTACAGCGCAAGATTTCTTCGCGGAGTCGAGAGCGGCGTCCAGTTCACTCGAACCTTGAACGACCTTGACGTTGGTCTGAGGCTTTATGGCCTGCGGTGGTGAGCTGTAGCCATTGGCGGTGGTTTGGTCGTTCTGGATGCCCAAGATCGACCCGTTCTGCCTGTTCGAAGTCATGGCTTGGGTGAGCTGCGGCATTAGCATCCTGCCCATCGGCGAGTTGAGAACGGCGTCTGGCATTTTGACGATATGCTCCGGGATGCCTTTCCCAAGCAGGAACTGAGCGAATGAATCGGAGAAGTTATTGCAATTGTGCTTCCACAAGTCATAGGCCTGACGTAATTTAGTGGGCGACTCTGCATAGAGCTCTTCGACCAAAACCTCGCACCTCTATTGTGAAAATCGGTCTCAAAGATTCCAGAAACTCTTCTATTACTTCCATAGGAAGTTCTGTTTTGCCGAGGAAAATCCGCTCCATTGGCTGGCCGAGGTGAGAAGATCCTGGACTGATGTCCACGATACCACCATCGTAGACGTACTCTCGACCGTTTATTTCGACAGATGTGTGGTAGATGGCATCGAGGTGGAACCCAAGCATGCCCTGGGACATTTGCCGGGCAAGTCCGCGGGATAGGTCGTATGTCAAAAGATGAACGTCCATGTCGGCGATAAGAAAGTTGAAGGACCGGTCTGTTTTGTCAAAGACGACGGTGATGAAGAAGACCTGTGAACAGAGCCCTATCGGGAAAGCCTAGGAAAAAATATTGAAGAAAGCAGGGGGTTGAGAGATGGTTGAATTCTATGAAACTGTTACAGGATCGAATGCTTTTGTTTATAACCATAAGCGTATTGGAGGCAACAGAGCATTCGTCAGAGTCGATGGCGAGAAGCTTCCAAGAACCGGTGCAGTCGGGTCGGATCCGGTAAGCCCAGCGCCACACGTGGCTTGAGCATTCTTGCTCAGGTGGACCGTGAGCTCTCGTACCGTCGTTCACTCAGGCCATCACAAAATGCTCCATGATGCCACGTCCCCAGTTTGATCTTGACGGGTCCCCCCTGGACCAAGCACGGAGAGAACTGGCCCCGGCTGAGGTTATCAGGGACGCAGATGGCAATTACGGGGTTTTTAGCAGGGAATGATAGGCCCGTCCCCCTGAGCGCGGAGCCGTTAAGAGACACGCGAGAAGGAGGACGCAGTACTTTAGTGGCTTCCTGTCGTCCCCGCTGCCGCTCCCAAGATTAGCAAACTGTCAGATTTAGCAGGGATTCTCTTGGATCTTTGATGACCTCCAAGGAAAATCTGCAATTGCCCGTCGAACCCCCTTCGAGGCCGCAGAACAAAGTACCTGTGTACTTTTTCCATTGCCTTTCCCCTTGATGCCCCCTACATTCACGAAATCTCGTACTTGACAAAACACGTCGATCAGTCCTTCGTCCTGGTGCTGTACAACCCATCTCGTCCGCTCTTTTCCTTCGGCCGCACGCACCTAATTTGTCTTCGAGTCGCCGTGCTCCCTTTGTCATCGTTCCACGGTCCATCCACTCCTTTGTCATATTCGACGGTTACCTGCCTGTCGAATGCATTGACTTGTGTGTTCCCTTTGAGCAACGACTTTCGCCTCCGAAGACACGCGACCAATGCGAAGAACATCAGTGTCGCTGCCGACGAAGCAACCAGCCCGAGATCCTCACGAGAAGCCTGGACGATTCGCACCTGCTGATCGCAAGACTGGCCTGTTTACTAGCTTGAGAGAGATGTCTCAAGCGCAGAAGACGAGGTGGATGAGGACAGGCGCCATTGCCTTCCTCGTCGTTTTCCTGTTCTGGTACTTGTCTCCTAGAGGAGTCAATGTTCGCCCTGGTGGAGGTATGCGACACCTACTCGTCTCTGACAGAACGTCGCTAACAGGTCGTCCGTAGTGTCGACTGGTGGCCAGGTTCCCGCCGATGCTTCCTACGGTACCGACAAATGCACTGCGTCTAGCTCCAAGTCGAAGCCCATCGTCCAATATGTCCTCATGATCGATGCCGGCAGCACGGGATCCCGCATCCACGTCTACAAGTTTAACAATTGCGGTGCCACCCCCGAGCTTGAGCACGAAGAATTCAAGATGACCGAGAAGTCGGTCGGCGGTCTGAGCAAGTATAAGGACGACCCCGAGGCCGCGGCCAAGACTCTCGATGCCTTGATGGAAGTTGCTCTCAAGACGGTCCCCGACAAGCTCAAGGCCTGCAGCCCTGTTGCTGTGAAAGCGACGGCTGGTCTCCGCATGGTTGGCCCCGAGAACGCCCAGAAGATCTTGGACTCCGTTCGCAACCATCTTGAGACCAACTACCCTTTCCCTGTCGTCTCCAAGGAGGACAACGGTGTTGCCATCATGGATGGTGCTGACGAAGGTGTTTATGCCTGGATCACCACTAACTACCTTCTGGGCAAGATTGGTGGCCCGGACAAGAGCCCCACCGCTGCTGTCTTCGATCTTGGCGGCGGCTCAACTCAAATCGTCTTTGAGCCCACCTTTAAGGGAGCGCCGGAGGGTGGCATGCCCGAGAAGCTTGCTGAGGGGGACCACAAGTACGACCTCAAGTTCGGCGGACAGCAGTTCGAGCTCTACCAGCACTCTCACCTCGGATACGGCTTGATGAGCGCCCGCAAGGCCGTCCACAAGACTCTGGTCAACGAGATGTTCGAGAGCAAGAAGACTGACGAAAGCTGGGTCAAACAACCCATCGTTCACCCTTGCATTGCTCCTGGCATGGTTAAGGAGGTCGAGGTCGAGCTGGATGAGAACCATCCTCTGGGCAAGAGCGTCACCTTCAACTTCACTGGCCCATCTCAAGCGGCGCCTGCTCAGTGCCGTAACTTCGCTGAGAAGATTCTCAAGAAGGAGGAGGCTTGCAAGCTTGCTCCTTGCTCTTTCAACGGTGTTCATCAGCCTCCTCTGGCCAAAACATTTGCGCGCGAGGATGTCTACATTTTCTCCTACTTCTTCGACCGTACGAAGCCTCTTGGTATGCCCGATTCCTTTACTCTGCGAGAGATGCACGACTTGGCCAACTCCGTTTGCGGTGGTGCCAAGGCATGGGACGTGTTCTCTAGTGTTCCTGGTGCGCTCAAGGAGCTCCAGGGCCGTCCGGAGCACTGCCTTGACCTCAACTTTATGATGGCCCTCCTCCACACCGGCTACGAGATGCCTATTGACCGTGAGGTCAAGATCGCCAAGAAGATCAAGGGCAACGAGCTGGGCTGGTGTCTTGGTGCTAGGTGAGCAAAGGTCCACGATTCGGTGTATGCATACATGCTAACATGTCTCAGTTTGCCTCTTCTTTCTCCTGGCTCCGGCTGGAAGTGCAGGGTTGACCAGGTCAACTAGTTCCCTCGAATGAGACTGCGCAGGCCTCCTCTGGAGTCAGGCTTGTAGTATTATAGACTTTTAATTCCATGACGGAAACGGGAATGTTGTTCGATGACGAAATGCGTTAGGAGTGTCACGAAGGCGACTTGGCGGATGCAGGAACATGCATCAATACACAGACCAAAAGGCGGGCGTTTCATGTCATCACATGGTTTCCCCGGGTATTAGGATTATAGGCTCGGTCAGACGCAGCCACTTAGAATAAACTAGCTTCCTGGACATCATCTCAAGCTTCGATCAAAGCGGCGCTGCCACCATGCTTAACACGTCCTCAATCACATCCTCTGGGCCCACGCCTTCGAGAATGGACTCAATGGCCTCAAGCTGGCTTCCCCATTGCATACTGCGTTCCTGCCGAGGATGCACAATCCGTATTCGATGCAAAAAAACTTTTCTAACAGCCAGATGCACCATGGCTGGCGTGACAAAGTCCAGCCGATGTAGAGGCGCGAGGCACTTGAGGAGCTGCTCTAGGTGCTTCGTCGCAGTCGGCTCGATGCCACCTGCAACAGCGCGGTGCATTCTGAGATAAGTGACCACGTTCATTTGGTAACGTAGCACATCAACGTCTATCTGCACGTCTCGACTACTCTTCGCGATAGCCGCGATGTCCTGCGAATAGTTAACCCATGTCGGTCCAGGAGGACTTGACCCAACTTACACCGTCGCGGAAGAGGGGATCTTCGCTGACGGGCGGCAGGTCATCCTTGATGCTCTTCTTGAGCACAAGTTCAGTGCTGGCAGTCTCTGCGCCATCTGCTGCATCGTACGCATCATCGAGATTGGGAAACCCGTCGTCTGGGTCATGCCAGTGAGCAATGAAGAAGTAGTCATTCAGGTGAAGCGTGACGTGGGCTTTGCCGCCGCTTTCGGCGCCCAGAGCCGCAACGAAGAGGAATTGCTTCGGGGCTGTTTGGACAGAGGTGCGGGTAAAGATACGCCGTGTGCGCAGGAGCTCGAGAACCTGAATCTGTACGGCTTTCGGGGCACGATCGAGATTCTTGGCAATGATGACATTGGCGAAGGAGGAGGTGTTACCTTGACCGGTCGGACTCGTGGCCGTGACAGCAGCGGTCAAGGGAGAGATGCCAGCGCGAGAAAAGTAGGAGTCATTGCGAGTGCGTAAGGGGGAGCCAGATCTTGTTGCTGCGGGCGACTGCTGTGTGAGAATGGAGGACGCGAAGTCCTCTAATGTGGTTTGTGAGGTGCATTCGACCACGGCGCAGTTCAAACCAAAAGTCTTTGTTGCGATCTAGAGCATGTCAGACCATATGTGAAGCTCTGGAAGTTGTAGATGACCCACGAGCTGTAACTCCTCGACAAGCTCGTCGAGGGCGACGGGCGGCGTGCTGACGATGCAGTGTTCTCGATTGACAAGGCACAGCAGGGCGGCCAGCTCCAAGTCGCTCAGGCCGTGGACCTTGTTCAGAATATCGTCTTCATCCGCCATGAGGATCTCGTGAAGGGATTGCCGAGTGTCCCATCAACTCATCCTGGACCACGCTTGTACTCTTTGTGCGAGCTCGTCGAATGCAACATACATGTGATGTGAGGGCGGTGACGGACGTGTAGGTATCTGTTGCTGCTAGGCGGTCGCGCTCAGTCAATTGGGCTAAACTCTCCCGTCGTTGAGCTCCAAGGTGTGGCGTAGGCGTCATGCGGGCTGGTAGATACCTTACCTAAGCGCTGTTAACCAGGTCGTTCAAAGCTCCTTCCCGGCCAACGAGCCAGAGAACACTGCCCGACTAGGTACCTACGAGGTAGATAGGTTCGTTGCGGTCCAGCGGGTCCAGGCGGACTTCAGCGCCTGTAGCATCCCGTCGTCATTTGGCGTTCCTCCAGTTGCCTAATCACCATTTACGTCAGCAACGTTCGCAGCAGCCAGCGGTCCTTCCTGGTTAGACCCGGCCTGCGAAGCAGCTCTTTGATAGGCTGAAACTTGCAAATGTGACGGGAGCTCTCAGTACCGCCTGCTTCCCTGTCAACCTCCACCATCACTTCCGTCCACCGATCATCGACCTGCACTCGACACCAACCAACCACCCCTGACGCTCGACACCGATCCGCTTCCGACCATTTCGACGTTCGAATCGATTCTTGACGGAACCGCGACGGAGGATATATCTGCCATCGCCCAACAGCCGGCCGCCGAAGTCCGAATTTGTTTAAGCCTACACACTTCAAACAGACCCGACAAGTCTACGCCCACGATGTCATCGAGAAAGAAGGTCCTTCTCAAGGTAGGCTTTATCGGCGCGCCAAAGATTCACTTGCGGCGTAACTGACTGTGATTGTTTTACAGGTCATCATCCTTGGTGACAGCGGTGTAGGCAAGACGAGTTTGATGAACCAATATGTAAGTCTTCTGGCGCTGTGTTGCCCAGCAGCGCGACCGGTCGCGGCTCAAAGTACTGACTCAAATGTTTTCGTGCTGCAGGTCAACAAGAAGTTCAGCGCAAGCTACAAGGCCACCATCGGAGCCGACTTCTTGACCCGCGAGGTCCTAGTCGATGACCGACAAGTCACGATGCAGGTGGGCGACATACGAACCCAGCGAAGTTTCAGATACTGGACGTGATGCTGATGGATCGCAGCTTTGGGATACCGCGGGACAGGAGCGTTTCCAGTCATTGGGTGTCGCCTTCTACCGTGGAGCTGACTGCTGCGTTCTCGTTTACGACGTCAACAATTCCAAGAGCTTCGATGCTCTTGATAGCTGGAGGGACGAGTTCTTGATCCAGGCCTCGCCTCGGGACCCCGACAACTTCCCTTTCGTTAGTGTTGCTCGGGTTAGGAACGATAGATATGGGTAACTGATAAGAGCCTAGGTTGTCCTCGGAAACAAGATTGATATCGAGGAGAGCAAGAGAGTCGTAGGTCAAATGTTGCGTGAGACGTAGGACAACAAACTGACCAGTCGCGCAGATCTCAACCAAGCGCGCAATGACGTTCTGCCAGTCCAAGGGTGGAATCCCATACTTCGAGACCAGTGCGAAGGAGGCTATCAATGTTGAGCAGGCTTTCGAAGGTTAGTTGTATGGTTGCTCACTTTAGAGATTTACTAACCAAACCAGTCATCGCACGAAACGCTCTGGCCCAGGAAGAGTCTGAAGAATTCAGCGGAGATTACCAGGACGTCATTAACATTCCCATTGAGAACCCTCGCGACGGCTGTGCTTGCTAAGCAGATTTTGGAAGCAAACAGTCGATATCGACGAGGGAGGACTTGGGCGGCGCACACTCATGGGAACAATTCGACTCGCATTATGTTTGCCCCACGGCCTCTCACATATCCATCTTGGCCGTGGTCTGATGTAGCATATCCTGCACTGGTATGAATGGTGTTTAGAGGTTTCATTTGAATTTGAATTCATGGGCTTATTGTAGGATACACATGTTCATTGTGAGAATCCTCAAGACGATGACTTGGTTGCGTTAGCATTGTTTTATGGCAATCCTGTTAGCATTTCCATGATTGATGACTTGCCAAGCTGTCGGATGTCGGTGGACGGCTGGTGACGCTCGTTACTACGGAGTTTTCGACAAGACGCGCCGGCCCGAGTTGACGGATCATGCATGCCGTTCATTAGCAGACTCCGCTTAGAAGACTGGATCCGAAGCTGCGCTAGGTGCCCAAGCCTGGATAACCGGCAACAAGTCCGACCCGGCCTTGATGTAGATTGCGCGGCGCCACCCTTGGCTTTGTTCCGTGGCAGCAAGCCCGCCAGCCCAACGAAAAACAAGGCCCTCGTGCGGGCAGAGTAAAGAAGCTGGTTGCGGAGAGATACCTAGAGGAACGGGCAGGGAGGCCGAGACGTGGTAGCACGCGATCGGCCCACCATCGCTATTGGTCGCCAGCTCTTGGGACGAATAGAGGGGCTAAGGGTATTGTCCGTGCAGTTGAAACTGGCAACCTTAAGAAGCAACCTTTGAGCAACAACTGACACGAATTCCCTAAAGTAAATCCTGTTTTCAATAACCCGACGGCGACGACGCGCGCAAGTGAAAGAGAGCTTGTTGGGCTACTCCTTGTGGGTTCGCCCCCGGTCAACTTTCCTGGCACCAAGAAATCACCAACGGATGTTCCACACTCCGTCGCAATTGGTGACCCAAGACACATAGACCGGAAGCAGTCCGGTTGGCAGAGCGGCAGACTAGTGCCGGCCACACGCGCCGAGTCAGCACCGAAGACTTCCGCTCTTGACTTCACCACGATCATTCATCCAACCGTCCTTCGACCCATTGCCGACAAATGACTACGGCGGAGGCCGCTTGCGATTACCATACGACCGACAACCCTTCGTGAGACCTCCTATATCTCTCCCTTGCGATCGCGAGATACCTCTCCTTCGAAACGACAAAATGGCGCCGAGCGAGCCTATTTTGCCCGCTGCGATAGCGCCTGATCATGAGCGCCATGCGCGGAGGTCCTTTTCGAGCGCAGATCGGTTGAGCGCATCTGTCGCGTCTACCACGAGGTCGAGATCGACGGTGCGCTCATCAGGACTGCAGGCAAAACTCGGACTGGCTGGAGTTGCGAGAAGAACGTTAGGAATATCATTATTGCTAGTGACAGTCTTATTGTGGACGATATCCAACTTTCTGGCATCGGTGAGACCGTTTCTATGGGATTACTTGGACGGGGGCGCCTGGCTGACTTGCGACAGTATATCTTCTCCGATCATTCCTACGACAAGGCCTTCTTCGTGGTCTACATGAATACTTCAGTCTTTGCGATATCATTAATACCAATGCTGATAAAGTTTCTGTGGAAGCATGGCTTCGAAGGACTGCGGCGTGAAGCAATGGTGGTATGGAACGAACACAAGCACGGCAAGGGAGGGCCGAAATTGGAGGGCGACGAGGAGGACTCGATTGTGGGTGACCGGCTGCTCATCGACGACGAGCCCAGCTTGGAACGGGAGGGGTACGAGCCCAAGGTCGAGCGACTGTCTTTTCGAGAGACGGCCAAAATCAGCCTGGAGTTCTCCCTATTGTGGTTCTTCGCAAACTACTTCGCGTCTGCGTGCCTGGAGTACACCAGCGTGGGAAGCGTCACGATCCTCAACTCGACAAGTAGTGTGTGGACGCTCATCTTCTGCGCGCTGATGAAGGTCGAGGGATTCACGCTGCGCAAGTTCATGGGAGTGCTGGCGTCGCTGACGGGCATCGTGCTGATCTCATCGGTGGACCTCTCCGGGTCGAGCGACGAGAACCGGGGATCGTTCCCGCACAAGACGACGGCGCAGATCGCCATCGGGGACTTTATGGCCCTCGTGAGCGCTCTTGTATACGGTCTCTACGTCACTGTCATGAAGCTCCGGGTGGGGAACGAGGATCGGGTGAACATGCCGCTCTTTTTCGGCTTGGTTGGCCTCTTTAATCTGGTGTGCCTTTGGCCGGTATTCCTCATTTTGCACTTCACCGGGCTTGAGCCGGTGAGTAACTTGGTGCTATTCCCACGGTGATCTTTGTGCTGACAATGTCACAGTTTGAACTTCCTCCCACAGGCAAAATTTGGGCCATCGTGATCGGCAACTCGTTGTCGTCCTTCATCAGCGACATGTCTTGGGCGTACGCCATGCTACTCACCACGCCATTGGTAGTGACGGTGGGCCTCTCATTGACGATCCCGTTGTCGCTCATTGGCGAAATGATCCAGTACTCGCAATACTCCAGCTGGGTGTACTGGGTCGGCGCGGCGGTGGTGCTCATATCATTCTTGTTTATCAACCACGAGAGTCACGAAGACGAATCAGGCGCCAAGGCCCCTGAGGCAGGATCCCGGGCAGCTCGCTTATAGACCTGTTCGACAGTCATGATCTAGAGATTAGATGATACTTTCAAGTAAAGTAATTGAGTATATGTCTATGCATAGATAAAGGCGTTGGCATGGCGTCTCCGGGATCGAATTCACCTGGAGCGCAGACACGAGCATTGCCGCTCTGATCTTTTGCATCATACAAGTGACTTGTAACACAGCTGGATAAGGCCTTGTGGAGCGTCGTTTCGTTTTCCGTGGTAGTCGTAAATGTCGACGTCTTCGGGATTTCAGTAGCACGCGCAGGAAAGATGGTAGAATGAATCGACGCTGAGCGCTTACGAAGACGTCAGCAAACCCGACGGCAGGAAGGGCTGATAAAAAGCGAGGACAGCGGTTAAATCATTACCGTGACCCGTCTCTTCTTATCTTACGGATGCAGATTGACCAGCAGATTATGCGTGGACATATCTTGGCATGGCGCGCAATACAATGAATATTCAACGCGACATTTAACAACCGACCAGAAGCCAAGATACCAGACTACCAACGGTAAATTCGGAGAAGCGTCACATGATGGCAAACGGTCATTCTGTTGCCTGCAGGTCACGGCTAGGCTGTTCTCGTATATCTTAACATGGCGAGCACTCGGTTCATTGGCTGCCCGAGAGTGCTGAAGATGCTGAAGGACTTTATCGATAGTCGATGGATGGCAGGCACACCCCCCCCCACCCCCCACTCACCCAAAAGGGGGATTTTTGAGAATTCCATAGTCTGATCTTCCGAAAGACGATGTCAGCTCCTTTCGGGGTAGGATCGACGCAGGAGCCGCGCAATCGGATTCGCCGCCGCCTAGCCTGTGGTCCTTGTTCACTTCAACTCCACTTTGCGAGGGGAGAGAAAAAAAAAAAAGGAAGGGAAAGGAAGAAAAAAAAAAGGCTGTGAGTTATTTGTCTCCCATTCTCCCGAATAAAATGGAAGGGAGAATTTGGGAAAGGAATTGTGTTCCTATACTGAGCGAGCTGGCCTCCCCTGTCAAAATAGAGTTGCGGAAAGCCTGACATTTTGCCGACTTCAAGCACTGCAAGGTCCCTGGCGGGCAGAAAAAGCAAAATAGAAAATATCACTACCTCTGCGAAGATGAGAGGATGGCCTTTTGGGATGATGGAGAGGTCATCAGCCTTTTGAAGCACGGCCATAGAGCAACGTGCTCGCCGTTGAAATCACTAGGAGATGAGTTGGAAGATGGGAGGAGAAGGTAGGTCAGTGTGGACTTTGGGCGATTAAGGCGGCAGTGGCAGTGGCTAGGTCGACGTCTGGAGTTGATGGCCCGCCAAAAAGTCGATCGCTGAACAAGTCCCTTCTGCAGAACCAGAGAACGGGCCCTCGAAATGTCCAGTCACCAGTGCCTCTGTGAAATGTCTCTCCCAGCTTCCAGGTTCTCCGTTCAAGCCCGACCATAATTAGCGGCAAGCCACAGACTCATCGCAGCAATGTGCCCGCTTCTTGCTGCAAAAGTACCCAGAGTCACAAAGCGGGCGATGGTTTCCCAGCCCGATGGGAAAAGTGGTCCTACGGGGGCAACAGCGGCGAGACGCGACCTCGCAAGACCCTTGAACCTGGACACTTTCCTCCCCGGGGCCGGGTCACCTCGCCTTTTCCCCGCCCCCTCTTCCTCCAAAAGTCACCTTAGGTTTTCCGTGGGCGTGGATCTTCGTCGCTTGCTGCTCACTCCACGCCTACGCCGGGTAGGGTACTGTTGCCGCTGGACTTTTGTCAACTGTGGTGGCGTCCTTTTTTGTTGTTTTATTTTTCTTCTTCTCTCATTTTTGTGCGAGCGAGGTCTCTGGAGTAGAGGTGGAGAGAAATGGAATTCGCCGCTGCAAAAGACACTGTCCTCGAGTTTGCGATGATATCACCGATTTCATATTCATCCCACCTTCGACTGTTTTGGAATAGCTCCAGACTCAGGACAAAGAGGCGAAGAAACCTTTGTGGCTCATGAGCAGCACCTCACACCTGAGTAATTGTCCATTTCTCACTTACAACTCCAACTCTAAGCTCTTGGTCGTTCGGCCTATCTAGAGCTTCTCCATCACTCCACGATCTGGGCGCATACCTCACCCTGACCATCTCTTATGAACTATCTTAGCCTGCGCTAGCCTCTCCCTCGCCCCGTTGGCCCTGCTCGCGTCCAGTTTCTTTTAGAACACTCGGCTTTCTTTCTTCTCCTTGTCAGATCCGCAGGTGGAATTTCCGGAGCCAAGAAGTTCCTGGTTCCATACATTGTCTCTGGGCCCGGCCGACCTTTCTTTACCTTCCAGGTTGGCTCCGGGACACCAGCTCTGGCAATCGTTGTTCTTCTCTCCTTCTCTTTGGGCGTCCGTCCCAGGTGCCTTCCGTCCCGCCTGTTGCAACCTCGGTCACTCTTACTGGTCCGTCGGTCTTGAGGTTTCCATGCCCGACAGGAGAGAGAGAGCGACAAGAGGCAAACCGATCACTGGGCCGCATCTCGCATTGAGGACCGACGCTACGACTGCCGCTTCCGTTGGCTCGTTACATGTGTCCCTTCCCTACGCCTTCCCTATTTCCCTGCATTACAGCTCCAAATTTACCCAGGGAAGAGTGAGGATCGGCAGAGGAGCGAGTCTTCTAGGACTGTCGTTGGCCTGCCCTGATCGAACGCGAGCCACCTCCTCCCGCCGTTTACACCACAACAACAAACCATCCGCACTCTTGAAAACCGAGCACCTGAGCCAACGCAAAGCAATATTGCAATCTTTTCCCTAATAATACCTATCCGGAAAGCTTTACCCCCCGAAACGACCCTTACACTCGCCAAGACCTACAGTATATCTAAACCCGCGCCACCGGGCCACAGCTTGCACGCTTCCTATAAGCCTTTCGACTCCGCGCCTCCCCTGCCCGGAGGCTTGAACACAAAAACAACTTCTTGGCAACGCCGTGACTATGACTTCAGCAGCCGCGTCGCCGCCTGAGGGAATCCAACGTCCACTGGCAGAGTCCATCGCCGCTGCCACCCGCTCCGTACACGCGAAGCTTAACAAGCTGATCATCGCCCACCTGCCGCTGGCGATCCCTCCTCGATCTGCCGACCCTTCTAATTACGCCTCTGGTTTGCTTCACATTGCGCCAATTTACATCACGTTTGAGTCGCTATGGAAGAATATCGCGGAATCTTCTACCGAGGTCAGAGGTGGTCCTGGTTCACTGGGCACCTCGGAAACTCCGCCTCCGTTCCTCAACCATGAGACTAGGGCGAAAGACAACATCAACTTTGACGAGAGAAAGCAGTCGATGTTAAAGACTTTGTACCTTCCGGGACTGTTGCGCTCCGATCGGCTGCGGTCAGACATTGGCTCTCTTACAGGATGGTCTCCCGAAGATGTCGAGGAGCAGTTCAGGGTCGTCTCGGAGTCAGGCCGTCTCGCCGAGTTTAAACGGCATATAAAACGCACAATCGAAAAAAAGCCGCATGTCCTGCTGTCGTACTCCTACATCCTATATATGGCTCTATTTTCCGGTGGCAGATTCATCAGGGCCACCCTTGAGTCCGCAGGTTCGGATTTCTGGGAGCAAGTACCGTCGCCAGTTCTATCACCTCCAAGAACGTCTCCACAGCGCTCGACAAGCAGCGATGAGCGAAGCGATTTACATGCCTCAGGGCCTGTCGACTTGTCAAGAAGCGACAGTGGGACTCTCAAGCTCGGGGCACAGCACTTGCGGCATACGCTGCCTCTCAGTTTCTTTCATTTCGCGACGGCTCTTGATGGGGAGGATCTCAAGACAGAGTTTAAGAGACGACTATCAGAATCCGAGAGTCTCCTGACCCCAAGAGAGCGGCATGATATCATACAGGAGGCAGTTTGCATCTTTGATAATATGCTGCTTCTCGTCGGCCAGCTCGACGACGTCTGCGACACCATTTTTGACGACGAGCACGCCAAGGAATTTTGGGCTTCACTTGGATTCGGCGGTCGTCTGCGCGATAGCGTGGTTGTTACCCGCGAGAGAGGAGCGCAGGCTTTCTCCAGGGGTTCCGGAGACAGCGAGAGGTCAAATACGTGGCTTTGCAAGCATGCGAGGCAGCAAAAGTCGGAGACCGGGGAAGCTCCAAATTCGATCGACTTAGAAGGACAACCGCCGTCTTGTTGTCCGGCCTCGAAGTCTGTGAGATTCGAGGGAAAGCTCCCTGTCCCTGACAGGAAGGGCAGAATCCGGACATTGTCAACTGACAGCACTGCCAACACGCAGTTATTCATGCAGTCGTCGAGGTCCATAACCGCCTTGCTGTTTAATATTGTCCTCGTGGCAGGACTTGCGGCGATAGTGGGTGTATTTTTCTTGACTAGGAGGTATGTAGAAAGCGTGTTGGTGGCCGAGGAGTAAAGGTTTATCTTTATGCTTGGGCATAGCGTAACGACTGGGCATTCCGGTGCATTTGCATTTAGGATACAGTATGGGATAGGTACATGATACCCCCTATGGTTGCTGTTCGGGTTAGTGCTTTGGCTTTTTCTGACCATGAATGGCACAGAATGCAAAATATCGTCAGAAGGATGATGACAGTATGTATATAGCTTTGATAGCACCTTAACGTCAGCAAGTATGAGCTTTGCTATTGCCCTACAACGTTGATTCCCGGTGTCTGAAAGGGAATTCTGCTGCTCAAAGAAATCCCATGGTATCTAGTATAGTCGTAACGCAATGCCATGCCATGATCGTCAAAGTCCAAACCAACCAAACCATTACTACCCACCTCGGCCAGCGTTGTCGTTTCCCGAACCAAATCCAGTGGGTGTTGTGTGTGCGCAACTTGCCGTCCAACGTACAGAAACCCCGAAACCCTTTTTTTTGGGGGGGGGGAGTGTCTGTCCCAAGTGCAGTAAAACCTTCTCTCTACCCAGCGACTGATCGTTTAATCAAGCAACGGAAAAAAACAAAAATCACAAAAAAGGGGAAACGCAGCAAATCAGCATTCAGAGTGCGTATCATCGTCTTGGTCCCAATCATTGGCGACGTCGGCGTATCCGGACATGTGTCTCCTCCCGCCGAACTCGCCTCCCGTGCGTAGGTCCCATGCCGGACCGCAGCCCGGGGCGGCGTCGACGCTGCCGTCGGCATCTTCTTGCCAGTGCCGGGCCATGTAGTCGTCCGAGATGGTGACGAGTTTGCCCTCGTTGGTCCAGCTGAGGCCCGTCACCTCGCGGCGATGACCGCGTATCAGGGGCGTGCCGTTTCGCACGATGGGGATTTGGCTTGCGGTGGAGGCGGCGTTTGCTCTCCCCCTGGAACGGGATGTCGGTGGGAGAAGCGGTTGCGTCGATTTCGCGGGTGGGAGGTGGCTCTGCGTGTCCCAGTGTTCCCTCATCGCACGCTCGTCTGTGGGGAAGAGGAGGGCGCACTTGTCGCTTCCGACGGCGAGGAGCTCCGTCCCGGTGGTGGAAACGGGGCGGACGGCGCAGCGGACGTAGAAGGACTTTACGTGGAACATGTCGTGCTTGAAGCCGTAGAGGGGTCCCAGACCCTGGAATGCGGAACCGGCTTTCTGGCGAGGGGGCCGGCTGGAGAGTTCGGGGGCGTGGCCGAGCATCAAGTGCGAGGTGGAGTAGGCGTAGACGGTGTTGTCTTTGCAGACGGCGTAGAGGCGAGCAGCGTCGCTGCTGAGGGCGAGAGAGGTCAGACCGTATGGGCGCCAGCGGTGGGTTGCTGGCTCGGCGGTCACAGCGAGCGGGGTGGCGTCGGGGCGGTTGCGCGGGGTGATGTAGCGGGTGTCCCAGAGCTTGATGCAGGCGTTTGCCTCGGAGGCTGAGAGGAGCAGGTGCTCACGGCCGGGGGGCATGTATTGCAGGGCGGTGACGGAGGCCGGTGAGGTGATGCCCTCGACAGTGCGGGCATGGGCGCCGTCGATGGTGTTTGTGGTTCGCGCCCTTAGGGGCGAGAAGTTGCGGTCTCTGTGGCTGATGCCCTCAGCACCGCGGGTGGAAAAGGCGGAGGCCGGAGTGGAGGAGCAGCGGAGATCCCAGATCTGGATCTTGCCGTCGCGGTCGGAGGTTGCCACGACGTTGCCGTTGGCGTGGCCTGGCTGGAACTGGACGCGGCGCATGGATTGGAAGTGGCCACCGTTGAGCTCTGCGGCGACGGACTGGGTCATGACGTCGAAGATCTTGCCGGAGCGGTCGCCGCAAGCGCTCACGAGGCGGAGGTCATCGTTGGAAAAGGCGAGGTCCATGATTGCGTTTTCGTGGCCCTGCATCATCATTTCGACTTTTGGCTTGGGGGACTCTCCGGCTTGGCTTGTTGTGGTGTCGAAGAAGCGAATGAAGCCTTCTTCATCGCCGATTGCCGTAAGAGGGGCACCTGCGAGACTTCAGTTGAGTGTGCTATGGGACGGGTTTGATGGGCTTACTGTGACAACTCGCCAGACTGAACGGAATAGTATTCGATTGAGTCAGATGCGCGCTGATCATGTGCGTGTCGGTTCCCTTGCTCCAGAAAGAAGCGGTGCTGGCCCTCGAGTCTGGCATGGTTAGATGGTGACATGAAGGAGGTGGGCAACACGAGGGGGTTCTCACCACAAGCTGGGTATTCAAGGTGCTGACGACCTGGTCTGGGAGTGCTTCCCTGCTCACGGAGTAGAAGTTGGGCACCGAAACCGCGGTTTCGTAGTTTGATAACGGGTTGAGGTTGGTATTTAGGCTTGGGCTGTGTGGATTCGTCAGTGGTTTGGCATGACACTCGGCTCGATTTTGACAAGCATACAGATTGCTCTTTTACAGGCCCAAGCGGTTTTGTAACAGGAGTGAGGGGCTTTCCCTTGCCAGAAGTCTGAACACCTGCGCGGTTGCATTTAAAGTAGTCGATCTGGATACGTTAGTGACCGAATGCTCTCAGAGCAAATTGTGGAACTCACCAGAGTAGACCTTGGCCTTAATCCGTCATATCCCAAATACGAGAAGTTGCTGGCCGTCAACGAGCTCAACTTCCGGGCGAACTCATCTGGCGTCGTCTGCGGTCCGGATGGGTAATTCCTTGCAAGAGGCGGAAGCCGGGGTGCCGAGGGAGAGTGCACCTCAGGCGATCCAATTACGTCGTCCATGTTCTCGTCCTGGCCTAGAGGTGGTTTTGCCAGCGGACTCCGTCCCAAAGGCATCTCATCTTCCTCCAAATCCTCCAATTGTGTTGTCGACAGTTTCGTACTCGAGCCGCGGGCCGGCTGCGGCAACTTCATGGGAATCGCATTTACAACACCCCTCTTCCTCTTCTTCTGCCCTTCCTCGCTTCCGAAAGGTGACAGCAGATTGGAAGTCGAAGTCGGTGATATCGGCCCCGGGACCTCCTGGCTGGATCTCGGAGGCGTTTGTTTCGCGTTGATCGCGGGGCCGCCCATCTCGGCGAGGACCGGCCTCGAGCTCTGTGAGGGTATGATGACGCCGCCGCCGCCGCCGCCCCGCGGGGTGAAGAACCGCCTGAACTTTCTAGGTGTCAGGGTGGCCTTGCGCTTCTCTTTTCGTGTGTTTCGAGGGGTCGGTGATGAGGGAAGCGTGGGCGAGGAGGCCGGGATGAGACCATCGCTCGGCGGCGGGCTTGCCATGCCGCCGTTGTAGACCATGGCCGAAAGTCGAATTTGGGCGTGTAAGTCGGTATATAAAAGTGAACAAACAATTACCACGGAGGAATTCCAGCCAAGAGTGTATTATGGAATCTTGGTTGCGAAGAGATTCGACTGTGGGATTGCACGCAGAGGTGGTGAAATGGCAGGGCCTGACGGGGAGACGAAGCGGAGGAGGCAAGCTTGTGTCTGACGTCTTTTACTAAGGTAGGCTCAACCAATTCACTATACGCAGGACGCGATGGCGTCGCGCACGCGCGACGCGGGTCGGACCCACTCGGCTCAATGGTTTAATTGATTTTTAGGTGGTTTCCCGTTGAACGGGGCCGGGCGCGAGACGTCCAAGCTCCTGCAGACTGGGATGACCCGCACCCGATTTCTTATCACCACGTGATCATTATCGGCCCCTAGAATTTCTCAAAAAAAAAAAAAAACTTGTCTGGGAGTCGACGGCGGGGCCCCCAGCTGAATCTTCATCTGTAGCGAGCGGACGACGGTCGAATAACACCCTCAGAGATCCTGTCGTCGCCGCAAAGTCTGACAAGATGGCGATCCAGAAGAAGCACGGAAAAGGACGTTTGGACAAGTGGTACAAGCTTGCCAAGGAGAAGGGGTACCGCGCCAGAGCTGCGTTCAAGCTTATCCAGCTAAACAAGAAGTATGGCTTTTTGGAGAAGAGCAGGGTCGTCGTCGATCTTTGCGCTGCGCCAGGTGTAAGTCCCATGAAGCCGATTCTCCAATCTCGATCGCGTAGGCGTTCTGACACATGCAATCGCAGTCGTGGTGCCAAGTTGCAGCCGAAACATGTCCCGTCGGCGCCTTGATCGTCGGTGTCGATCTCTCCCCCATCAAGCCGATTCCCAAGGTCATTACCTTCCAGAGCGACATCACGACCGATAAATGTCGAGCCACGATCCGTCAGCACCTGAAAACATGGAAGGCAGACTGCGTTCTGCACGACGGTGCGCCCAACGTCGGTACCGCTTGGAACCAGGACTCCTTCAACCAGGCCGAGCTGGTGCTGCAGTCCATGAAGCTGGCGACTGAGTTTCTGGTCGAGGGCGGTACCTTCGTGACCAAGGTCTTCCGTTCCAAGGACTACAACCCTCTTCTGTGGGTGTTCAACCAACTGTTCACAAAGGTCGAGGCCACCAAGCCCCCTTCGTCGAGAAACGTGTCTGCCGAGATTTTCGTCGTCTGCAAGGGTTATAAGGCGCCCAAGCGCATCGACCCGCGGTTCCTCGACCCTCGCGCTGTTTTCGCCGAGTTGAAGGATGCCACGCCGAACAACGAAGCCAAGGTGTACAACCCGGAGACGAAGAAGCGCAAGCGTGATGGTTACGAGGAGGGTGACTGGACGCAGCACAAGGTCGTATCGGCCAGCGAGTTCATTCAGACCACCGATCCCATCGCCATTCTGGGCAGTGCGAATCAGCTCTCGTTCGACCAGCCTACGAATGGTGACGTCGCACTTGCGGCCTTGGACAAGCTCCCCGAGACCACGGAAGAAATCCGCAACAACTGCGCCGATCTGAAGGTTCTCGGGAGGAAAGAATTCAAGACGCTGCTCAAGTGGCGTCTCAAGGTCCGCGAAATCTTCGGCTTCCCCACCAAGAAGACAGAGAAGGCACAAAAGTCTCTCCAAGAGCAGGTCGCCGGCGAAGAGGTGGCCGAGGTCCAGTCGATGGACGAGGAGCTGCGGATCCAGGAGGAGCTGGAGGCGCTGAAGCACAAGGACGACTCCAAGAAGAAGAAGGAGAGGAGGAAAGAAAACGAAAAGAAGCAGAAGGACATTGTGCGCATGCAGCTCAACATGGTGGCGCCCATGGACATCGGTATGGAGCAGCACGGCCCCCTGGGTCCCGATGCCATGTTTGCACTCAAGACGGTCGACAAGGCCGGCGGCGTAGGCAAGATTGCCAAGGGCAGGATGGCCCTTCTCAAAGAGAACGAGAAGAAGAAAAGGGACGCTGAGTCCGGAATCTCGTACGGGTCGGAAGAAGAAAGCGAGGATGAGGCCGAAGACCGCCTCGAGCGCGAATTGGACGGCATGTACGAACAGTGGAGGGAGCGCAAGTCGGCGGCGGATGCGAAGTGGCGCGCCAAACGCGCTCGCGAGGAGCACGACGATGACGAGTGGGAGGGCGTTTCTGGCAACGAGCACAGTGAGAGCGACGAAGAGTTCGAAGTCGAATCGAGCAGCGATGAGGACGAGGACGACGAGGACGACGAGGACGCTGGCAGGCCTCTTGTTACTGACTTGGACAACACGGCCGAAGAGGGTGACTTGTCCAAGCGCGCAAGGAATTTCTTCAGCCAAGATATCTTCAAGGACATCCCGGGTATCCTTGACGAGCCTGGGGAAGATGGCATGGACGGTGTTGAGTACAACAACAGAGTCGAAGAAGTTGGATCTGAAGAAGAGGCTAAGCTTACGAAGAAGGCTAAGAAGGAGGCCAAGGCCAAGGCCAAGAAGCCCGAGGATAAGAAGAAGGCCAAGGAGGACAAGAAGAAGCCTGCTGAGAAGGACGAAGACGAGTCCAGCGAAAGCGAGAATGAAAGCGGTTTCGAAGTAGTCAAGAACAACGACGAGGACTGGGAGAACCAAGAGAAGCGACGGGCCGACGGCAGACTAGGTAAGTTCGTCTCGTCGTCAAAACGCGACGAAACACCGCGAGGCTGACCATGGACGACTAGACATCGACATTATCACCGCCGAGGCGATGACGCTCGCGCACCAGCTCGCGACGGGGCAAAAGACCAAGCACGACCTCATCGACGACGGGTTCAACAAGTACGCGCTCAAGGACCGCGACGGGCTGCCGGAGTGGTTCATCGACGACGAGACCAAGCACGACAAGCCGCAGAAGCCCATCACCAAGGCGGCGGCGGCGGCGATCCGCGAGAAGCTGCGTGCGTACAACGCGCGGCCGATCAAGAAGGTGCGCGAGGCCAAGGCGCGCAAGAAGTTCAAGGCCGCGCAGCGCCTCGAGAAGCTCAAGAAGAAGTCGGACCTGCTCGCCAACGAGGAGGGCATGACGGAGAAGGAGAAGGCCGACAGCATCGCCAAGATGATGGCAAAGGCCGGCAAGGTCAAGCGCAGGCCAAAGCCTACACTGGTCATTGCAAGGGGTGAGTCTTTTCCTCTTCCATACCACGGGACGAGTTGCGCCGCACAGTTTTTGCTAACGGGACGCAGGTGTCAACCGCGGTGTCCAGGGTCGTCCCAAGGGCGTCAAGGGCCGCTACACGATTGTAGACTCGAGAATGAAGAAGGACCTGAGGGCGCAGAAGAGGATAGCCAAGAAGAAGAAATAGACGGTGTCGCCATTGTTGTGTTGTTGGTGTTGATCATACCCCGAATTTTGGACGGCAAGGAAAACGATGGGATCTCTTCTTATGGTAATCAAAAAAGCAAGTATGCCCCGAGCAAACACAACGATGTGTGCGTAAAGAGCCGCGAGTCTGTCTGATAATCGGGTCCTGTGAAAATCCACCAACCGCATGAGCGACCTTTCCATACCCTGAGTGACTATGAGTTTGCAGAATAAGAAGCGGCATGCGGTGATTGCATCTGGCCCCCCGGCTGTCTTCATTCTTGAGCTCTCTCGGAGGAGCGATCAAGTCCACGTGCTCGCGATGTGAATTTTTGTTTCATATACTGAACATTATCATGAAATTTGAAGCTAGAAATCGTCCCACATGCCCTGATAAAGCGAACCTCTATCGACTGAGGAAGGGAATCATGAATAAGGCACAAATGCCGCCGCCGAAATAAGACATGGGCGCTAGTACCGCGAAGTACTTTACGGCATCCTGAACCGAGATGGACGACGCGCAGGAACGGACGCAAACCTCCCGTCTTTGACCAGAAACTCTTGAACCTCCTCGTGGAGATGCTCCCCTGCATCTTGACATCGTACAAGTGCCCCCATATTTGCCCGTGGTGCTGAAAGAACCGAAGAACGCCGTTGCTATCCTGAGATCGAGCCGTAAATGCAAAGTTATCTCATTGTCGTGTGAGTACATCGAATCGTGCGCGTCTCTCCAAGATTGTCTCTGAACTGTCGGAGTCTGTCCGCATGTGCTGCCTAGTCGTCCTCCTGCTTGATCCTCGGTCCTTGGTCAGGGGCTCGCGGGCCCAACATCCAGTCCTGCATGGCTAACCACTCACTCCAGCCAGACTCGGCAGCTTCGATCTCCTTCTCAGTGACGTTCTGAAGAGGTCTGAGAAAGGGACATTGCTGCTCGCCGTCCATGTCGTAATGCGACTTGACCTTGAGCCAGGTCTCGCTCTTGGCCGCAAACAGGTAGTTCCGACGCTCGGCTTCATGCATGGGTCCAATGCCGGCCATCCAGTCATCACCGAAGAAGCCGTGTAACACGGCTGGGTAGTCGAAGCCGGTAGCTACTAGCCTGCGAACGTACGGCGTCAGAGTCGTGTAGGTGGCAGATGGCAGTTGGGCGCCAAGCGGTAGCTTTCCGGCAGCTCTAGCGGTTGACGGAGTGGAGGGGCCGGCGCCGGCAGGGGATGATGGACCTGCCAGCTTCGAGGACAGCACCGGGTTTTCGGCCTTTTGAAAAGGCAGCTGAATGTTGACAAAAGCAGCTACCGCCTGTATGGGCCCTGTGTACTGAGCGTGGTCCAAAAAGTAGCGTAGACACGACTGGAACTTCGGATACCATTCGAAGATGTCAAATTGAGACTCTTGGAACGGCTGCAAAGGAGGGCCGTTCAGCTGCGAAGGGCCAGGATGGCCGGTGAAAGAGTGGCCTACCTGTGCATACTGAAATGAATGAAATGAGGAGCCAGCGGAGGAGCCGCTAGAGTGATGGTAGGCCATGAGTTCTTAGCACAAGATCGGAGCAAAAATTGCAAGTAGAGGGTCTGTTTCGATGTGATCGACTCGTCGGGCGTGCGTCGGCCGTATTTGCAGGGTGTCAAATGGGCAACTGGCAGGCGACGGGAAGTGTTGAGGCGGCTTCGGCACAATGGACATCGGATTGACGTGGAGTACAGAAGACAGCAAGGCAGCCAGATCATGCAACCTCATGAGTGGAAGTGTCTAATAACACAATGTTCGACGAGGTTGCAAGTCGGTCGCGATATGAGTCTTTTGGTGAGTTGTCGACTCGGAGTTGACAGAGAAATTTGAAAGGAGTGTGGTTGGCGGCATAGATCTGACGCTGATCAGGCAAAGACGACATACAGACAAGGAGGAGAAGGAGGAGCAGGACCACATGCGGAGCCCGACCTGCAAAGAGATGGAGTCGGAGAAGCAACCACGGCAGCCAACTAAATAAGGGTACGGTACACGCTGTACGTTGCGGATACTCGACCAGGCCTCTTCTTCCCGGGGGGTTAGGAGGAAGGACTGAAGGTGACAGCAATAGACAAGAGACTCGAGGACCGTATATTGACGGGAAGTTCACCGGGTTTAATATACTCTGGGCCGTCGTGCACATATGTCCATGTAAACTTTTATGTATGTGTAAATGGTCCCCTGGTTTTTTCCTCCTTGACGTTGGAAGAAAAAAGAATATGGACGGGGCTGTCCCCTTGGAACAGGTACTTGATAGGAAAGGAAGGGGAAGGGGGAAAAATTGGAGTGAGAGGAGAGAGGAGCGGAATGAGAGGTCGGAGGGTACATGCTAACTGCAGCAGGGGCAGAACCGAGGAAGGGTACCTACCTGAGGTACAGCAGAGAAAAAAAGAAGGACATGGTCATCGTACCGTACCGCTCCTTGGGTCGAGATTGCGTCTGCACCCACGGCGCCCCGGTTCGGTGAGGCAGGAGGAGGGCAGACGGCACACACGCGTGGACACCAGAAAAGGCGTTGAAAAAGATTTTAAAAAACAATAAGCCGGTGGTTGATGTTTGCTCGTGTCTGTGTACCGCTACCTGCTCCCGTCCCCCTTCCACCTTCCACTTGGTCTGTGGATGCGTGATCCAGCCTGGAGATGTACCGACAGACAAACGTGCGGTCAGTCGGAAGGATGTTGAGCAGGGAGTCAAGATCGAGAAGAAAAGACATCAAGTGTATGGAGAGTACGTATCACAATTAACCAAGTCACGGCAGGCCGGTCGGTAGCCTACCTAGCCGGTAGGCTTGGAATAGCGCCTTGCTATCCCGTTGATAGCGCCGCTAAACAGGTGGAAGGTGGCTAAAGTGGGGTGGTAGTTTGGCTGTTGCGCGAGGGAGGTGTGGGGAAGAGAATAAACGGAGAGAGTTATGTGTGTGTGTGTGTGTGTGTGAGATGGGATCACGGATAGCGGGTAGGAGGGCGGAGTGACCGTACGACAAGAGGCGTGTGGGTAAGGTATCTGGGGGCCAAGAACACCGCCGCCGTGCCTTCCTCAGGGTCTGATCTGTCGTGATGCTTGTGAACGGTGGGATAGGTGTATACATTTTCCTGGGCAGTGACACGTTCGGCGCCGCTCCCTTATCACGACACCTACGGTGGTTTTCCTACGACCCTTTGAGCGACAGTTCGTCTCACTGAAACCTCGAGCATCTGCACTTGCATTCGAGCACCGGGAAGCGCCTAGTGTATGCGGTGAGGTGGGCACAAGTTGGTCCGGGCTCTCTCATTCATAGTTGTGTTTGTGTCTCTGGCTGCACCTGCTTGACAGAATCCGACGAGACCGGACTGGCCCGGACTGGGACCCTCTCAGAAAAGGCATGCCCCCTCGGCTTGGGCGCAGTAGGGCTAGCGCAGCCTCGTAAGTTCGTTCCTCTTATACTCGGATTTTTTACTCATATAAGTGCGTAAACCTATATATAATACACACTTTACTAGACTACTCTCTATATTCATTAGATATAAAGTTCTATATAAACCTACTTAGACCTGCGGGGCCCAAGTAGTAAGTTAGGGACATTAAATAGATAAAACACTAGTAATTTAATAAATTATTCTAGTAGTCAAGTCTATTATATAACTATACTAAAATAGTAGGTAGATCTAATATTTATATAATCACTCATAGTCTAACTTCTCATACCTAGCTTATTTACTTTTTGACTATTACTATATTATTACTTTTATTACTATATTGTTGCTACTACCTCAATATTATTGCTACTACTACTATATTATCGCTATTACTATTATATTATTACTACTGTTATAATTAAATCTATTATAATATTTTCTCGTTCGCTACTACTATAAATAAGGATCTTATAATACTCTCTTAAGTAATTATGATAATAGCGAGCAAGAGAGTATTTTAGTAGCCTTAGTTACAGTAGTAGCGGGCGAGAGAGTATTATAATAGCCTGAATTACAATAGTAGCAAGTGAGAAAATATATCAATAGAGCTAGCTAAGCCATATATGCTTAAGTAGATCTTAATTAAGAAAGAATATTAAGTTTAATAAATAAATAGAAGCTTCAAATAAGCTAAGGGGTTTCTTAGAAGCTTTAAGTAAAGTATAAAAGAGAGTTTACTATCTATATATAGGAGATTATTACTTGTATTAGAAATATATAGAGTAGAAATTTTAATACTATAAGATAAAACAATAAAAATTAAAAATTATTAGTTTTTTTTAAAAATTACTATATTTAGAATAGTTAGCCTATTTACTCACTAAATAGTATAGCGTTATAGTATTAAGAAAGAAGTAAAAAAAAATTATATTTATTAATAATTTTCTCGTATTATCATATACATGTTTGCGTACTAATACGAGTTAAAACTCCGACTATAAGAAGAACGAACTTGCGAGGCTGCGCTAGCCCCACTCTGCCTAAGCCGAGGGGTGGATGCCGAGCGCCGCGACGCGAGTGAGTTGTGGTGCAGGGACGCGGTGATAATCGGAGCCAACGCCGGGAAGAAGCCATTGGCTGGGTTGAGGTGGGGCAGAGAATAGGCAAGGAACTAAGATATGCATCTTGTATGTAGATTTGAATCTGGGCAACGAGATGAGGTGACCTGAGGTTCAGCCGGGCAACTTCCCAATCGGTAAGCACCTAACCATCTGGCCGGGTTTGTGGCGGCCAAAGGGCGATGCAAGAGGAGGAGCTGCAAGTGGCGGCGCCCTGGGGGAAGAATGTACCTTACTGAACACGAAGCACGTGAATTGAGTACCTATGCAATTGCAATAACATGAGGGAACGGGGTGTGCGTCGAAGGGGGAAATACTGCCACCACCTCCTTTCATCAACGGACATCCTTTCATTCCGTACCTCTCCGTTCGGTGTCACAATAATGAGGAAGCGACTCAAGAGTTCAAGAGGCATAAGTAAGGTACCTACCTACCTTACCTGCCTACCTTCGACTCAAGCCAAGCACACGGGCAATCAAGCAAGCAAGGAAGGCGAGAAGAGGGAAGCACCTGCCATTTGCTGGCTATGACACGCCTGCCTGCCACCGGGACAGCATTTGGGCTGCATTAGAGAAAAGGAAGGAAAAAGAAAAGAAATCTGCATGAAAATCGAGACAGGTCCATTATCAGTGGCCACTCATGCAGCTTCGTGGACCGTCAAGGACCATCATCGCCAGCATTGTGAGTATTTTCCCTACTTGCTTGCGTGTTATCCGACTGCAACCTCTGGGCGAGCCTCCGAGCAGGCGCTCGATCCCTCTCTATCCTTCTTCCTCTTTCTCTTCCTCTTCCTCTTCCTCTTCCTCTTCCTCTTCCTCTTCCTCTTCCTCTTCCTCTTCCTCTTCCTCTCCCTCCATTCGTTCCACTGACAGTCATAACTAACGAAGCACTCATCATTGATATTTCAATATCGGACTTTGACCATCGGTTGCGCCGGACATTACCAACTTCCACTGGTTGCCCATGTTGTGAACTTGACAGTCTGGTTCCATGTCGCCGTCTCCCTATCTTTCTATCAAACCTTCCGTGTTGCGCGAGAAACCGCAGGTACTGCTGCGTCTCTTCTGACCAACACGAAGACCGGCGTAAATTACAGTTCGCTACCCTACATGTCGACTCCACGGCCAATCTGACCAGCCTCTCAGACCCGTGAATGGTGAAGCATCAAACTTGTTTCTTTTTGTGTGTCTAGCCAGGCGCCGAGTGACGGGATCCCTCTACATCTACACAACCGGAATGGCAACCCATCACAGTCGAGTGTTGGCCACGAGGACAACAACACGAAGCACTCGATATGCACATGCCCTGCCGCACGAATCTGCTTGTCAATGGTCGCCTCCTCCCTGGCTTGCAGCAGTGTCCAGTGGCATCGCCATGGCCTGTCCGCTTGCTTGCTTTTTTCCTTGGCGCCCCCATCAATTACTTCAGCCCACCCGTGTCTTCCCTCCGAGGTGGACTCGACTTGTCATATTCTCTCACATCTCGAGTTTCTGAACGATGCCAGTCGGAGGAGTGATGGAAATGACTTTCGATCGCGGTGGTCATCATTACATTCTCGGAGACATCCGAGCCCACAAGGGACGGAGATGGGCTTGAATCGGCGAAATCGCCTTATCACCTGCATACGCGGCTTTCGTTAATCTTGTGATACGCAGATTCGGGTCGTCGGGGTGCTGGAGGTCGGGCATCTCGTCTTCCGTCGGGATGAGAACGGCCCAAGCCTTACAGAGCAGAGGAAGAGTTCAATCACCTTCACCGTCCAACAGTCACGGCATCTAACCCTTAAGATACCTAAAGCTAATTACGGGGTGATGTGGGGAAGACTCGTATACTTGGGCCTGGACCGCGATTACCTAAGACGTCGGGTTGATGATGTGAATGAACCAGGTACCCGTGCCCGCCCCCACTTTAATTGGAACTTGAAGACTCATCACCCACTAAAGTGGGTGCTGGACACCCATATGTCCATAACGCCCATATATCCAAAAAATCCCTCATACTAAGTATTAACATCACCACCTTCAATCTAAGCCACCACAATAACCAAATTTAACTAGAGTAAAGAGGAGCATATCCAGGAGGCTATTCTATTAATTTATAAAAACCCAGACCTAAAGCTTACTACCATTACTAAGAAATACTAGATACCACATAAGAAGCTATATTAGAGGCTTTTAGGAATAATATCTCTTAAGGACCGCCTAATATATAGTAGAAAGCTTACTTAAGACTAAGAGAAAGCTCTCTATTACTATATTAATTAAATAGATTATATAAATCTTGCCCTATAGTAAGAGCTTCTTATAGATACTACTAATTACCTCTTAGCTAAATCCCATGAAGATTATTAAGTCCCTCCTCTAACTATTAACTCTATATAGGCTAGTTGCTTTATTAAAAGGTATAGGTACTTCTATACTAAAGAGAAAACCCTTAATATAGAATAAAAGAAGTCTAAAGATATAGAGACTATTAATAGATAGTTTCTAATACTCTAAGAGACTATTTAGGCATATAGTATATAACCCTCTAATATCTAGAATATAGATAAGACTAGCTTCTAAATTAGAGTGGGAAAGGATAAGATAGTTATTACTAAACGCAAGAGAGCCTATTACTTCGCGATTCTAACTAATAGAGAGTTAATAACTATAATTAAAGCTATATCTATAGCAGGAGATTATATCCCTATATTCCTAATCCTTAGTAGTTCTATTTATATAAGTAGATAGTATAGGATTAAAGATCTAGAAGTAGATATAGTAATTAGAGTATTACTAACTAGTTATTTAAATAATTAGATATCTCTCAATTAGATCTAGCACTTTAATATATACTTAAAGAGCTAATCTCTTAGCTATAAGAGACTCCTCCTAATTAATAGATATAGTTCTTATTATACTATTAAGTTCTTATAGTACTATAAGGATTATAAGATCCTTTCTTTTAATCTCCCTCCTTATTTAACTTATCTTCTTTAACTACTAGATATAGTAGTATTTTAGCCTCTTAAATACTACTATAGTCTAGCTATTAATACTATAGTCTAAGAAAGCTATACTAATATTACTAAGCTAGAGTTCTTTAGTTATATTTAATTAATTCACAAATAAGTATTCAAGCAATCTACTATCCTATTAGGTTTTAGGAAGATAGGAATTAACCTATTTAACCCCCAGGTAGTACTAGAGAAGATTATAATCTAAAATAGCAATCCTCCTATAGTATCTATACTACTTAATATAGAGTTATCCTCCTCCTTAATTAATACTCCTATAACTATTAAGAAGCTTAAGAGAGTAGCAAATAAGCTCTCTAAGGCATTAGAGATTATTACTAACTAGATTAAAGAGCTAACTAGAGAGATCTCACTATTTAATTAATACCTAAATTAATTAATTAGAGGGGCTCTAACTTAAGGGTCTAAGTTAATCTAGGTTAAGAGAGATCTCTCAAGGACTAATTTAGCTAAATAAGTCTGCAAAGCTTATCATCAGGCATATAATACCTAACTATAGACAAGAGGGGTTATCTAAGTTAAAGATAAGAGGAAAATAGTAAAGTAGAGGCAGGAAAATGAGTATATAAAGGCTATGAGGGTAATATAATCCACTAAGCAAAAGATACGCCAGACTACTAAAAAAGTAGTTTTTAAAGCTATAAAAAAGGCTCAGAAGATAAGAATCAACAGGGCATTACAGCTATTATATATAATCAATAATAAGGGATGTAGTTACTTACTAAAGAGGGGTTAAGAGTGGGAATAGTATTAATTAATTACTTTTTTGGATATATAGGTGTTATAGACATATAGGTATCTAGCACCCACTTTAGTGGGTGACAAATCTTTAAGTTCCAATTAAAGTGGGGGCGGGCACGGGTAGGTACAGTCCGTTGCATCGGTGGCTTCCAAAACCTCAGAAAAAGTCCGTGCGCTTGTGCCAACTCTATCGGGGCACTAAAGTGATGGCGTTTTCACGCTGTGCTCCTTCCCGGTTTACACCTCACCTTACCCCTCACCAGAAACTCATCTTACCCTCCTCCTTCT
This sequence comes from Colletotrichum euphorbiae, assembly GCA_037178605.1. Lineage (NCBI taxonomy): Eukaryota > Fungi > Ascomycota > Sordariomycetes > Glomerellales > Glomerellaceae > Colletotrichum > Colletotrichum euphorbiae. The sequence goes on from JAXCEF010000008.1 coordinate 126,484, forward strand.
CGTCATCATAATACAGTCCGCACCACTGTAAATATATGACCCTCAAATGCCATATCGCCCTCTAAATGCATATGCATGTCGTGCCTATATTATTTTTATAGGCAAAATACTAGAAACTACCTATTTATATAATATATATGCCCTCCTATTTTATTTAGTAGGAGGAGTAGGGTAGGGGAATTTAGTTATATTATAGAGCTAAAATAAGGGGGTAGTAGGGGATATTTAGTAATAATCTTTCAACTTTATTACTATTCTACCCTCTCTTACTCCTACTTTTTAAAGCTATTATAGGAGCTAAATAAAGTATTTAGTAGTAAGTTACTCTCTAAAACTAGGTAGCTTTATAAATAATCTATCTAAGTTAATAAGTAATAATTATTTATATCTAGAGGGTATTTAATATAAAGTTAAAGCAGCTTAATATTTATAATACCTTAACTATAAGTAGAAGCCTCCTACTTAAGATAATAATTTCAAAGCTCCTAATATATAGTGTATTAAACTATTTAATCTTAGGTTACGTAATGGATAGATGACGTAATCAATAGCTCAAAAGAGTAATCGTATATATAATAAACTTAGTATTAAAGTCTCTATCTTCTAAGTAAGCGAGAGTATCTCAGGGAAGTAGCGCTTCTTTGATACTTAGGGCTTAGGTTCTAGAACTTTCTAGGCCGCGTAAGCTGCTTGCGTAAGCCGCCCCATTTATTTCCTATATAGGCTTGCTATTAAGTCATAGTATAACCTTAACCTAAGCTAGGTTCAAGCTTATTCTAGGGCGCAGATGCTAGCATCTTTGATAATCTTCTAGAAGCTTCTTTTCACAGTGCACACAGTACTACTAACACTGTGATACTACTGTGCTCCATACTTAGCCTCTATTATATATAACCCTTATATCATTATAAATATCTCTTATACTTAATAGCTTAAAATTAAGGCCCTCCTCTATAAGTAATAAGTTAAGCTTAAGACTTAAGGAACAGAAAAAACTAATACTCTTCTCTAAGAGTAGGCATACTTTACTTGGGTATTAGTCCCTAAAGCAAGAGACTTTTTAGTTAGTATCTTAAACTCTCTAACTTTTAGCTATAAGTAAGTTACTCTCTTGAAGAAGAAGTATTATATTCAGTAACAAATCTTTTATAGTAAAGTAATATTTACTAATACTAATAAAGCTATTATAAAGAAAATTAAAGAGTTAAAATTACTAGTAGTAAAGTATTTCCTACTCAAAATATATATCATAGATAAAACTAGATTATACTAGTAATAACTTCTTATAAGTAGCTTCTTCTCTCTTATATAATAGATATTGAGAGAGACAAATCTTAGATATTACTAGGCTTTATTACTAATATAACAGGAGATAATTCTCTTTATATATAGGTAGTTATAAAGTTAAAGACTCTATATCTGCTTTATAGCTTGAACTTTAAGGCTTTTAGTATTATATAGAAGTATAACAAGAACGCCTAATTTATAGAATCTATTATAGAAAACTAAACATAGTACTTTTCTATCTGTATTAAAATTAGAAGCTATATTAAAATACTTTATTTAATAGATAGCTTCTCCACTTATATATTAGCTATTAAGTTATATTTGAAAGATTTAAATTAAGTTTGTTTTATTAAATAAAACCTTATAATACTAGCTAATAGACTAAGAGATTATTGATATCTTATAGAGCTATTACTAATATAACCTCTTTATTTAAATTACAAATAAACTTATAGATACTAAGATTCTTAATCTAAATAAGTTAATAGATGTATGAATTATATTTTACTAGATATCTAAAGCTTTCTTCTCTGTATAAAAGTTATTAATAGTTTAAAACTACTAGAGATATTCTTTATTTATTAAGCCTAATTTAACAAGTCTAATATCTTTAGTAATAGAGTAACTAGCTCTAGATAATCTAGCTACTTCTTTTTAATAAGTAGTAATATTAATCAAGTTTTCTAAGATACTTAAGGAGTTCCTTTACTCTATAGTATAGAATAATACTTTAAGAGAACTTTATATAGTAGAGAAGGTTTTAATAAGAGTATTAGAGAATTATAAATACTAAGTATTATCATTTATAAATAGATATATTTATATCTTAGAGAAGAATAATAATATTGAAGAGATAAGTCTTAGATTTAAATTTAAGCTTCTTAAAGCTCTTATTAATATTAATAATCTTCTCTAATTTATAGAGAATTATTTATATGTTACTATAGTAGAAGTAGGCATATGAAGAGTATTTAGGAGCTATTTACTCTAGTAGTAATAATAGTATAGTAAATAAAGTATTATTTAGGACTTTTTTGTATTATTATAATTATTGGAATTCCATAGACGTTTTATTATAATTAGGTTTTCTTATTCAAGTAGTATAGTAGCCTTAATTGTAAATTGAAGCAGTATTCTAAAATATGCAGTTTCCCTCAAAATGCATGTGGGTGTGGTGCCCGACTCTGATGCATTGATAGGGGTGCGGACTCTAGTGCCTGGTCTCCCTGCCTTCTTTGGATTTTCAGATGCAAAACAAACAAGCAGCCATTGGGTGGGCGAGGAAATGGGATGAACTGGTGGCTTGGCCGACTGAGACATTGCCGACTCGTTGACGTTGCCCAGTAGGTAGAATTCCAGGTCACACCCTTCTTGGCCTCCTCCTCCGAGACTTGCTCCCGCTCACGTCGTTCGTTCGTTCTCTTTCCCAATCTATCTAGCCTCCCTACATTCAGCTTGCCGTCAAAGTCCTGCTAGATTGTCTGCTACCCCCCCCCCCCCCTCCCCCCCCCAAAAAAAGACTCCCTGATTCCAAATAGCCCACAATGCTCTACTATCGACTATATCATCATGTCTCCGTTTCAGAGGCTCTGCTTTCCCGCGCCAATATCGAGTCTATACGCAGTCACTGTCCACTCCATCCCTGAAAGGCTGGCCAAACGAAGTTCCTGGATGGGCCTTTACGGAGATGTGGAGCTCTGCGACTCGTTCCATCGGAAACTTATGATGGCTTTCCATCACGATAGTCCAATTGGACCTCCGTGCGGCCGATTTCGACGAAATACGCTTGGCGTCCGAAACAGACGCGGCGCTTGCTGGTTTAAATCTCCGGCTTCTGCTAATCGCGCTAGGTGGCCCCTTGACTCAAGCCTCACCAGCTTCGTTGGCGTCAAAACACGGCCGTCGGATCTGAATTGGTTTTACACGAGTTGGCTTGTGATCTGGTCGTTCCGAGCACTTAGCCCACGGGCATCGCTGCGTCGTCCCAAACTCAGATACAAATATAGACAGGCGACGCTTTTGGCACCAGCGCCATCTCACCGTTCGTCTGAGACAGGAGTCATTCCTAGTGCCTGGTGCTCGTACTAGCACGCAGCTACAGGCCAGAGCGGCTTAGCATCACGGGAGCGATCTTCAGGGCATTAGACAGCCGCCTTGCAGATTCCACTCTCTAGCCCAATGAATGACTGGTCCCGGTTCTACTGTGTGTTCGGAAAATGGACTGCGGCTTGAAGTGAGCCAAGGACTAATTGCTGCAAAGCTTTACGGGATGCTTATCATTCCTAAAGACACCAGGACCAAGCAGCTAGGTCTAGCTAGATCTCTGTTCACAGCCGGACGAGTCTGCTCGAGAGATAGAGATGCTTCTAATGGGCCTAATTATGTGCTCTTCAACCCCTCCGGTACCGGCCGACCAGGAGATTTGATTCGAAAGATCGCGTTAACACCACGCCCTTCATCGAACCACACAGCCAGTCTCCCTACAACAACCAACCGGTGACAGGGAGCCGGCGCATCGAGTAGGAGGCTTGCAGCTGGCGGTGACAATACTGTGGTCAGGTTCCGAAGTACACACCTTCTATGCGGAACCTTTCCTTGGTCAAGATGCCTTGCTCTGCCGGTGGTCCCGATGTACAACATGCGTCCCCTAAGACTGCGGCACCGGATCAAATCTGGAGGCTTCGAAACTGATCACTGCATCGTTCCAGTCGGACGGGATTCTTCCTGAGGTATATATACACAGCGTCAACGCCCTACCTTGCACAGCACCACGATCTAGTCGCGACGCTCCAGAGGTACTGCTGCAGTGCAGAGAGAATGCGAGCTGCTCTTAGCATGGGCCATGCACTCGAAGGCCCTTCTGTCGATTCTACGCGCCTACATCTAGTCTTGGTCATGCGCCGCTCGTTGGCCAAAGGATGCAACTCGAGTGTGGGCATCATCAACTAAGTAATGCCCAACACAGGTGGGTATGCAGGTCATCTCGTCGGCGCGCTCAAGTCGACAAGCCTGGACCATTGGCCGAGCTTTAGGACAAACAGAGTGCCCTGTAAGTGCCGCCGTTACCCGTCTCATCGCCCGAGGCACCAGCCGTCCCGTGTACCATCTTTGGAAGACGTGTGATGGGCCGGTGTCTCCTTTGTTCACAATATTTCGGGCCTGAGCAAGGCCTTCAGCCACCAAAGCCAAGCTTCACCATACGTCGCTGTAGGTCCTGACAAACGGTTGTCTTAGCTTCCTCTGGTGTTCGGACGGACAAAGCTGAAAACCAACGCGGCCGGTGCCGCCCCAATTCGAATGGTGTCGTCACGGACCAACAGCTTAATCGTACGTATGTAAATCGGGGCAAGGCTACGGTCCCGGGGTTGTGAGGGAGTGGTTATCAGGTCCGTGTCTTGCTGCATTCCACATTCGCTGTGACAACTGACTAACATCAGGTGCTTCAAGTTCATGCGCAACCACCCCTATGCTCATCCCACGTCGTGCAAAGAACGTCGAGGAATGTGCAAAGTAACGTGTTGTTGCCAATGACTGTCGTCAACAAGAACGTCGGCTTGTATACTTCGCCATCTCTCGCCATGCCGGCGGGTGTTCCGAGTTGTCTTCATTGCTCGTCGCCGCCAAGTCACACTGTGTGCCGTCAAGAGCGCCGGAGGCGGCATCGATAACACTTGAAGCGCCTGTACGTCGCAGCTATGCTGGTTGATGTCAAGATCGTGCCATGTTACATCGTAGGACGACGTCTGGATGTTGCCCCTGCAGCAAACCAGCCTATCGCAACTTCTCTGTTACCGCTGTGGGACACCCGACATTCCGAACCAGGAGCTGCCATGGGGAGGCCACGTCAAAGCCGTTTGATACTGCGTTCTTTTTTTGTAAGCATGCAGAGCTCTGCATCCGCACGTTATTCGGTATGGCGTCTCCACGATACAGCGTGAGTAATCCCTAAGCGGCCCGAAATGGATAAAGATTTCCAAACCCACAATTGGGTCCGCGGAAAGTAATGGGTCCATCGGAGCTGGGTACAAGTATCGCTTGAAATGCCACTTGAGCCGAAAGCCAAAGGAAGGCAACTCAAAATGGTCCTGGATGAGCTGATGTGTATAAGGAAGCGCAATATTGACTTCGTTCCAGGAAGCTTCATCATCGGAAGACACGCGGTTCTTCGATAGGTGTCAGACCTCGACAATGGAAAGCCATCAGTCCAGGCACATTCAAACTCAGCGGCATGCTGTGTGATATTGTGGCGGGACGGCCGAATTGCATCACGTTACCAAAGACTAGGCGCCGGTCTCTTGAGTCTTGCAAGTCCTCGTGCTGATGCGCATGTTGTGGTTGATAACCAGCCTGAGCTTAAACACGTACGCGAATCATGGATACATATGACACGAAGAGGAAGCTGTGTGGGTTTTGGAGGTTAACGTGAGCACAAGACTCCGCTTCATCATCTGATTGATTTTTGACGTCTTTTGACAGTCTTTGCCGCCACCATACGGAAAGATGGTTGAACTCCATGGTGAAATTCGAGATTCAGAATGCCGAATCCAACAGTCCCGGCCTCGACTTCCCTTCACACTTTGTTCTTCGATTGTCATCCACAAGTCGAAGCCACACAACGAACCCGGAAATATTTGTAGCACAAGCCCCATGTCGATACTCGAGCGGGCGATCGTGCACAAAGAATCGTCTCAAACCCATCGGGGCCGAATCCCAACGAAAGGCGGAGCCAGCACCGGTCAGCCGGTTAAACGTGGGCGTGCGCCAACGATTCGGAGTGATCTTGCTCGTTCGCAGATCAAGATCTCGCAGGATCCCTGCTTTCGAGGGACCTTGAGGCAATGGCGTTGTCGTTGTCGGACAATATCGATCCACGAGAACACGACGCCTGGCGAGCTCAGCTACAACCCTGGCTCCCATTGCTCACTCTTCTGCGAACCTAAGCGCCAACTCGATTCTTCCGTCAATCATTCCTTGAGGCTCTACAAGGTTCACCCGAACTTGTCCATCAGCCTTACAGAAAGGAACAAGTACGACGGCAGCTAAACCGGCATCGGGGCATTCTATACAACGTCAAATGTGGTTGTACATAGCTGGCCGCCACTCATCTTGTATGTCATACGTTGATCTTCACGACATCGATATCGGGCGTTCGAATATTATCTCGAACAAGGGGGCTTTGAAATAACGTAACAACGTCAATCCTACGTAACTTCCAGCCTTACCTTGAGCTGTTGCGCAAGTATTCACCTTTCTTCGCTCCGGTTTGCTCTCGTCGACATCTAACATTGCACTCACCTCACGTCTGCTTCCCACCGAGCTGACATTGAGGCTCCATCTGAACCCCCTTATTGGTCGAGTGGAAAACGCTGTAGGGACGACTCCGGCTTGCAGCCCGTTCGGGACCTACCAAACGGCTCGGAATTCCTGGGTGACTTTTGATGGACGAAGAATCGATTGCATTCGTCTCCTCTGCGTTGAGCCTTGGGTTGACATTAGGGAGCCTGTCACGCTCTCTCCTGTCGCGCTCGGGCGAGTATCGAACCCTCGAGAATGCGTTAAAAGCAGATGTTTGGTGCGCAATGCTGGCCCGAATTGTTTGGCCTCGAACAGAAACACCGTGGAATGCCTCCGATTTCCGCTGTGGGCCTGCCGGGCGAGCAAAGGGTCCATAAGGTACCTTAGTTTAAACCCCCAAAAACAGCAAGACGAGGCGGATGGGGAAACCTTTCAAGACCCCTCGAGCCCCGGCAGGCATGTTATGTTAGGGTTCGTTCTCGTGGCAGTACACTAGCGTGCGGAATCACCAGCCCTGCCAATAACGTGTATTCCAGCCGTTTTGCCTTCAATTGGACAGATTTGGCGAGTTGACAAGGAATCGGGCAGAGTCTGCCTTCAGCTGCAAGCCACAATTTCCTCTTCGGGCTTAAGGCTCTTGATAGCTTCATCTTGAGCATCGCGAGACTCCGCCACACCACTAACATGGCCACAACGAGCACGCACCACGATATCTGAGTCATCGTGTTCAGAGGCCAGTATCGTCTTTCGCTCCGAGAAGTATCAACTATGGACGTGAATTGAGTGATTCCATAAAGGCTTTGGAACTCGGAAATCTGTGATGTCTAAGACCCTCAAACAAGAGCTCAAGAAAATTAGCAGTAATTATTCTTCACCCCATCGCCTCCCTTGATTGATATGGGATGAAAACATCACGGGCGATATGGTCTCGGATATAAAAAATATTGGAAGGATGCCCTGTCAATCTGCCTCGCTAGGGTTATGATTGTCAGCGCTACCCAAGCCATCAACTCCAAATCTCACGAGGCGGATTATCCACTTGACCCAATCATGATATCTCGGAATGGTACGATCAAGCAAGCGAGGGCTGGAAAATGGTACCCTTGATGCGTTTCTTCTTCTGAGTCTCATCGGCGACAGGAAAGCCATGGTCACTCGCCTTTTTCCAGCAGGGCGCGCGCGAAGTTCGGCAACTTTTACCTTTCAGCTCGAGCTGATATCTGCCTGGAGGCTGATAGGCCTGTCTCGCTCTCATTCTCCGTTTATCCGGCATGGTGTTCTTGGAAGTCTTTTCTATCCTCCATCCTTCACCCATCTCTGTCCCTCAGTTTTCACTTCTTGCCCTCCTCTATCCTTCACAAACGTCAGGAAAGCCCACAATGGGGAAATTCGTACAACTTGGAGCTCTTGCTTGCGCGTCTCTCGCCCGCGTCGCCGAGTCCAAGGCCTTGGGATGGCAGGATGACAGCACAAGCTGGTCTCCCGCGAAGGAGACCGTTGTCGCCATGGATATGTTGGAGCTCGGCCTCAGTCTAGCACCGACGGCGGCTCCTGACCCGGCAAACGTCGATCTCAAGCTGGCTAAACGTGTCAGAGGAGACGATACCTGCGGTTACATTTCTGGAATATCGAGTAAGTTTCCAACTGGAACTAGTCATCATTGTAACTGGAAATCGATGCTGACACGGCAATAAGCCGACTCAATCTACTGCGGCGTCGGCACTTGCGTCATCAACACCTTCTACTCCGTCGTGGGCTGCTGTGATTCTTCCACCATGTCGAACTGCAGGATCGCTACCGCTTGTTTGCCGTCAAGCTCGTCGAGGTTCTACACCAGCAGCGACACCCTTATGCGTTACTGGTAAGCACTCACACATACACAGCTTTCTAACCCCAGAGAACTCCAGGAAACGGTTTGCCTGACAAAAAGTCAACGCCTAGCTCCTCTTCCGCACAGCCAGAGTGCATCACCTACATCTACTCTGACACCGTTTTCTCAAGATACACTCTGTACGGCTGCGCCACTAGCGAGCAGCGTGTCATCGTCTACGCGAACCCGACAGACAGCGGCGCCGAGGCGGAAAGGACTACGGCGCCCGTCATTGACGAGTCGGCAACCACCGGACCGACCAGAGTGATCAGCACAGCCACCCCGGGCCCGACTACCACATCCCCGGCCCCGGCCCCGGCCTCGACGCCTATCGGCGCCATTGTAGGCGGCGTCGTCGGTGGCGTGGCCGCCATCGCACTGATTGGCCTCGGCATCTTCTTCCTCCTACGCAAGAAGAATCATGGTGGCCCCCATAACGGCCAGGCGCCGCCCGCTGTCATGTACAACTCGCAACAACCTCAGCCTGGCCAGCAGCAGCCGCAGATGTACCAGCCAACGAACACGCAGCCAAAGGCTCCCGGATATGCCCCGACCGGCGCCGGAGATTTCCCATCTGGGTTCACCCCCGTGGATGGCAGACACAGCATGCTCAAGCAGTCATACGATGTCCACGCCGCAGGCTATGAGCAGAACGGCGTCAGTCCGCCTGCCAGCCCTCCGCCTATGAGCCCCTCGCCAACGTATCAATCTGGTGTCCCGGCGTACACTCAGTCGCAGGCAAGTGGTCCTAGCCCGACGCAGACCGGGCATCCTCCACCGCAACAGCAGCAAACATTTTACGCAGCGCCCGCTCAAACGCAGCAACAGCAGACGCCTACCACTACCACGGCTCAATATTCTCACCATGGGCACCAGGGCTTCGCGTCGGAGTTGCCCGCTGCGAGGGGCGATGGCGAGCTGCGTGAATTGGCATAGGCACGATCTTCAAGATGGGATATGAGCCGAAAAGTCGCTGCGGTTGGATCTCCTTTGTTACCATGACGGAAGTTCATGAGCTCTCCATTGTGACGGTCAAGACCGATCGACGAGACAGGACCTTGAACAAAATGGGAGACGTGGCTTGAAGGGATCGCCATCTTTGTATGTATATAAATACCCCAAGTTCGAAGCACGGCTTGGGATGAGCCGCGACCCTCTCCAACGAGATATAATAACAAGCTGAGTGAGATTGAAGAATACGCTTGTCATTATATTGAAGACTCCCTCACAATCGACTCTGTCTGTCCCGGCGCCAAGGCGTGTTCGGGTTGTCCTCTCGTCTCGGGATGAACTGGTCTATGGCGAGCGTGTTGAGGAAACCTGGGTGGACCTGGTCTAAGCTCGTGACGCCACACATCTTCATTGTCGTCTCTAGTTCGTCTCGGAGGACTTGAGGCAAAAGTAAGTCAACCTGGTAATCGGGAATACTAGGGCGAGCTCGTAACCATGACAGGGATCAACTCACTTTCGACATAGCGCTCCACCCCCTCGGCGCCGTAGTTCAACCCGTACAACAACCCCCTTCCCACACCAACAGCCTTCGCGCCTAGACATAACGCCTTGAAGATGTCTGTCCCGCGCGAGATACCGCCATCGACGTAGACCTCGAGCTTGTCAAAAACGTGCGGGCAGTTCTTTTGCAACTCAAGCAGCACCATGATCGTCGCTGGCGAGGTATCCAGACTCCGCCCGCCGTGGTTCGAGAGCACGATGCCCTCCATCCCGGCGTCCGCGGCCCTCTCGGCGTCCATCCACGTCTGGATGCCCTTGAGAATGATGGGTAAGCCCGGGACCGTGCGCCGAAGCCAGGCGATGTCGGACCAGTTCACCGACGCGTCGATGTAGCTACCCATGATGCGTCCTATGGCGCCACCCTTGGCATCGTTCCCGGCGCGGGCCCCGGAGATGGGCGAGCCGATGGACTCGTCCGAGCGGACCCGCTCGTCGGCTTCCCTCTTGCCCGGGATCGGGGCGTCGATGGTCAGGATCAGGGCTTTTACGCCCTGTGCCTGGGCAGACTGGATGAGGCGCTCCGAGTTGGCGCGCTTCTTGTCGACGTACAGCTGGAAGAACACGGGCACTTCGTAGGGTTTCTCGGGAGCGTACGTGGCGTGGACGGATAGGATCTCCGCCAGGGGGAACGAGGCGCTGACGGAGACACTTTGGGGGATGCCTGCGGCCTTGCAGCCTCTCCCCAGTTCCTTTTCGCCCTCGGGGTGCACCAGGCGGGCCATGGCCGTCGGTGAACAGAATAATGGGGAGCGCATGGGGTTGCCGAGCATGGTCGTCGAGGTGTCGACTTTGTTCACGTCGACGAGGACGCGGGGGCGGAGACTGATCCTGGAGTAGGCGGACGCGTTGAGGCGCTTGGTTTGCAAATCTGTTGCGGCGGAGGAGACGAAGGCCCAGGCTTTGGGGGAGAGGGATGTCGATGCTGCTTGCTCGAAGTCGTGGGCGCTAATGAGGGTTTCCAGAGGCGGTTTTGGGGCGGCTGCCGGGGATGGTCGGGAGGGGGTTTGGCCTAGTTCATGTTTAGGTGTCTTGCTGTTGTCGGTGGCGCGAGGCTGAACATGATTGCTTTGCTTCGGTTTGGGCATGCTTGCGTCCGTGGCGAGGACGCCCTTGAGGTGGTGGGCGGCTGAGAGGGTGGACTTGACGAGATTGGGACCGTGGACTTCGGAGTAGACTTCGGTTGCGTCCTTGCCGGCGCACTTGAGGATCACGGCGATGCCGCCGGGGTGTTCGCGGACGAAGTCGGTGAAGTCCCAGACGCTGCGGTCGATGACAAGCCAGATGTCGTTGAGCTTGTTGTGCTTCGATATCTCATCCGGCGTGAGGGTCGGTGGCATGGTATGAGCCCTCAATCTCTCTTCTTTTTCTTTCGACAAGAGACCTGTGGATCTTCTTTGGGTGAAGATGAGGAAAAGTCTTGCCCGTTTCGTGATTACATACGTAGTGATGTGAAGCCTCGGCGCAAACGCTAAGGCGTTCGTTCCCTCGTCTGAGATGCAACGGCGCCGAGGGGTAAGAACGTCGAGCTTCGGGGCACAATCTGAGGTGCCGAAGGGCTCGGTGTGGGGTAGACCCCGGGTATCCCGCGGGTTCCCCAGAGAAGCACTGCAACACCTCGCTTAAGGACGCACGGACATTGAGGCGACATTGAAGTGTTGGATTTCGAGGCTGATTATACTGTAGTTGCTTTTCTTTTTATTTGTTTCCGATACGTCGCCAGCTGTTCACCCCGCCAGAGCCTTACCGATAAGACTCAGGGCCCTCTCGCTGTGGTTCATCCTCAATGCGATCTGCCGCCCGGGCTCGCTCATCTTGACCCACGTCTTTTGCAGAATACCAATGATTTTGGCCTCGTCGATGTCCTCCTTGCTCTCGAAGTCGTCAAACTGGTCGTCGAGGAAGACCAGGCAGGCGACGTCCTCGAGCACCTGCGTCTCCTCGTCCTGGCTCAGGTTCTCCTTGCGGATCAGCGCGGCGACACGGTCGACGTCCTCGCGCGGCAGGGGCGGCAGGATCTCCGCGGACGAGGACAGCAGCTCAGCCACCTGCGTCGCGGCCTGCGACTTGAGCTTGGCTCTCCAGGTCAGGTAGCCTGGGCGCGTCATCGGGTAGGTGTTGCGGGGGATCTCCCATCTAATCGTGGTGGGATGGGTGAGTCAGACAGAGTGGTTTAAAGGGGCCATTGACTTTTTTCGTTTTGTGTACTTGGCAGCATCTCGTGATACACTTCATGCTTGAATATTGCAAGATATAGCAAAAAATCATCATAAAAACAATAATATCAACAACGATGAAAAAAGGAATGGCTATACCTCCTAAAGTGCTGCGCGCGGCAAGCGAGCTGCAGCACGGGCCGTGCCGTCGGACATCTCACCGCCAGCCAGCGCGTCATTTTGCGGGCATAATGAAGCTCATAAGGGACCGGGTCGGCGTCGGAGGCGGCGGCGGCGGCGGTCGAGGGTCTGGGGTCTTGTTCGTGGGCCTCGTCAATCAGCTCGAGTGCTTTGAGGTAATTGGGTGGCAGGTCTGGGAGGGATGATGATGCTGCCATCTTCGTAAGCAAAATGATGAAGTGCCGTTTTGAAAAGGTGCGGTTATTGGGTGCAAGAGAAAGTGATGGTCTGTTTCAAAACTCTGGGAGGTCATGCTCCCCGGAGAAGATAGAGTGAGAGGGGGGGGGTGGGGGAGACTTCAAAGCCCGCGGTAGGGTGATCGTTTACAACCACTAATAGCGCAGAGCCCAACCTTGAAGCCAACTGAACCCACACACCCGCTGCGCGAAATGAGTAACCTAAGCTGGACGGACCCTGATAGGCCGGCACGACGAATCTCCCGCATCGAAGCTGCAGAGCGGCGAGCCTCAACCAACGCCCCTGACCTGGTCCTGTCACCTTAACATCGGCTCGGTCTCGTCAAATTCTTATTTTTTTACCCACTAAACATCACACTCAGCATGTCGCACACTTAAACTATTTCCTAGAAATGCTTATACACTGCCATTAGGTTGACGCCATCGGACCCCTCTTGTTGCCGATCTGGCCCGCTCTAGACTCTGGTTGACTTTATGGAATCAGGGTTGCGTTCGGTCCTCTCGTCCCATGTCGGGGGATGGCTTTTACACATACATGTCCACACCGTCTGACGCAAGCTAATGACCCCCTCCTCCCCTCCCTCGATTGCTCACATCGACCGAAGTTTGACACTTTGGCGGTCTTAAGAGGCCGTATTAATAGATCTTGTTGGGCACTTTCCCCTGCCGTGGTAATCATAGCCAGCTTCGAGTGGTTAACGGGGTCTCTCTAAAAACATTGACGCATTTGGTGATTTTTTTCCGACGTTTGCTCTGGACCACTGCCTTCCCTTCCGTATGGATATTTTTGAAAATGAATCCGGGTTGGGAGTTGCAATTTGACTTGTCGCAGAGAGATCCAGACCCTGACGCTTCTCGTGAATCTTTTAGCTCCCTCTTTCCCCAATCGTTCCTTCTTTGCTGACCTCCTTCCTTCCACTGCCAACTGGCGATCCGCCTCCTCACCAACACGACCAACAACAAAACGCCATCGCAATACGGGCTTACTCTGATCAACCCACATCGGACGCACAAGCAGCTTCAGTTACTTGGCGGAAACAATCAACACATGTGATATTAGGAAATAGATCTGCTGCGTCTACTTTACCCAACTAAACAAATTTGATCGCCCCGACAATTCTGACTCTCATTACCTCACACCTTCCCAATTCACCTCACCAAAGAATCACTACATATCGATTCCGATTCTTCGACATTACAATCTGATCAACATCTCGAATAAACATCGCCATGAAAGGCCCCGAGGCTGGCCGCTCCGAGCCTCTTCACGATCTCACCGTCGTCAAAGATACTGACGGCACCTCCTCTCACACGGCAGTCACTATCGAGTCAGACTCAGACGCTAGCAGCGCGATGACACTGGTCGATCTTTTCGGAGACCTGGGTGTCATTGAGAGCGACCCTCCCGGCGACACCTTCGCTGAATCTACGGACGCTACGAGCTCTCAGATCAGCAGCAGCGCGGACGAGCCCTCTACGGACGTCGACAGCGACAAGGAGAAGAAGTCACACGACGTCAAGTGTCTCAAAGGGAAGAAGCAGCGGAATAGGGGCAAGCACACCGATTCGTCTGCTTCTGAGGATGCAAGCGGAAAGGAATCGACTTCTGAAGGTGTCTCATCTGAGGCTGGCAGTAGCGAGGCTGCCACTGCTGAATCTACAACGTCTGGGGAGACTTCATCCCAGGAGGACACGACGACCGATGGATCTTCTTCCAACGCAAACGCCTCATCTAGCGTACAGTCTTCGAACCCAGGCAACTGGACCCAGTCGGAGGATGCCTTGATCATCAGCATGAAGGAGGGCGGAGAGAGCTGGGCTTCGATCGGCAACGCCATCAGCCGCGGCAAGAATGAAGTCAAGAAGCGATGGCACATAGTCAAGGCGAATAACGCGAACTCAATTGAATCCGGAGACGAAGCCAAGACCGAGACTGAGAAGACAGAGGAGTCGGCTGACGAGAAAAAGCCCGAAGTCAAGGCAGAGAAAAAAAGCAAGAAGAAGACCAAGGAGGAGCAGACTATCGAGTGCACCAAGGCCAAAAACAAGCATCCCAAGCAAAAAGAGGCGAAGGCGGACTCAGCCGTTGAACTCACCGACGGAAAGGCCGAAAAACCTAAACAGAAGAAGCACAAGCAAGCGACCGCGGTGGAAGCAACCACTCAGGAGTCAGAATCCGAAGAGGAGGACGATGCGAACAGCTCCACATCCTATCGCCAACGCATGAATCTCCTCCGCGACACCGAGACCGAATCTTCCTCCTCCGCTAACAGCGATGACGACGCCAATGAGCCCGGTTATTACGAGCGCGAGCTCGCCCGCCAGGAGCGCTACATCCGTCGCCATGTTTACCCGGCCATCTACCCGAACACAGCTACTCTGGCCCCTCCGCCTCGGGTCCGCGCCCCGAGTCCGGCGGATCGGCGGCAGCGCCGCGACGACAAGATCCTGGCTGCTGTGGCGTCGAGACGCGAGGCGACGAAGTGGTTGGAGATGCAGGCCAACTTCTTCAATGTCACGGGCCGGATGGTTCCACTGCATGCCATTAAGGCACGCTGTGAGGCCGAGGAGGACAAGGGCAGGGCCGCTGGTGTGCGTACCTGGGCTTCTTCCGTGGCGGGCAGCGAGGTGTTGCTGGATCCTTCTGAGCGACCTGAGATTCCCGAGGATGCTCTCATCAGCGACGAGGAGTGACGACGCGGGTTGGGATTCCTGCTATCGGCCTTGAACCACTCGTCTCATACTTCTCACGTTCTTCTCACCTCTTTTCTTACTCACTGTTCTCGTTTCTTCTGGTTTGGGGGTGATGAATGACGATGTCGGATTTTTTTTTCGGCCTTTGATTCGAGGGAAAAAAACCCAAAAGATTGAGCGACTTGAGCGAGCGCGGATTTTTGGGTTCGAAAGACGTTTTCGCGTAACGAACGAAGGGATTATGACTTTTGGGCGGAGAAGAAACAATTTTGCTGTTCGGGACATATCACAGGAACCAACCCCCAGGGGAACGGGGTTACTCGAAATTTGGCGACATGGGAGTGGGATTAGATAGATATTTCTCCTCTTGCCTTGCTTTTTTGCGGGGATTTGGGCCCTTTTTGTCTTTGATGAGAGAGAAAGGTTTGAGAAACGGGATATCGGATTCTGGGTTAGGAGTTAATGGGGCCATTGTAGTAGCGCCGAACGAAATACCCCTTTTGATTTTCTCTTGCGGACGAAGATTGTACGATCCCGATACCGTGCTAATGAAGTGGTGACATGGTAAAGTTAAGGAGCAACGAAATCGACTAGTCAGGGCCTCAAATTCAACCGACTAGAGAGAAAAAAAAAAGAGCATAATTCCACCGCGCAGAACGGGGTATCATTCGAACTAGATATTATAACAAGACAAGAACCGCCAAGCGGGTCCGGGACCTCCTCGTCTTCGCCCCCTTTTCTTTCAGCCAAGTCCTTCGTATCCAAATTACAAGTACAAGTTTGCAGCTTCGAGAATTACCATGAGCTCGCTTGCTGACATACGCAGCCTAATAACGCCATTCGTTATGCTATTCGAGGATGTGGATGTGGGCGTCACTCCATTGGGCGTGTTTGAGTTCATCCCAGACTCATCTGGCGCCGTTCGGAATTTCGTACAGGGGCCTTTTCAGACCAAGCGCTTTCCGAGGCGCCAAGCTGTGTCGAACATTCGCCGTCACTCAGCTGGGCGCCTTGTCGAGGGTTGTTGTTCTCGTTGAAGTCGTCTCCGTCGACAATCGCTTGCTAGGCCAAGACTTATCGCCCGGAAGACGAAATAGCAAATCGCAAGACCATCTCGCATCTTCTCAAATGGGATTCTCCATGCCAGGTGCCATCTTGGTACCCGGTGGTGCTGGGCTGGGGCTCGGTCCTTGTGTCAGTGTGTTGTTGCTAGACCCTAGACCACGCTTCATCATCTTGCCCAAGACAGTGACCAGCTCGCAGGCGTCGGAGAACATGTCGTCGTCCATGCCTTCGTTTGCTTCGTACACCTCGGAGATGGTATCCTTAGCCAACTTGCGGCTTCCGTCGTAATCGTGGACGCAGTCGTAGAGGAAGGCGGAGTACTCTGTTTTGACCGAGAGTCGTAATGAGTGAGACCCCCAGAGGTGCTCGTCGGCGAGAGCAATGGCGTCCTTGAAATACTTGTGGGCTTCGGGGAGAAAGTCCCGTGGCGGTTCCAAGAAAGCGGCGGGAAGATCTGATCCTTTGCGGGGTGCAAATCCTGGTGGAGGGTTTACTGGGCCACCCTCTAGAGCATGCGTTGGCTGCAAGGAACCTTGTGATGAGTTCCAGTCCTCCATCGCGATTCCCTTTCCCTTGTCCAATCTCGGTGGTGTGAGCCTTGCCATGGTGTCTGGGGTCGAGATTCCCATCGATGAAACGGCGGGCTTGTTGTGGAATAAAACGAAGATGTGGTAGAATGACGCTCGCAGTTTCAAGGCCAAAACCCGAAGCTCGGTGTGATTACCAACCATCGGTATCACATATTGCTGCAGCATGACGAGGCCTTCTCTCGAAAGCCAGACTATGTGAAATATGAGGTCAAGTGACTGCGGGGCGCGGGAAGGATCAGGACGACGCTGTTTTTTGGCGACAATGAGCTGTTCGGCCAGGCTGAGGGAGAGTCCGAGAATTTTGTACAGCATGGACGACAAGAGGGGATTGTCCGTCTCGACAGCTTTGGCCCACTTCCCGAGGAACTTTTGATCGACCTCGGACGAAGCCATTGAGGCTTTTTGCTGGTATGAAAGTGGGCGTGAGATTCTTGACGTCTGCCTTGCAGGTAGACAGGCTTTGGTGAGATGTTCTCAACCAACAAGGTCGTTCAAGTGAGGTTGAAGCTTCTGACGAGTAAAGTCTTCTCCGGCTATTCAAATACCAGCGTTCGTTGAGACGAAATAAACAGTGGTGATCTGTGGCTGCCGTTGAGACGGAGTGAAGCGTTGACGATGAAAATGGTTAGTTATTGGGATGGTTTGAACTCAAACCAGCGGAAGGACCGATCGATCCGTCAGGATTTTTCCCCCTCGGCGGCTCACTTCTTAATTACAAGGCTGGAGTTACTAGCGTCAATTGGATGAAATTAACGCAATGGCAATTTTTGAGGCCCGGAACTCACTGGTATAATACATTACGGTTTGGATGTTAGCAGTAAGGTCGGGGTTGTATCGCGACCAACTGAGTGGCTTCCATGTACCGACGACTAGCAAGAAGACGAGATGGACTGGTACTCGGGAGAAGAGATGATCACGGTACAGCCAATTTTCGCAGAGAGCATTGCGAAGTCGTTCGTAAGTGTAGTTGGTTGTCGTTGTGAAGTCTTATTAGAGGTAAATGCAAGTTGAAGCTGTCAATTGGGCTGCGAGGACGACCCCTGGAAAACAAACGAGCGTAAGAAGGGACAAGCCGGTCCAGAAGAAAGCGGTGAGCGCGGCGGGGGCGTAATTGAAGCCGGACGGCTGTCAAGGTCGAGACGGACGAAAAACAGACGAGATCGGGTTAAACTGCACGGCCGGTGACAGTCGCAGTAATTGAAATGGGGTGGTACGAGGTGCTGTGGTCGAGTTTCCTGCTATGAGAACATATCGAGTGTTGTCGAAAAGGTGTCGATCGACGGCCAGCAACTACTCGGGCGAGTTTTGAGGTGGGTTCAGGCGATGTAATGTAAGGTAATGTAGGTAGCTGCAGGTTATATGTGCCCTAAAGGAGTTGCAGACACAGACGCAGGAGGACCGGGGCGTGCGGTCGTATTGTGCATGAACGAGTGTGGGCCTGGGCGAGAGAGCAGCTGCGGTCTGGACTTGGAGCTGGGAGGCCGAGGGCGGCTTGGAATAGAGGCGTTTCTTGGGGGACGGGTATTTGACTGCGGCCAGACGTACGCGCAGTGTACTCGGGGGCGGTTGTCGACAAGATGAGACGAGATGAGATGAAGTGAGAGATGCGATGGCGGTCGTGAGCGAGGCGGTATCAAGGCAATGCAGCGAGTTAAGTCGAGGATTGACGAACGGTTGGTTGAGGGCGGGAGATGCTGCAAGATGAGTTGTCCAATTCCCGGAAGACTACCCGCAGCGTGCGTAATGTGGTATTGGAAAGTCAGGTACCTGACGTAGAGTTGCGCGACTTGTGAGGACGTGGTGTGTCGTTGAATTTTGGGCGAAAGACGAAGGAAGCGGAAGAGGCGACATTAAACCGAAAAATTCGGGGCTGGGAAGGACGCTGGAGAGAGACACTCAGAGAGAAGAGGTAAGTAAGTACCTTACCTAGGGCATCTCAGGGAAGGACGGAAGAGCTGGCCCAGGGCAGAAGAAGCTTGGGCTGGAAACTGGAGCTGGAGATGGAGCTGGGGCTTGAGCTTGAGCTTGCGCAGGAATAGAGACGAGGCTAATAAAAGCAGGTAAGAGGCGAGCAAACTGTGAATCGCGCCGTTTCCCACGAACTGGGACGGGAAAAAAAATGCGCTTAGATGGAACCCCCAAGGCCCGCTTCTGGTGGCATCCATGCCCCAGCTCCAGCTCCAGCTCCAGCTCCAGCTCCAGCTCCACCTCAAGCCACCAGCAACATGGAAGAGGGACTGTGCACCGTAATCTGGGCACGGATACCTAGGTAGTGTACCTAAGGTGGGCAAAGAGACACCTCTAACCACTATGAACGTGTCATTGGCAGCAAGCAAGGTGGTATTGGATTCTTCCCTTGCATTTCCTGAATCCACCACTTTCACCCTCTCGGCATTTGCCTCTTTGAAGACTGCTCGCCGAGCGAACGAAAGTCTCGCTGGGATCGTCATCTCGTTCAGTCTTCACGGTAACCCACGGACAACCGCCCAATCACCAATTGAAATATCAGATTCTACACGATCAGCCATGGGCCTCATTCATCCGAACCCGGGGACGCTTCTGCTCGAAATTGACGCCGAGACACCATCGCGCGGCGCTTGCGTCTTGACGCGCGGGATGCCCGAGACAGGCCGACTACCAACGACCACTTGCTCGCTCTCCAGAGGGCCCACGGACTCTTGACCATCGACCAGACGAACTTCGCCCAGAGTGCGCAGACCAAAAGAATCTGCTTCGACACATGGTTTTGGCAGTTCTAGTGGCAACGGCCAAGATGTAGGCGAATACAGACGCAAGTTCACCTGGCGCGCCGTCCATCTCATAACGCCAGTGGCTGAGACACGAGAAATACCATTTCTCTTCGCGCGCGCACTCCCGGCTCGGTTGCTGACATGCTTGCTATTTACCTGCCTCGTCCGTCAGACACGTTTCCTCGGATCAGTCTGAAAGTCAACACGCGTCCACACAGACGCTTTGCGCACTACCCTTGTGGCTAACCGTGGATGAGTAGATGTCCTTCATCCACCATGGACGCAGGCAGACACAGCCTTGGTCGTTGCCGCTGAGTGCTCAACTCCCAAGACGGAGCTCTGGGCTTCTGGAGTAATTTGGAGGGTACAATGTGGTCAAATGTCGACTTTCGAGTATGCGTCGCACCCCGTAGCCCTCGAACATCAACGGGAAGCCCGTGCGACTGTCACCTATCTGGAGTTTCAGAACATCCAGCCCACCTCCCGAAACAAACGCTGCTTAAACTGCGTGGTGTATTCACCGATAAAGGTTGCACTATTTCTCTTGTACGAGGACAAGACGTAGCAAAATGGCACAACTGCTCGTCGGGGGAGAGATTGTGGTGTACGGTGCTCCCGCAAAATGAAGAGGTACGTACCCACTCGCTGGCAAAACCCGCCAACGTTTGGCCGTGGCCGTGGTCCCTGTGTCGTGCTGACCCGGCCGGTGCTAACCCCGGATAGCCTTGGCGTCGAACATCTTTTTGCTCTGGCCAACGGGACGCGGCGCGCTTTCTCAAAGCAGGGAACGTCCATCTATGCCGAACCTTCACCATCCCAGCCACCTTATTTTTCAACACTCGACGTGCTTGAATACATCCCTCTGATCTCAGTCGCGATCGTTGGTATTCAGCGCCTGCGCCGCTAACCAGGAGGCTCAATGGTGCCAACACATCTTACAATTGCATGGCCACGTTCACAAGCTGAGATGGTCTGTCGTCATGCGCCTTCTTTCGCGACTACGCCGCAGGAGTACATCAATGCCCAACGAAGACGATGGCTGTCGATGGCGGTCGACAAGAACGAGGAACAACAGGGACGTTAACCACGCAATCTCTACAAGTTGTCGGAGTCCTTCCCCTTATCGATATGGCTTAAAGCGATGGCCAGCAACGACTACTCGCCAAATGCACAGTATCCGGTCAAGCACATAACCCATGGCAGGCTTCGCAGTTAGCCGACAGACATGCGACCGTTCCCCCTCATACTATGGAGAGCCAATAACTTCTTCGCCGAACTGGGCGCCTCGTTGTAGGCTTTCCGGTCATTTATTCCGTTTGAAGGACAACCTGACGTATGCAGAAGTGGACAGTGGCCACAGAGGGCACCTTGAAACTGGCGGTGAAGAATCCGTTATCCGAGACTTACACCTTACCAGGAAACAAGCAAAACGTCGTCTCTTACCTTAGACGGTGCCACCTCTCACCAAGGAAATATGCCAGCATCCGACATGCGGCGAAGAAGATCCTTGCTCAATCACTACCCACCCCCCTGGACGACAACTCTACTTGTATACATCAGCCGAGTGACTGCATTTGCATGTCATCCACACAATCGTCAAAGTAGCAGCACAGATGCATTCCTCGGCTTGCGGTGGCAGTTCTGTCAAAGGAGGCAACTACACGTACTGTCAGCCCCAACGGTGCGGTACACCACAGCCCACCACAACTCAAAGCCACCTTTTGGTCTTCTCCAAGATAACGGACTGCAGCCCTACCTGCGGCGATCCGGCCATTGGGTCTCGCTCGGGTCGGGTCAACTTGCCCGATGACTGCCCGAGTCCGTTCGAGTCATCACGATGCCGTTGGGCATCCCATGTGTTGCTGGGAGCTGGCACGTGTACGCAAGGAGCAGCAGCCAGTGCAACCCTCCAGACGCCAATTGTCAAATTGCGGACTTAAATGAACGGCATACGAGGCAACGTTCATGCCCGTTGTCTCTCTGCTTTCAAGCGAATACAGAACCGAGTCCTTCTTGGCTTATCGGCTCCATCCTAGATTTCCCCTGAACGATGCGGCGTTTGCTCCCGGAACGGGACGCTGCAGTATCCGTTTCGTCAGCAGATTGCTAGATCTCGGCGCCGGCGGTATCTCATTGGGCTTGCTCGCACCGTGCCTGGGAACCGGGCTCGTGTGCCATGGGAAGGGTAGAAGGCTTCCTACACCTCTGTGAACGGAAGTTTGCGAGTGCCAGCGAAGTGACGCCGGTAGTCTCAAGTTGATGCCCGACATGAGCCAGCGGTCCTTCGCTCTCGGAGTGTCTGAGATGATACAAATAGGGCCGTCTGACCTAGCCTTTTTTACATGTACGGAGTCGTTTGTGGAAACTACCAGCCTTGAGCAGCATTTCCGCATTCATGATTTGATGCGTGTCCTCTACATCACTTCAGCAAGTCTCGTCTTCAGAACTCCAGGCTTCCATTCTCTCGACTGTTATCACCATAACCCCAAATTCTGAAAACTCGCTTTGGATACCGGTTGGTTACGGTGTCAGTGTCTCAAAGATATTCAAGCATCTTTGGTCCAGAGGATACATCGTCGAATAGCACGAACTGCAATCGCATTGTTGATCATACTCAACCACTCACTTCCTCGTCGAACACATCGAAATACCGTCGAACATGTGCCAGTACTACAAACACGCTCACGCCTGCAAGCACTCCTCTTACAACTTCGCCCGCTTCTGTCAACCCGCGAGCCTCATTCAAAAGCCTTGCACTAAGCGCGATGTCTGGCAGACGATCCACCTTGACGATGCCTGCGACGAATGCCTGACATGGTTTCCGGACCGCTACCCTTGCCCTCGGCAACGACAACGATGCCAGTGAGCGTCAATCGAAGGAGGTGTCAGTCTACTAGATGGTGGCTTGAAGATATTCGTGGTTTTTCTCACGGCCACCGTGAACCGAGAGATCACCAACCATTCACGGCTCTGTCTTCGTGATGTTGAAAATTGTATTCAAAAGTGTTTGTTTCGGACCGGATAAGTTGGTCCATGGTTGTTCATGAGGCTTGAATTGGATGGGAGGAATAACCTGTGGGGGCAACAAGTCATTACAGGGCCTGTTTGCTCTTACCACAGCTGGTCGGTTCGGCTTAAGGAGCGGCGTTTTTTCAGTCTCATGTTGGAATTAGACGTCGTGCTTTACAAGCCCTGGGATAGATAGAATTTGGAGAGCAGAGAACGAGATCGATAGACTCATAGGACAGCGCTCGTTTTATATCTCAATGGGAACTTCCACATCCGCCGACTTTTATGTAAGAAGTTGAGAAATAGGAGGGCGCGCAAGCTCCCATGCGAACAAATCCAGTTTACTAAAGCAGTCTTGAGAAAGAATGGATGCTTTGCTCATGCTTCCAGCACCAGCACACGAACTATACTTGCGCCTCGAGGCAAACCTATTATAGGCAAAATTACCATAGCAATCCCTGTGTAGCTTCAAGTGAAAAGCTATCTTAGTCACCAGTTTTCCCACTCAAACAACGTGGAACCCATTTGTGCATGTCCATGGAGACACTAGTATACGGGTCAGCTCCTCGGACTTAACGTGAAAGAAAGCGAAAGAAGCCAAGACTCAACGTTGCCTTTTGAATGAATAAGGTAACCACGGCCAGATCAGGTACTGTATAACAATCAGAACTTTATCGACTCCTACATGGTATGTGACTGGGAAATATGATTGACTTGTGGGAACATGAGACCGCTCCATGAAAGTTTTTGAGGAAACTACAAGGCACATTCTGTGTAGACTCTATGTCTACGGCGGCGAGTCTCTGACTTCATCGGTGCCGATGCGAAGTCGCGCGACGCTCAATACCTCTCGGGGGTGGGGCCAGCTAAGAGCACTGACAGTCTGACCCGCCAATGAGAAGCTTTAGCAGAGCTCCTCCATTCCCTTGGACCAAAAGGAAACTCCCGGCAGCAAAAAAATTTCGAGACCACTCGCATCAGGCGATATCGTAACCTCCTCCTCCTCCCCGTCCATCCGCGCCGTTGTCGACAACGAGCACTCCATTGTCCATCTCCTCTCTCTTCCTTCTTCTGTTGTTCTTCTTTACTATTTAATACACATATCACAGAGGCAAAATGTCCACCGCGTTCAGGTCGGTTGCGCCGTTCCTGCGCACGGCGCGCTCCTCTCTGCGCCAGGGTAATGTCAGCCCTCTCCAGGCTGCTCTGAAGAGGAACAACGTCTCTCCCATCCTCAACGTCTGCCGCACATACGCTGTTTACGAGCGTACAAAGCCCCACGTCAACATTGGTAAGCTCGAACCATCCTGGATGCAATGAGTGGTTTAATTGACCGGGTTGCCTCCCAGGTACTATTGGCCATGTTGATCACGGAAAGGTAGTTTACGAGGCAATATTTCACGCCGCTGCGCAGTGAAGCTGACTTGTCCCAGACTACTCTGTCCGCAGCCATCACCAAGAGACAGGCCGAGAAGGGTCTTGCCAACTTCCTCGACTATGGTGCCATCGACAAGGCCCCTGAGGAGCGCAAGCGTGGTATCACCATTTCTACTGCCCACATCGAGTACTCGACCGAAGCCAGACATTACTCCCACGTCGACTGCCCGGGTCACGCCGATTACATCAAGAACATGATTACCGGTGCCGCCAACATGGACGGTGCTATCATTGTCGTCGCCGCCTCCGATGGTCAGATGCCCCAGACCCGTGAGCACTTGCTGCTCGCCCGCCAGGTCGGTGTCCAGAAGATTGTCGTCTTCGTCAACAAGATCGACGCCATTGATGACCCTGAGATGTTGGAGCTTGTCGAGATGGAGATGCGTGAGCTCCTCAGCACCTACGGCTTTGAGGGTGACGAGACCCCCGTCATCATGGGTTCCGCCCTTTGCGCCCTGAACAACCAGAAGAACGACATTGGTGTCCAGAAGATCGACGAGCTCATGAAGGCCGTTGACGAGTGGATCCCCACGCCCCAGCGTGACCTCGAGAAGCCCTTCCTCATGTCTGTCGAGGACGTGTTCTCCATCTCCGGCCGTGGTACCGTTGTTTCTGGCCGTGTCGAGCGTGGTGTCCTGAAGAAGGATACTGAGGTTGAGATCGTCGGCAAGGGTGACGAGGTCATCAAATCCAAGGTGACTGATATCGAGACCTTCAAGAAGTCCTGCGAGGAGTCCCGCGCCGGTGACAACTCCGGTCTCCTTCTCCGTGGTATCAAGCGCGAGGACATCCGCCGCGGTATGGTTGTCGCCAAACCGGGTACCGTCAAGGCACACAAGAGCTTCCTTGCCTCCCTCTACGTTCTGTCCAAGGATGAGGGTGGTCGTCACACCGGTTTCCACCAGAACTATAAGCCCCAGATGTACCTCCGCACTGCCGATGAGGCCTGCACTCTCACCTTCCCTGAGGGCACTGAGGACGTCGAGAGCAAGATGGTCATGCCCGGCGACAACGTCGAAATGGTTGCCACCCTGCACAACCCCTCTGCCATCGAGGTCGGCCAGCGCTTCAACGTTCGTGAGGGCGGTCGTACCGTGGCCACTGGTCTTATTACCCGTATCATCGAGTAAGGGATTCAAAAGAAATAAACATTACGATACCCTGAGTTGGCACTCAGCACACTCTCTCCTGAGCATATGAAATGAGGATGACCCGGAAACCAGACGGGAGGATGGAAAAATTTGGGATTGTACAAAAGGTGTTGTCTGCTTCACGATTTCATGTACTACGACCCAAGATTTCCGCTTTGAGCACTCGCGCTCGTGTATTTTGTCGGGTATCGGGCTCAAAGATCTCCGCTCCACTTCACCTCCTTGTCTTGAATTATGTACTTTTTTAGACGGACAATAGAGCAAACTGTGTTTTGTGCCACTTGATAAATCTTGTTCAAAAATCGTACTTTTCTCATTCAGCGTGACATGCGTTAGCGAGACTCGACTTGTCATTACATCCCCAGTCTAAACAGAATGGGCCGTCCTGGACAAAGCCAGACGGACAACGCGCCATTTCAGGGACCGCGTCGCGCTTTACGCAGAGTGAAGACTCCAGCATATTGATGGTGGTAGGTTCAATGTCGTGGTATTCGTCTATCCTCAATGGACGTCCGACGGAAAGCACTTATTCTTCCGTTAAGCCAGCCATAAGAACTCCGTGCCGTCGGAAGCCTCCCTCTGTGTGAATGCATTTTCCACGGGCCATCATGCCCAACCACCTCCGAGTCCCATCCTCGTCTCGTGATCCTGACGTTTAACGGTACTGTAGTTCACAGTCGCATTAGCGAATCGCAGTCTAAGGTTCGGATCGGTGCGCTATCGCAGGCTCGTCGCATACCTTGTTGAAGCCAATGTCCTTGGCCTTCTCACGGAAGCACTGACGGCAGAGGTTGAGGTCGTACTTGCGGATGAGACCGGCAGTGTGCTTGCAGACACGGCTGTGAAGAAGAGAAAAAAAAAAGTCAGCACTTCGTTCCCCAAGCGCATCGCGAATCCCTCTTGAGTTGTCCCAAGACTTTTCCTCCGTTCGGATCGGGATTTTTTTCGTACCAGCTGCGAGAGCCCTTGCCGTAGTTGCGGGGGCGGGAGTTCCAGACAGACTCGTGAGACATTTTGACGGATTTGAGGGGGCGGTGGTCGTCGAGAGGCGTGCCGGCGAAAACTCGAGATGGGTTGACTGGGTAGTGGTTATCGCTTTTCCAACGGAGCGGAAATTTTGTGTGCGTATGCGGATTTTCGACGGGGCTTGGCTGGGTCTGCCCCCATGGAAGCGAGGGACCGTGCTGGTCACGTGGAATTTATGAGATAAGGTAAGGTAGAGAAGGCGGTGGTGGGGGGCAGTCGGCTTGACCGCCTTCCACTTACTGCTCCACCTTTTCTTTACTGCTCAGATATCCCTGCTTAGTGGGGCCATCCAGCTGAAGCCGCCACCCCCCCAATTCGACAAGGGGCTGAGCTCTGTTGCTCTGTGACGTTCGGCTTGTCCTGCAAAGTGGCTTTTTCACTAATTATTTCAACAGCTGAGGTGATTGCAAAGCACCAGCCTACAAAAACAACATCCCGTGCAGCTGCATTTTCCCCCAGCAGCTTCACACAGTATTCTGTTAGTCAGGATACCTCTGAAGCATTATTTTAACCTCCTCACATAGTATTACACAATCCACAATGGTTGTTCTCAAGAGCTTCGTGCTCGGCGCTCTTGCAGCTACCGTTGCTGCCAAGTCTGCTGTTCTTGATCTCATCCCCTCCAACTTTGACGATGTCGTCCTGAAGTCTGGAAAGCCCACTCTGGTCGAGTTCTTTGCCCCCTGGTGCGGCCACTGCAAGAACCTTGCTCCTACCTATGAGGATCTCGCCCACGCCTTCGAGTCCTCCAAGGACGTCCAGATCGCCAAGGTTGATGCCGATGCTGAGCGCGACCTGGGAAAGAGATTTGGGGTTCAGGGATTCCCTACTCTCAAGTGGTTTGACGGCAAGAGCGACAAGCCCACTGACTACAACGGTGGCCGCGATCTGGAGAGCTTGAGCAACTTCATCACTGAGAAGACCAGCGTCAAGCCCCGCAAGAAGTACACACCACCTAGCGCTGTGAACATGCTCACCGACGAGACCTTCAAGACGATCATTGGTGGTGACAAGGACGTCTTTGTTGCCTTCACTGCTCCTTGGTGCGGCCGTACGTATTCTCTCGGTTCCATGCCACTGCGACAATGCTGACTGCCCCTCTCCAACAGACTGCAAGAACCTCGCCCCTGTCTGGGAGACCCTCGCCGAGGACTTCTCTCTCGAGGAGGGCGTTGTTGTCGCCAAGGTTGACGCCGAGTCCGAGAACAGCAAGGGAACCGCCGCTGCCCAGGGCGTCTCTTCTTACCCCACCATCAAGTTCTTCCCCAAGGGCTCCAAGGAGGGCGAGATCTACAACGGTGGCCGCAAGGAGGAGGACTTCATCAACTTCCTCAACGAGAAGACCGGCACTGCCCGCGTTGCTGGTGGTGGCCTCAGCCCCGTCGCTGGTACCATTGCCGCCCTCGACAAGATTGTCGCCAAGTACACCAGCGGCACCAGCCTCTCTGACGCCGCCGAGGAGGTCAAGAAGGAGGCCGAGACTCTCAAGGAGCAGGCCCAGTACAAGTACGCTGAGTACTACGTCCGCGTTTTCGACAAGCTCTCCAAGAACGACGGTTACGTTAAGAAGGAGGCTGCTCGTCTGGACGGCATCCTCAAGAAGGGTGGCCTCGCTCCCGCCAAGCGCGACGAGATCACCAGCAAGACCAACATCCTGCGCAAGTTCCTCGAGAAGGCTGAGGAGAAGGTCGCCGACGCCAAGGAGGAGTTGTAGAGAATGTTTGCCTAGTCGTCACGTTTTACATGCATCAAAAGGTATTGGAGCAACGGAGATTACCAGTGAGCAACTGTGCGGATCAGCTCGCGTTGATGACCCTGGTAGCCTAGGGTACATCACAACCATAAATCAAAATAAACAAGAATTACTCCAAAGCCTGCCCATGCATCCGGCCGTGACATTCAGCTCTAGTGATGCTGTCTCCTGGAGCCTGAACGACATTAGGCACGAGCGTGCTCCACACAATGATCCGAGGCATGCTCAAGACGACTTTGATGAACCACTCTCTTTCTCCTTGCTGGCAAGAAGAGAAGCCTCAAGGTTGTCGAGACGGCGAGACATCTCATCCACTGCGCATCTGTTAGGTTTCGTGATCCGAAGGATTCTATAAACGGGGTTTCTTTCTCACTCTTTGCGAATATCTCACTTGAAACTCCTGCAAACTTGTTGGAGATGGTGTTCAAGAGCTCCTCGACAGCAGCGTTGACATCTCCCTTGGCATCTTCCGAGGTCTATGCGTACACGATATTAGTCCTGTATAACGAACGAATCATGCCTCTCCTCTGGCGATGAGTTCGTTACGAATTCCTGCGCGAAGTCCTGCGAGGCCCGCATAAGTCGGAATGCTTCACTCACCGCGGACTGGTTTGCTGAGTCAGGATTATTGGATGCCATCTTCGCTCTTTTGTCCCAGGTCGCGAGTTATGTGGTGATCTTTCCGACTGGACTCCTTGACAGCTGCACGGCTCGGATAGGCCTGACTTTCGCGGCCTTGTTTGATGTGTTGCGGTAAACAGGAAAGGGTATGGCGGAAACCGATGGCGGCCCGGGGGGTACTGTTGTTGGTTCCAGCAGGGAACTGAGGGGCGCCGTGCCTTCCGCATTAGCACTGTAGCGGGCTTAACTTACTGCGTAGCAAACCCGGACAGCTGCAGCAGGGAGTCAACCGCGGGGAATTAGAAACAGTTCTCCGGCCCCTTCCAACGCCGGCCAATGCCGTCATTCGTCCATTACACAACACACCTTAGATCTACAGTCCCATCTTCGAGACGAACCACGAACGCCTGCACAATCGATTGCCACCGACAACCGGAAGCACAGCGACGGCGAAGAAAAACGATGGAAACGAGATAGGTTGGAGGGCAACGGTCGTTCGACATGATGCCCTACCCACTCGAAGACCCGCGGCTGGTCGTCATCGGCCTCGCGCTCGTCGGCGTGCTCTGGATCCTCCTTGCGCCCGGCAACGGCGGCGCGTCTCTCTTCTCAGCCTCCGACCTTGCGACGCAGAGGCTGCGGAAACACCAGCACGCGCTCGAGCTCCTCAACACCTCTTCGTGGGGTGACTTTTCGCCGCGGCTGAATGGCACGCAAGAGCTCCCTCGCTCACTCAATCTCACGGGTTTCCGGGCCGAAGACGGCTTCGCGTGGGACGATGTTGACAGGTTCCGGGAGAGGTGCCTGGAGTGGAGCCGGAACGCGATACCACCTGTCGGAGGGGTGAATCTCTGGGACATTGGCGAGGGCGAGGCGGTTTGGCAGAACGCTACCGGCGCCGTGAAGGGAACCTGGGTGCGGAGGGATGCGTCAGTGAAGAAGGAGTGGACGAGCTACAACCTAAGTGCGATCACGCCAAGTTTGCATTGGAGCGGCGCGCAGGCGGATTGGGCTAGAAATATCACGGGTGAGGAGGGCAAGATCCTGTTGGATGTGATCGATACCGGGAGGCACACGAAGGAATTTGAGTATCGGAGTGTGTTGGAAGATGGGATTCCGTCGTCAGGGGGCAGGATCCGGAGTGCCAAGGCCTCTCTGACCATCGAGGACGTCAAGGGCACAGGTGTCAACTGGGAGATGAGGTTGCACGGAGTCCAATGGCCGCGTCAAGGAACGATTCTCCTCACCACTACAAGTGAGAAGTTCGACGGCATTTTCGGTCTGCCCCATCTCACGCCCAGCCTCGACTTCTTCCACTCTAGCCAGAGACTCCTCAACGCGACCCTGGCTGAGGTGCTGCGGCGGAAGGAGAAGGAGGTTTTCAACGATGGCGTGATGCCTTGGACATCGGATCCCTCCAACCCGCCCGATACGCTCAACCCATCACCGCATTGCGAGTACATCATGTACGCGCAGGTTCATCCTCCGGACAGAAGCCGCCTGAACATGAAAGGTTTTCAACCTAACAGGGCGGGAATGTCTCGGATCATTAGCGATATCGAACAAGAGCTTCGCTTTCCGCAAGGTGCTCCTATTCGCGGGGTCCCAGAGCTCAAACTGTCGGCTATCATCTGGTCTCCAGACTGTGGCTTCTTCCTTGAAACCAAGGGCCCCCCAGATTTTCCCGCGGCAGACGGCCAGCATCTGCAAGGCATGAAGACGGAAATCATCTACTACAAGATTCGCGTTTGGATACTCGCCTTCGCTGGCGTCATCATCACCCAGGCGCTTCTCCTCAAACACCAGATGAAAGAGTCTGCCACGCCGTCGACAATGGGTCGCATTAGTTACTCGACGATTAGCATGATGGTCATGGTTGATGGCAGCATCTTCGCTGCGGCGTCCATGTGGGCTCTCGACGCGAGCATCACGTACCTCGAGTCGCTGTCTCTACTCTTCGCAGCTTTTCTCTCCATGTGCATGGGCGGCTTCTTTCTTGCAGAAATCCACAAGGTGCAGGAACCGGAAAACAGGAGACGGAACGAACGTGAGCGGGCAGATACACCACGCACGCCAGCCACTCCCGCACAGAGCCTCGACGCAGGCGAGCTTCCCCGGCCCGTCAATGCGGGGCCACGAAGACGAGCCCCGTCTCCCCCGATTATTGTTCCCTCGGATCAAGATATCGACGCCGAATTGGACATGGCCACGGCCGGCGCTGCAGCCGTGCCAACCCCTGGCACCACCCGCATCGGGCCCGAGGTTACCTTCCAGGCAGTCATATTCCGCTTCGCTATGATCGTATCCCTTATCCTCCTCGTCTCAATAGCCTCCACTTCATGGTATCCCCGCGTGCGCAACCTCTTCGTCAACACCCTCTCTATGGTCTACTTCTCTTTTTGGGTGCCCCAAATTCATCGCAACATCATCCGCAACTGTCGCCGAGCCCTAACGTGGCGCTTCATGATCGGTCAGTCCGTTCTTCGTCTTCTCCCCTTCGCCTACTTCTACGTCTACGAGGATAATTTCCTCTTTGCAGAGACCGACCGTCGCGCATTCCTGGTCTTCTGCGCTTGGCTATGGACCCAGCTATGGATTCTGGCTTTTCAGTTCGCTCTCGGCCCTCGCTTCGGCGTTCCCAAGAGCTGGACGCCCGACGCTTGGGATTACCACCCCGTCCTCCGCGAGGACGGCGTCGAAGCCGGTGGTCTGCCGATCGGCCTGCTCTCCGAACCCGGCTCTCCATCGTTGGATAGAGTAAGGGCGGGCGAAGACAAGAAGGGCAGCAGCAACCTCCGCGCCATCGACTGCGCCATCTGTCGCGAAATTCTCGAGGTGCCCGTCATGAGAGCCGGCGAGGAAGATCCCACGGCCGGTGGCGTGGTGGGCGTCTTTACGAGGAGGAATTACATGGTCACACCGTGTCGGCATATCTTCCACAGCGCTTGTTTGGAGGGTTGGATGCGGTTCAGGCTGCAGTGTCCCATATGTCGAGAAGAATTGCCACCCTTGTGAGCGCGAATGATACCATGGATAGACACCATTTTATGATGAAGCGATTTGAGTTCTGATATTCGATACAAGCTTCGTGATGCTCCTGGCACCTCCCTTCATCGTAGGCTTTTTTGGGGCCCTTGTGTTTCTCTCGGCGTTTCTCCAGTACCGTGGGAGTGGAATATAATAATATCCCGCGAGCTTTGTTTCTTTGTTTCCCGTTTGAGCACCGCCTCTCTTGCGCGAAACCGACTCTCGTGCTCCCATGATCCGCAACTAACAACAACACAATCATGGCTGCTCTGGCCAATTATGACTCGTCGAGCATCTTGCTCCAGCGGGACCCGGCCCGCCGCAACGTCATCACAACACACACCTTCGGGCCGAGCAACGAGCCAGACATACACCGGTCGAACAGTTTAGCCCAGTGGCGCCGTGAAAACCAGGCCGGCACATTCCCTCTTTTCCTCTGACTTCCCAACGAGCTCAAGACGGAGATCTGGAAATGGACGCTGACGGAGCGGCGCGTGTACGTCACCAAAGCCGGGGGAAAGACGAGGGAAGCCAGCATCGAGCTCTTGTCACCCGAGCCCCACGCCGCCCTCGTCGTCGACACCTGCTCGAGGGAGACGGCGCTGAAGAAGCTGCGGCCCGTCGCCCAGACGTCGGCGAACGCCTCCGCGGTGGCGTACGTCAACCCGGACGTCGACGTGGTCGTGGTGTTGAAGTGCTACTGGAACTTCACCTATTCGAAGCGCGCGCCGGCGTCGTGGAAGGTCTTCGACAACGTCCTGCTGAGCGAGCAGAACAACGTCCGCGCCGCGCTCCGCGACGACTTCCCGAACCTGGCCAGCCTCGGTCTGCCCGCTGCTCCTGCGCCGCAGACGTATAGCTGCGGTGGTTCCGACGCCGGGGTTCCCTTGGAGTCGTTCGCGGGCCGGGATCGGAGTCGTCTGTATCAGATCGACCTCGGCGTCGACTGGGCTTCGATGCTGCGGGAGTCCGGCGGCGGGGGGGACGGGAAGCGCCGTGAGAGATATCTGACAATGATGGAAGGCACCGAGGATGCCTGGCGTCGCGGTATGGGATTCCCCGATCTGGAAGAAAGGAACGGCGATCGGTCGGTTCCGTGGGCTGGGACCGTGCAGTTCCCGCTCGTCAGGCAGAGATGTCGGTGCGCGAGTAACGCGCCTACGGTGGAGGGCATTCCCGAGCAGCGAGGAGAAGAGCGTTTCATCGAGCAAGGCGAGGCCGTCAACTGCGGAAACCAGCTTGGTTGTAGATGTTCGGCACGTCTTGTTCATCGCTGCCCCGATAATTGTATCCCCGGGGCCTGTAGGAGACTAAGGGACGTAGAATGATGGCCAAGTTACAACACCGTGCCCAAAGTCCAGGTCGTTATTTTGTACTGGATCACAAACTCGAAGTCAGAGACAGTGTTGCTTTGACTGACGTCTACGCCATGTTCCTTACACGATCAGGTCACAACGCCTCAACCATGTCTTTCGCCCCAAGGACATGGGTAGCCATGCTCCCGAGAACGCAAATCGAAGCTTTGAGGTTCATTTGTCTCCACTACTGTTCAATTCCAAGCTTTAGTAGGTCTCAAGGACTTCGGCTTGGGCTATAACTCCGTCAGGTCTCGTCTGCTGCGCTCACGGTATCGAAACGGCCTGTAAACCCCCCCCCCCCCCCTCCCCTCCAGCCCCTGCTCCAGCTTGGGACAACGAAAACACATATCCTCGCAAGAGCGCAGCAGCTCTTTCGCCGATCGATAAGGAACTCGGATCAGTTTTGTTGCCACTATAATTGTATCGCCAACTTATCTACACAGCCTGAGGTGGGCGTCAAACAACCGCGACTAAACCCCGAAACCAGCCCTGCAGCGATGCGGCACGGTCGAGGTCAAACTGCCTGAACCAGCACGTCTTCCCCAACAATGCCATCCACCCAACGGCCATCTCAAGGCATTTCAACCCTTGTCACATAACATGTCGACGCCGCATTGTAGTTCGTTCCTGGTCGTCGGGTATCTCCAGACGAAATCAAGATGTGCCGTCACGGCGAACGTAGTGACGACGAGACTTTCGTTTAGCAGTCAATCAGATTGACAGGACCTGCGCCAGGAGGAAAACAGCCATGAAAAAAAAAACCCCCCAATTTGGTCAATGTCGTGGTTAGGGATCATGCCGTGGAAGAGCACACTGCTGACCGGACATCAGCAGGCGATCGCTCCGGTGTGACGCTGGGACCGATTTCCCCGTGGCGGACGGTTGAGTGTGGATTTCATATAGAAGCTTGTCCCGCGCCCCAAAAGGCGGATCAAGGAGATGGGTTTTGCGGTGCCGACAGCCTCGAAAGCCCGCGGACTGAGGCGCGTGACGCGCATGTACATGATCAACACGATCATCTGTATGGGGACGATGTGCGCATCACCTCCTTACCCAGAGACTCGGTCGCCATGCTACCGTATGAAGTCATCCCCGTGGTCAGGTCGGTCGGACAGGGGGTCGAACGGTGGCTGTTCAGTGGAACCAGCGCCAACGTGGCGAACCCCTTCCCCGATGCTGTAAGCACGGCCTGTCCATCCAGCGGGACCTTTGGAGTCTCTACGATGCCAGCAATCTCTTCTGACATGCAGCAAAGATGCATTGGTTCGTCTTGCGGTATTGGTCCATTATCCCTTCCTTCATCTCTCCACATGGAGAAGTGGAACAAGGCACCTTGCGAGGCAGGACGAGCAACCGCCGGACTGCCCTTGGTTCGGAGCGAGCGAGGGAATGCCTGTAGGCGACTATCAGACGGTCCCAAATTGCTGTGCATCAAAAGCTTAGCTGCAGATGATAAGCGCCTTAGGTGTTTGATGATGGATGCCCTTCCCACCGCCCATCAGGACCAGCGGACAGATCCGAGCCACTAGCCCAAGGATGCAACATGATACACGGCGCCCTCCAAACGCGAAGACTGACGCCGTGATGCCACTACCTTTGCGAATGCCATTGGGATAAACTCCACTTCTGAGTGATCTGGGCCCGTATAGAACCCAACTCTAGAAGCTAAGCTCCTTTATGGCTCCAATTTACCATAACCAGCAGGGTCTTCTTCAGAGTCACTCTCGCAGCTATGAAGACATGCCTGGCCGGTGCATCCCGCCGTACCAGAAAAGCGTCGTTGGGTCCAGGGCGGGCTGTGGGCACCGGAACGAGGTGAGCTTGATACCGTGCATCTGTCCCAACCAGAAGGGAGAGCGAGACCAAACTTCACAATCTCAGCCTCTGAACCCTCACGGTTTCCAGGGTCCTCGAGTGGCGGGAAAAACATGGCTTAGATTGAGGGGCGTTAACATGGCGAAGTGCCGTGGCCCAGTCAAATGTGCAGGGCATGTCGATAGGGCTGAGGAAGATGCAGAGAATATGCGCAAGATGCGGCGAGAATCCCGAACGGAAGGTTTCAATGCGTCGACCACGAAAGTCATGTCTGAATACTGTGAGTGAAGACTATCGCTTTGAATGGTGGCTGTTGGCTGAGTGGCGGCGCTAAAGTTGGCACTCTTGATGTGGCAAATCTCATTGGATATGAGGAGGGAGGCCGCTCTAGTGAGAGTCCCAAGAGCACATCCGCCGCATCGAGTCTTTTTACCCTGCAGCAGGCCCAGTCGAGCGCTCTGCTCGTCGTAGGGCTGAGCTGGAGGGCGTGACGCTGTATTGAAGGTTCCGGCCGAGTGATGATTGCATTTGAACCCTGGCGGATGCGGGCCGGTGGAAGGGGTTGGATGTGGCGCAGCTGACATGACCGACAAAAGCGGTGAGCGAGACGCTTCAAGGACGTGGCTTGACACGAAGGTGTCGTTATTCCGGCGAGTAATGGCGGAGAATGCTGGTATGAGATCAAATGTGTGGAAACTTCCTTGGACCAGGCCGAGGATGAGAGGGCCCTTCGCTAATCACCGTCACGATAGTCAGTCGCATCAGGAAGGCGGAGACCAGGAGACCGGCTGGAAAGACGGGTAAAACCGCCAATGGATCTTGGAGTAGAGTCGTGCAAGGATCTCGCATCTGAGACCACAAACATACTGATGCGTGTTTCTCTTGGTGATGTTGTAAGTGGCCGAGATGCGGTTCTGTCAACCCAAGGAAATCGAGAGCGCGCAGGTAGCCGCATGGCAGCACAGGAGTGACGGACTCCACATTGACACCTGCGACCTGGAATGGGTTGTGAGCCACGGGCAAACAAATCAAGCTCGTGAATCTCAATGCCCATCTCCGGCATGTTGTAATTTGGCGTCGTAATGAATTCTGACAGAGGTTATTCTGATGTAAAGGTCTCATACTCGACTGCTGTTGAGGTAGGTGCAGTTTTGGCTGTCCAAGTCAAAATCAGCGATTGCGGCAAATACAGGCTAGCGGGAGTAATGGCCTAGGCCATTCCTTGGCTGGCCCCCTGCCAGACGGGAAGACGGGACGTCGCCCATCACGAGCCTGTCAAACGGGCCGCTCGCGTCCACTGGCCAATGACAAGCGTGACCGTAAAGATACCTTCAGGTGAAGAAAGAAACGTTGCCATCGGGGACACGGAGTCAAGGTGCGTTTCCGGCCTAATGCCATGTGAGGTGCTTTAAGCCATGCATGCCAAGACGGCCTTGATCTGCAAGTGCTTACTGAGGGTGCCCGCCCACCTCGACAGATTCTGCCGCTGACAAAGACATTTTCGAGATGATAGCCTGGTTCATATGTCCGGAAGTCGGCATGAGGATTGTCTTGTTTTCGAGCGCTTTGTTTCCCTTTTGGTGATCTCTAGGGGACGAGGCATGTCATAATAGGTCACCCGCTCAGTGGGGTTGCCAGAAGCGTTCACGATAGTCGGAACTAATATGCCCCAAAACGCCCGGTGACGGGACGGCCCTTTAGGTTGCCAATGCTTCTGTGTCTAGTCCATCACGAGGCAACGAGACAAAATTGAATCAAAATCTCACGCTTGATGGTCACGCCGTTTTCAACATCCTCGTGAGGAAGTCCGCCCGATTTGTGTGCCATGCTTGGGCATCTCCAGAGATATTGCATCTCGCTGTTGATATTCGCTTTCAGCAGCTTCAAATCCCAGCGCCCCACAGACGTCATCCCTTCACGAGTGAAGAGAAATTGTTGGGCGGCTGGAGAACAGCTTTTGAAGTCAATTAAAGTGTGTATATAAAGAAGTTGGCGAGAATGAGCATCGTGACACGAGCTGGTTGAATTTCCCAGAACGTGCTTGTGAAGATGTCGTCCTTCAGCGTAGCCGCCGTCCTCTTAGCGTACGGCCTTTCGGCTCTAGCCGCCGCTGTCCCGAATGTGGCCCCGGACGGCATAATCCCCGGGCAGTATATCATCCGTCTGAACCCCGGGATCCAGGCTGCCGACGTTCAGAATCACCTGGATTGGGCCGCCACAGTGCATAGACGCAGCCCACGCCGGAGGGACTCCACGGGCGTCGGAAAGTCCTTCAATATTGGGGGCTTCAATGCATACACCGGAAGCTTCGACGAGGATACCATTGCCGAGATAGAGGCCGCGGCTGGTGTGTACTCCGTCGAGCCAAACCGCCTCGTTGAGCTCGATGAATTCACCTTGCAAAGATCCGCGACCTGGGGTCTCGCCAGCCTCTCCTCTCCGACTCGTCTGTCAGATGCGAGCGACACCGAAACGTATGCCTATGACCGGTCATCCGGCGAGGGTACCTTTGCGTATATCGTCGACACCGGAGTGCACATCTTGCACCCCGACTTTGCTGGGCGAGCCGTCAGGGGCTATAACGCACAACCCAACGAGGATTTCGATGATTTCGGCGGTCATGGCACGCACACGGCGGGAATCTTCGGATCTCAGACGTACGGCGTGGTCAAGAAGGCAACAATCGTGGACGTGAAAGTCCTCGCGGGCGGTGTAAGTGCTCATCCCTGCTGTGTCTGACGAGCACCGTTCGCGATCGGCACTAATAATGCGCTGGTCGCCACCTCCAGGGCTCGGGCACTGTCGAGACAGTCCTAGACGGGTATAACTGGGCCGTCAACAACATCACACAAACACCAGGCCGTTTAGGCAAGTCTGTCATCAGCATGAGCCTCGGTATTGCAGCAAATCCCTAAGATTTTGGAGACCCAATAATTGACATATCCGCTGTAGGGTTTGGCGTCAGCTCGAGAGCATCGGCGCTAGACGATGCAGTGAATGCTGCGTACGACCTCGGCGTGGTGACGGTGGTATCTGCCGGCAACGCGAACGAGGATGCGGCAGGACGGTCACCTGCGAGGGCAGAACACGCCTTCACCGTTGCAGCAGCAGATTGGAATAGAAACCGAGCGGGCTTCAGCAATTACGGGTCTTCGGTCGAGATATTTGCACCTGGGGTGAATGTCAAGTCTCTCGGTCTCAATAACGGATACGCCACACTGTCCGGCACATCGCAAGCTACACCGTTTGTCGCAGGTCTTGTCTCGTACCTGATCTCCAAAGAGGGCCTTGCCACACCCAAGGCAGTGTTAGACAGAGTTACGGCGCTGGCGATCAGCGACGTTGTGCAGGACACCAGAGGCGCTGCGAATCTACTTGCGTACAACGGTCGCCAGGGCGTTGTTATGGGCACTGCCTGAACAGCCATCGAGTTGTCTCTGAAGATGCTCACTAGAATAGACATGTGCCGACATCGAGATGAGGCACGAGCCGAGAACGGGGCGCTCTGGAAGGCTTTCT
The DNA here is from genome assembly GCA_037178605.1 of Colletotrichum euphorbiae. Classification (NCBI taxonomy): domain Eukaryota; kingdom Fungi; phylum Ascomycota; class Sordariomycetes; order Glomerellales; family Glomerellaceae; genus Colletotrichum; species Colletotrichum euphorbiae. The sequence continues at coordinate 164,853 of JAXCEF010000008.1, forward strand.
CTCCTGATGGATGGAAAACGGCAAGTCCGCGATAGTGCTTATCTTGAACATTTGCATCGAGTTGCATTGGATCCGAACTTGCCAGCTCGCCTGGCCGACTTCCCCGTGAAGACTGGGTGATTGAATTCTACAGAGATCTTGTCAGCACATCGATCTTGTAAGGGGATACTATTTAAAGCCTACGCTTGGTAAGCTCTTGCCTGTGTGTCGGCGGTGGTCTTTGGTCGATAACCCTTGGCGTCTTACCCGCTGGAACGGAGCATACCATAATGGTCCGTTGGCGGCGGCACCGGCACCGGCACCGGCCGTAGTCTTAGTCGGCCATCAGCCACCTCACGCAATGGCAAGGCTTGTTGTAATCCGGACCTTTCAATTTTGCTTTGAGCGATGTGCACCAGCACATGTAGGCATGGGAGAGGGCCTACGTCGCTCTCCACTTGCCGTTTGCTGTGCCCTTGGTTGGTAATGTGGTCACACTTGAGGAGTGTCGCAAATGATCTGGAGACTTGCCCTGCAGGGCTCAATAGTCGCCACCAGCAACTGAGGTGCAGAAGCAAGCAAACAGCACAGCCACCCTGTATCGCATCGTGCCAAGTGGTATCTGGAGCCGCTAGTCGAGGGTTAGAGAAGCAAGGTGGAAGGCGTGGCAGACGCTATGCGGCATGCCGAGCGGCATGAGAGTAAGAGTGCAACATGAATGGTTGCGGAGAGAGGCGTAAGTTGATGGGCGATAATACCTGTCAGTCGGCGAAAACAAAGAGTACGAGGTCGATTTGCGAGTCGAGGACGTGGAGGTGACCTGGCGGGATACTGACACTGCCCTGGGCTGATGGAGGCAAGGAGTGGGGTTCGACCTAGAGATCTGAGGTGAAGACGACACTGGACTGCCCGGACGGGAAACTGGGGACGGGAGGAGCAAGCGGGGGCCCACTTGCAGTGACGGTAGGTGCGTGCGGATTACGGATCGCGGACTGGGCCTGGCCCTTCCTCGTACGCCGTCCAGGTCCGCATCGGCACCGCACTTGCTTCAACTCCCAATCCCGAGCGCGCAACCTTCCACTTTCCTCCTCCCGTCCCTGACACCTCAATGGCAGTTGACAGTCGCCATAGCCTTCAACTTCCAGGCTATTGGTTTGTCCCCTAAATTCTTTGCTTTTTGCTACTTTACCTAAGGTAAGGTGAGGTAACTAACCAAGCTGGAAGCTTCGTAGAACCATCACCTCCCGCGACAAATACCTACGTATTTTTGGTAGACAATGTACTTCAAACGGCGTTTCTGCGTCGCCTGTCGCACAAATGGTACAAGGACGAGAGCGGAAAACAGCGGAAACCGATTGGGACAAGTCCCCAACCAAAAATCGATAATCCGCTGAGGTATCCTCTCGCATCCTATGCACCTGACGAGCACCTTACCTTACGGTACCTGTGAAGGACAGGTACAGACAGAAACCACCTGCAAATACCTACGTAAGGTACTCAGACGGTATAGACAGTTCAAGTTGGTGTCGCGTTGCACCGGCGGTACGACTGACAAAGCTCCTTGTGAGACGCTGAGTTTCCCCTCGTGCTCGTTGCTCGTTCGGCGACCCTCTAGCGCTGTCAGATGCATGGCCGACTGCCGTCCGCTGACGTCTCCACGTCAGGTATTATCTCTATTTCGTGTACCTTATTCTTTACATTACATCAATCACCACATCGCGTCTTCTTGAATCGGGTGAAATGCCTCGTCTGTTTAGGGTCTAGGCGCCGTATGCTAAGGTACGCAGCATGGCTGCCGGATGCCTTGTCTTACTGCCCTACCCGCCTGTCCTGAAGGACTTCCTCCTCAAAACAATGTTTGCTTCGTTTGCCTCTCCCCTCTGCTAGGCCTAGGTGTGTCCTTCCCCCTTGTTTCTGTCTTCTTACTCGCCTACGGCAAAGAGACAGACAGAGGGACCATAACCTTGGGTACAAGCCCAACTGCCTCGCTTCGAGCCATAACTATCATTCCCACCCATACCTACTAGCCAACCCCGACTCCGTTCGTTCCCCGAATCCCCGGCCCCGTCTTCATTGTCTCCCAGTCTTATTCGAATCCCCGGCCCCGTCTTCATTGTCTCCCAGTCTTATTCGTTCGTCCCCCCCCCACTCCCCTCCCTCCTGCTGCTCTGATAGGCCAGACATTGAGATGTAAGTCTGGCCTCGACATAGGTACCTTACTGGACACCAGCGCTTTGCACAATCGCTGTCTTCAGCCCACAGCTGCTCCCCTACTGATGCAGAAAAGCTCAACTTCTCCGTGCTCTGCTCAGACATACGTCGGCCAGAAGGGGTCAGTATCATCGTTTTCTTCCCTCGCCGATTACCAGTACCCCCTCTTGTCTTCCAACAGTCTGAAGCAACTGCAGCACAGCGCAGTAACGCCTCGCTGAAAGATCTGCCTATAAACTGGCGACCTTTCCCTCCACCGTCATCACGGCAACACACCACAAACGAGAAACATCCCGGTCCATGTCTGCGTCTGCTGCCCAGCACCACGCCTCGTCCTGGCTGCAGCACTGCGTAGGGCCTCCACATCGCCCATCGCTTGGCTCCCTCTCTCTTGGATCTCGGTCTTCCCTACCGCACCAACAGACACTGCGAACTGTACCTTCGGCTGCCCCTCACCCCTGGCCCCTGTGGACTCAGCTACTGTGACTTGCTTGCTGCTCCATCCACGGCCAGTGACGCTGTCCTGCCGCGCCGCTAACTTCTACCTAGCTTCAGATGCCCACGTCCTGGCGCGCCCATACGCCATCCGCCAGCCAGCCCTATATTAGTCTATCGCCCTTTCCTCCCGGCCCCCAAACTCCTTCCCGCAGCGAATCTCCTTCTGGCCCTGTCATTGCGTATAGAACCACCTCAGGAATCCGAAGCAAACACTCATCCCCTTTCAGAACAAATACCCTTCCACAAACTCCGGCTAGCCATTCCGTCATAATTGGGGTTGACGCTGTTCCACCTTCTCCTCTTCGCCCATCTTGGGCCTTGACCCCCTATCGCCATTGTTGCTTTTTCTTCTTATTATTTCTTTACCCTTACCACGACCTTAGTGATGTAAGTGCCTAGGTAGCGAACGCGAACCGAGGGATAACCCCGTCTCTCGGCAGATCGCTCCCCGCCGGCCCTGTTCCCCGTCCTGGCCGAACCTACGCTGAGTCTGAGTGCCCTGTCTAACCGCCGAGTTCACAGACCACCCGTCATCGCGCCGACCCTGGAGTGCCCTCGCTGCCCTGCCTACTTTGTACCAAGAGCTAGCTTCCCAATCCCCTGCATTTCGTCCAAACCTCGCTTCCCTCTCAACCGTACCGTCTCAAGCAGCTCCTCGCTGTGATCAGTCGAAACTTATTCTGTGCGATCAGGATTCAAGGCGATGCAGGCGTGCGCGCGATCGCTTCGGCCATAGATTGCAGACCTCAATACCTCGACGATGTCGTCCCACAACCAGACCGATGCCAATGCCAGCTCGGCGAAATCAGTGACTTCGTCGAGTCCAGCCTCCGATTCGCAGCAGAAGCCCAAGAGAGCCAGAACAAGCAAACCCAAGGTAAAGACAGGGTGCAATAACTGCAAGTACGTGGCCAGCTTCTACCTTCCTTCTTCAAAAAGATCCTAACCTGATTTAAATTACAGACAGCGGCGTATCAAATGCGATGAACAACGGCCATCTTGTTCTCAGTGTGTCCGCTCAAAGAAGATATGCACTGGGTACCCGCCTCCCAGTCGCAGCGCAAGACCTCACGAAGTTTTGGCAATTGCCCCGAAACCTCTTCTTGCTGCACAGAACGGCGATGCTCCCATACGAACTTCTATCGAGCTTCCGCCAAGAAGGGCTCATAAGCTGCAGGCTCGTCGCAGCACCCCTCCTCAGACACCAGATTCCGCTATCTCCGTCACGCTGTACCGTCCGGCGGGAAATTTGCAGCTTTCCCAGCAGGATGGCCTCTACTTCCAACTCTTCCGCTCGCACACGGCCAACGAGCTTTCAGGTTATTTCGACTCGGTGTTCTGGACCCGGACCGTTCTACAGGAGTGTCACTCGGAGAACGCTATTCGCCATGCCGTGGTTGCGCTGGGAGCGCTGTACAAGACTCTCGAGCAATCATGCGAGTCTCCGCCAGGGTCACCGTCGGATTCGCTCAGTCCAGCCGACGGGGCGTATCGTCACTGGGAAGTTGCCGTCAAACAGTACTCTGAGGCTATAAACTCACTCGTCCATCTTAACCGCGATCAAAAGTCTCACCGGACATTGCTCATGGCCAGTGTCCTTCTAGCCTGCTTCGACTCCTTTATTGGCGATCACCGTCAGGCAATCCGACAAATCCAGACCGGCCTCGGCCTGCTGGAGAAGCTCCGAGCCGAGAGAAGAAGATCTTTCTTGCCTGTATCCGAAGAGCCCGTCGAAGAAGAGCTCATCACCATGTTCACCAGGCTTGCGGTTCAAGCGAAATCGTACGACATGGCTTTCCACTTTCCCCAGCCCTACGTGATTCGGCTCACTCCACAAAACCCAGAATACCCTCAGTCGCCACCTTCGGATGCCGGAAGCTCGCCGTCATCTCTGAGCTCTGGATTGATGCCAGACCAATTTTTCAGCTTGATGGAAGCGCGCGCTGCGTGGGACAAGCTTCTCGAGAAGATGATGCGATTTACTGAGACATTATTCATATACCAGCAGTCGACTGGGGCGAACGGCCCGATGGGAATTCTACCCAAGTCATTGAAGCAGTACGGGATGAGTTTCAAGGGTCAAATAGACGCGTGGTCTGAGGCCTTTGAGTACCTGCTTGAGTCTCGCACAGCTCCCGGGGTCAGCCATCACGAGAAGGCCGGTATTGCGGTGCTGAAGATGTTCCAAATCATGAGCCAGGTCTTGTTTCTCATGACATACAGCGACAACGAGTCGCAGTTCGATCTGTTTCAGCCCCAGTTCAAGGCGATTGTCGACCTTGCCTCGGAGGTGGTAGGAGACGAAGAAAGACGGGCAGCGGCCAAGAGATGCCCCGATCCAGCCCTCTGCCCCCATCGACACAACCACACGCCGGATATTTTCGGCGGCAACGCATACAACACATATCATATCAAGCCCAGTTTCAGCGCCGATTTGGGTATCGTCCCGCCTTTGTTTGTTGTTGCGACCAAGTGCCGCCACCCAGTCATTCGACGACAAGCTATCCAGCTTCTGAGCAGCAGCGCCAGGAGAGAAGGCATGTGGGACAGTGAGCTGACAGCACGAATTGGGCAGTGGGTGGTGAATATTGAGGAAGAGGAGGACAAGGTGCCGTCACCGTTGCCGAAGATGGGTCAACTGAACGGCAATGCGCGCCAAGGCTCTGTCGACTTTGGAGAGGACGTCCCCCTTGGGCCTGGTGGCAATGCCCGTTGGGACATCAGGAGGGACAGCGTCATTCCCGGCCTTATCAAATCAAAGCGGTCCGTTCCCGAGGAAAAGCGTGTCATGGTTCGTGCCGTGGACTTCGATCTCAGGGCCAGGTTTGCGAACCTGCAGGTCGGCACTCGGGGCATAATTCCCGGCTCGCCAGACTTACGGTCGCGCGTTACTCAGCTGACGTGGTGATGAGGTCGGAGAGGCTGGCATTTTCCGGTCAATGTGAGCGGTGGCGTTCTGATTTTTGCGGTCTTGTTTTGATATACCCCGGCGATTTGCGAAAGGACTGAGGCTACTGCCCATTTTCAGATCGAAAACACCCCCATGCTCTTTTAATACGATGAATCACTTTCTCAAAAGCTAGCTGGGCGGTCTGCTTCCAAAGCTGCACCGCCACCATGGCTCCGGACAGGAGAGGCTGCATCTCAGGGGGGTTCAAAAGCTAGAAGAACGACGGGCGCAAAAATTTGGACTGCGCAAGCAATGATAGTCTCGAGAAAGAAAAAAGCTCATTCTGAGATCATGAACAACAATCTATAGTTACATGAACGGCGCACGAAGAAAAGAGCTCTTCGACCTTGAATTTATTCTTGCTGGCTTCGAGCGCCGCGGCTTGAGACAGTGGCGGAGAGGCACGTGGCGTCCAAGGTCTTTTTTCTGCGTTTATCCATGTGGCACGACAACCTCAATGTCCCCTGGCTCTCTGAAGTTTCTTGTCAACTGCGTATCGAAGGAGCCATACCGCGTGTTTGGGTGGCTCGCCAGTCGGTGGAGCGCGCGGAGGGAAGGCTTTTCGGAGGGAGCGAGGAGGTGTCACAGTCCCTGGCTATTGACTCGTCTCGTTAGTCACGGACGAAACAACTCGTGAAAACCACAACGGTGTTGCAACGTGTGGTTCAGACATGAAATGATTCTAAATAAGCACTATGCCGACCCGAGTCTACCTCAAAACTTTTGTAAAGAATGTACTTTTTCCACCTCCCCCACCCCCCTTCCCCTTCCTACCAGTGTCTCGACCACACAATATTTTCTTCCCAAAGACATACAAACCGGATTCGGAAATGCTGACGGCGAAAACCTTGTTAACATGGTGGCTTCTACTGGGGTCCATAGCCGACGTCAGGCGTGTTCGCATAAGGGTTTCCGTCGGACCACCGTAAAAGAAGACGGGGAGTCGCCTTCATTCACATCGATGGGAGTTGTGTCCATGGCCTCAAAGTGCCATCCTAGCTCTATGGCCTGCCGGAAAATCACCTCCTGACCGTCAGGGATGACGGTGCCAATGATCTTGCCACGAGTGCCTTTCTCCTGAACGTGTTGGGACTCTGCGGCTTCACCGTTGGTGACGCCCTCCTCCAGGACGACAGCAGCTACCTCTACGCTAACGTCACTGAGGTCCTGCTTCCGGAGATCAGCGACTGAGGTATTCGGCTGGAGGTCAAGCTTGAACTTGACGTAGACGACGGACACATGATCTCGGATCATCATGTGCCGAATTTTGCACACGATGACATGGAGCCCGATCCGTCGGGGCAGCCAACAAGCCGCTGCAGCAAGAGGAACCCTTACGATGACTGGTCTTTGTTCCGCCCAATTGCTCCTTGTACGGGTTATTCTGGGATTCCAATTACTCCTTGATGGCCAGACAATGCTTGTATACGTAGCCGGATCTTTTGCTTTCGTGTCCAGACACGGCGCGAAGTTCCTCTCTGGGAAAGCCATCTCGGAGTTCAGGAACTGTATCAGGTCGGCGGAGACCAACGCATCTTATCAGCTCGGAACTGTACCCAAGGGTGATCTTTGCCATCGGCTTTGATAAGCTCGGCGACTTTCCCAAGGTCCTGCTCGGTGAATTCTTCGGGTTTGTAGGGTTTCTTGTCGGAGCTAGGTCCCGGTCTCGGGCCGGGTTTGGGTTTGGCAGCAGAGCCGGACCTGGGCTCGGATTTCGACGACGATGTCGGTATTTTGGACGGATTCTTTTCCTCGTCGTTCTTGGGTAGCCTTGTAAGGGCGTCCTTGGCCGTCACCTGGCGCTCGAACCCAAACTGACACTCCCAGCCAGACTCCGGGCTCAAAAAATGGTACAGCAGTTCGTTGACCGCGGGCACCAGATGGTGTCGATGGGGCTCGAGCGAATCCTGCTCGGTTCTCAGCCTGTGGCCTGCTACCCTCGCGAGAGGAGGGTGCTCAGCGACCTCGAGTTCCGGGCACTGTTCCATGCCCATGGCAATATCAATTACCAACTTCTTGTACTTCCCCAGATCGAGAGGCTTTCTCGAGGTCGGTAGCTTGACCGTTTTGGCCTGGAAGCTGGTCGACGTGTCCCCACCCGACCTGGGATGGTCGTAGTTGAATATGTAATGGGGACGCTCGGTCGGGTCGGTGATCTGCATGCAGGTTGGGTTTCGCCGGTGGCCAGCCAAGCTCTAGCTACCGGCGAAAGGCCTTTGAGCGGCTGGCTGGCCGGATGGAGTACTAGCACCAGGGCGTTTATTGCCCATTATCCTGGGAAAGTCTGCGTAACATTTTGCACGCAATAACGAATACTAGGTGAAAATAGGTTGAGGGTGAAGGACAGAGTCGGACTGCAAGGACAAACGGCGGAAGCAACAGGCGGCGGACAGTAACGGTGAGTGGCAGGCTTAACTGTGAAGATGGTTAGCGTTAAGACTGAATTGCAGATGGAAACGCCCTCGAAGAGCCACCTACGTCTCTTACCCCTGTTCTACAGCTTCTGGACGACGCGATTGCAGCAGAGGTCGAAGTAACGGCAGCAATGGACGAGGACAACTCTGGGATGTAGAGGATATGTGGCCGAAGACACAGATGGCACTACCGCCCAGTAGCGGTACAACTAGGGCGACTGAGCCCGCGTCCGAACGATAGAGATTCATTTTCGTATTGATGGTGTTGCGGTGGTGACACTGGTCGTCAAGTGGGTTTGGCAATGGCCTCGACAGGGTAAAGAAGGAAGTCAGGGGAGATCTCCGAGCTAGCTCCGGTACAGTTGCTTAGATGTCCAGAAATTGAAGAGATCGACAGCGCCGCATCCTAGCTGACCAAGTCGCAAGGAGTTTCTCAGTTAACATTATTTGCAGAGAAGGAGGACTTTGAAGTGTTCTTGCCGTTCGAGAGGCATGGAGGTCCATGCGGCTCAAAGCAGCAGAATCCATCATGCAAGACTGCGGTCTCTGCGTGCCGTGAGAGACAAAGCTCAACCACTGGATCCAGTGTCTTCAAGCTCTTCAGGCTTACCAGGCAATGAGTGAGTGAATATGCCCCGTCCGTCATTCTCCAACGGCTTCCCACAGCAATACGGATTCTAGTGGATCTGTTCGGCGACGTCACTACTCCTTCCCTTCTCTCATGGACTTGGTGGAAGTTGAGTTCGTACAAGGAATTGGTAACAAGGCAGTCGCCAGGCATCCGCGAAGTTCTCAGTCTCCACAGACATACATCTCAAGACAGCACACCCGAGGCGATTCGGGAGTGTACAGTTTGACGGGTCGACGGCCGCGTACGGAGGCTGGAATGACGTCCTTGCATTCGCCTAAATGGACAGTCAGGCAGAACATGGATTGTATCGTCTTGTAGGCGTAATGGACAAAGGTACGCCGCGCGCACATCAACTGCCCTAAGTTTAAGGAGATCTCAAGGGGAAGGCAGCATGGCAGCTGAGATAGAGCATGGAAAGAAGGCAGTCGTCTACCCAGGGTTCAAGCTTGGAATTAGCAAAAGAAGAAGGCTTCTTGATATCAAGAGTTGAGAGATCCAGAAGGGCGAAGAGCTAGGCAGGAAACGAAGGCAATACCTGAAATGGCGAGGATCTGGAATATTCCTGGCTTCCTGCAAACACTTATCCAACTCAGGTTAACAAATCGCTTGCCAACAGCTCTACTTGATTTCCACCCGTCAAGGTCCCTGGCTGCGGACTATGTTCTTATGACGCCTGACCGCATCTTCGGCAGCTGCCCATTGAAAGACACGCCCTCTTAGACTCATACATCCCATCACGGAGTGAAGCTCAACTTCAGCGGGACTCAGTTGAAGTCTTCCAAGAAGGCTTTTGACAGCTTCATTCGGCATTTTGAGATTAGAAATACTGTATCTTTTGACCTTAGCGATTGGTTTTACCACTTGATTGGAAATCACCAGTCTCACTCAGTCGGCGACGGGTATCTCCACACCGCTATCTGGTCTATGCCGACCTTGACTGCTGGGTCCCGATGACTATCTGGATTAAGACACTTGGTAACCGTTTGCTTGGTGATGTCAAAGCGCTCTGAAAGGACGATGTACAGTGTGCATATCCGACTCTCATGGATATATTGAGAGAATCAGCACGGTATGGCTTTGGTTCCGATAAAGCCAAGGACTTTCGGATATCTCCACATCCTTCAGACGTCTGTTTGTTCCTGTTTACATGGCGGAAGATTCCCAGTTGCTCGAGATTCTGCCACCGCGCCGGGCAGTCATTTCCAGGCGCCAGGTGGAAGATTCTGCAGCATGCCGTCTGTCGCTGTCCCATGGACGGTCACAGCTGCATTTGACTTTGCAGTTCTTGAGGCCCTGTCCTCCATCCTTCTACCATCAACGCCACCAACAGCACCAACGCAACCGCCAACAACGCAGCCGTCTTCAACGGAGGCAGTCTATCGTCAACAGAGCCATCGTCAACGCATCCGCCTCCACCCATCATCGCCCTGTGTTCCTTATCCCTCACTAATTCATCCCGTATTAATCACCATCAACGCGATTCCACCTTCAAGGCACTTCATCAGCAACTTTCATTGACCACCATGTCTTTCCTCCCATGCAATACCGCGGAGGAGCAGTACAAGCCTGGAACGGTACTCGAGATATGGCTGTACGAACCTATCGCTCCCCACGGCTCTTCAGTGTACCATGACAACCCTCTGCGCCCAACTTTCCCTCGGACCAAGTGCGGGGCTTCGATGCGACATCGGCCGACAACCCGCACGTTCGGTCGCTGAAGGGCAAGCTTCGGATCACCGGAGTAAGGGCGAGCAGGGCGACTTCCAGGCGACCACTCCTCCACCGACCCTGCAGTCGATGGTACCTGACCGCCCCCAACAGCGTTTTGGCAACCAAACGGAGGCACCTCTTCGCGCTCTTGGAGAGCGTTTTGGCTACCAGCCCACTGGCGCTCGTCCTCTTTCCCTTCAGCGCATCCGATCCGGCGATCCTTTCCGAGACTTTCGGCAAGGTGGCATGGGCAGCAGGACAACTTCGGAAGTCGAGGCAAGACGTTGCGTCGCGTCAAGCTTGCTCCGCCACTCCCCTCATTCGCCTGGTCGGGTTATTGTTTCGCCATATTACTACACGGGGAGCACGGATTGGGCCACGGAAGGCAAGGGCAAGGCCACTTGTTGGACGTGTTTTCGCGCAAATCGGTGTGGAGGGGGATTGAACAACAATGACAACAAACAACACAACTCCTCTTCAGTGAAACCTCCCTTGGGCTGGTGGATTCGTGGCTCGGTACATGGTTGTTAGGATAAAACTGTATGAGTGTTTTGGAAAAAGGTCAGAACAGAAAACAGAAGTGCACTTGGCCATGGGAAGAAAAAAACAACCAAAACAAAACTTCCTGTAGCGGTTAGACAGTAATAAACCCGCATGACAAACTTTGACAACGGTCTTCCTGGCTCAAGAATAGCGGATATCGAACAGTTGCAGTCCAGTGGTGGGCTTCCGAGACCAATGAGAAAGTCTTTCCTTCGGGTCCCGTCCGAAATTTTCCTCACATCATTCAGCGCGATTGACGATCTAGAAGTCACGGGCTGAGATTGATGTGGGGTGGGGTAAAAGCCTCTTTGAGTAAGGGTAAGGTAGGCAAGGTAAGGTACTGTACTGTAGTAGGTTCCATGGCAACTTGTTGGTTGTGGACTGGGGAGGGACGTGGAAGAAGAAAAAAAAAGTGAGAAATAGTCTCCACAACTTTAGCGCCCCGCCAGGGTCTCTTTTCAGGACCCCTGATTTTCTGCAGCAGCTGTCCACGGGAGCTTAACAAAGACTCAGACAGGTATCACCCAAGAAACGCGGTAGACCTGTCCCGAGCTGTTAGCGATTTCTGTTTCAATTTTTCAAAGTCCCCTTTTACAGTCAAAAAGACACTCTTGATTGGGCCAAGGGCGCAGAATCCAATCCACGGACCCATGTCCATCACCAACCAGCTCTGCGCCGCTCCGCCAAAATTCTCCGTCAATGGCTCCAATTGCTTGCGAGCTTCCTGGCTGTAGCGTTTTCGTGCAACCGCGACTGGACTACATATCTTACCCTCCTCATTGATGGAACAGGAGACGGGGTGGGGGCGCGACCGGGGGCTTTCCCTCCCCCCCCACCTCTCAAAAGTTCGAGATCAACAGGGAACGGGGCACGTAGCCCATGACATCAGTTTAACCACTGGGCTACTGAGCAGCAGGATCCATGTGCGGCGGCGCATGGGAAATTTTTTTATTCTTTCCATTTTGGCAAAATTTCTGGCTGCTCACCACCGTCTCCCCCTCCCCCACGTCAGTGCCCCTCGTCCGCCCTCTAACGTGTGAGTGCTTTTGTTTTTATCCACGAGCATCCATATTGAATAAAAAAATCCGAAGATAAAAAAATTTGTGGCGATTTGCTAAGCACATTCCCTGGCGATTCATATATAAGTAGCTGTCCCCAGGTGAGGCGACTCCAACTCTGGCTCGAGTTCTTTCACACCTCTTGCGCTCCCCGATCTAATCTCCTTACCCCTCCATAATCAACCCACCCCGCCCACGGTGAAATCTCATCGTGACTTCCTCCACTCACATAATTTTCACCCAATTCTTAAAGAAAGAAAGAAAACCCCGCAATAATGGTTGAACTCGTTGAGACTGGCGTCACCTACGAGGAGCTCGCCGACATCGAGCGCGAGTTCGAGGAGGTCGAAACTGAGATGCGTAAGTCCATACACACACACACATACACACACGCCGACCCCCCGGCGCAGACCGGATAACATGAAGGGCGCGAACGCTGACCACACCGCTTCCCACAACAGTCCGCAGACAATACGAGCTCTCCCGCCCTCTGTACCAGAAGCGCGCCGCCATCGTCGCCAAGATCCCCAACTTCTGGGCCCTCGTCTTCGAGCAGTCTCCTCCCGAGATTGACGAGTACATCCAGCCCCAGGACGCCGCCCTGCTGCTGTCCTCTCTCAAGAACATCTCCGTCTCGCGTTTCGAGCTGGAGAACGGCCAGAACGGCGACCCGCGCTCCATCGCCATCCGCTTCGAGTTCGGCGACAACGAGCACTTTGAGGACAAGGTCCTCGAGAAGAAGTTCTGGTGGCGCACCTCCAAGAACTACACCGGCCTCGTCTCCGAGCCCGTCAACATCAACTGGAAGGACGGCAAGGACCTCACCGACGGCCTCCTCACCGCCGTCCAGAAGGTCTGGAACCAGGGCGGCCCCGTCCTCTCCGGCAAGGGCAAGCCCGCGCCCACCCCCGAGGCCCAGGCCCTCAAGGCCAAGATCGAGGAGACCGGTATGGGAGGCGTTTCCTTCTTCTGCTGGTTCGGCTACGTCGGCAAGCGCATCACCGCCGAGGAGAGCGCCGCCCACGCCGCCAAGGAGGCCGACGAGCTCCGCCGCCGCAAGGCCGGCGAGAAGATCGAGGAGCCGGAGGACGACGAGGACGACGAGGACGAGTTCGAGTACGAGATCTTCCCCGACGGCGACGACCTCGCCCAGGCCATCGCCCAGGACCTCTGGCCCGACGCTCTCAGCTACTTCAGTAAGTTCCTCCGCTCCCGCGCCCAACAAGACGATGGGGACAAAGACTTACTGTCGATGATAGCTCAAGCCCAGGAGGCTGGCGAGCTCAGCGACGCCGACTTCGAGACCGACGACGAGGAGGATGAGGAGATGGGCGACGCCTAAGCGGTGTCTTGCATGACCTGATGACGTTTGGAACTATAGAATGGATTGGTGATACCACATTAATCAGCCCTTGATAGGGACAAAAATCAAAAGTTTTTTCTTTTTTACCGTTTGTTGAATCAATATCTGTCCCGTAACTTCTGGCCTCAAAATCCGTGTGTTGACCATCTGAAGTGTCCGGTGCGTCATGTGGTTGTCGTCGTCATCAGGAGCAGTTCCAAACATAGATTTGTCATATCATCAGCCTGACCTGACGGAGCCTTTGCGAGTGCGTCATCAATGGCTTGAATGGAGGATGCTCGACCTAAACTTCAAAAAACCTCATAAGGCCGGCGCAACGCGCGGGAACTAGCAACAGTCAGCCGCCTTGAGAATAAGTCATATGTTGTATGCCAAAAGATTGACATGTGTGGTTGATAAAGAGCGCCTATTGAACCCGACGGAAACAAGAGAACAAGTCTGTCGTAACGAGAAAAAAGGAAACTGCTTCGCTTTCGTCTCCATGGAGCTTCTTAGTCCTTACACTTGGGTTTCTCCGCGCTGATGGAAATTGTACCCTCTCATCTCGCAGCTACCCGGGAGCGTGTTTGTCGTAGGCGTTCGCGTCGTGGCGGCCTGATGATCTACCGGATGAAAGTCGCCGTGGACTTTAAGAACATCGAAACACAATATACTCCCGGAACACCTGATTCTCTCAGCTAGATGCTTCGTGTATATCTAATCCCATGCCTCTCGAATATAGTTCCCTCAAACGCATCGATTTTCTTCCTCTTAACCTTCTCCACCTCAGCGCGTGCTACAGTACTTCTCGGTTTCGTAATTGTTCGTTTAGCATCTTACTCAAGTCTCTAGTCCCCTCCTAAGCCAACACGTAGGACCATGAAGAAGAAACATCCCGACATCCCCATGGGAAATCGTTTACCGCTGTTGGTCTCCGTGATTGGGGCCTGCCAGCCGCCAAGGGACTGCGAGGAGACCCTCATTTCCGAAGGCTACACACTGCGAATGACCACCCTTGAAAGTCCCGTGGTCCCCTAGGTTATCTGATACGGTACAGATGTTCTTGAATGCCACCGTTTCGATGACAATCCTTACACTGTGAGGCTGGTTAAGCGTAATGCAACAAAATCGACCGTCTACTCCGTCAGCATCGAGTTCTCGCTAAGTATTCTTCCAAAGCAGGAACTTGACCTCCACAAGAACCTGTGCAAGCCATACTTTCGTGCTGGAATAGGCCGCAAATGGAAAGCCGCAGTCGGAATCGCTCGCCCACAACGCATCATTTCTTCCTGTTCCTTCAAGGGAATTGGCAAAACGATAGAGACCAGCCGGAGGCAAGCCAGCCAAGCATCGTTCGACTTATGGACCAACTCAGTCCTCCCTGATACGTCCGTGCCCGGATGGCCGAAGTTATATAGTCTGCGGTTGTTTGAACCGAGTTGAGGACGCCCCGACCCATGGCCAAGCCACGGAAATAGAGGCGTGATCGCTCATTGCGTATGCTCATAACCGCTTCCTCCGTGCAAGAGGCAGCTTCGCGATAGAACCAAGACAGCTTTTTCTCAGCGGCCTTACTTCTGGACGGGGGGTTCCCATTTCACAGAGTCTGCCTCTGCGTTCGCTGCGGGCGGTCCCGGCACAAAGGGAACCGTGTATGACTCCTCGCTCAGAAGCCGCAGCCCTGTTGCGGTCTACCTAGCGGGCATGCGGTTGGAGGCCGGGAGGGACCGGATCGTGCCCCACATCTGCGCCGGCCGGATACTCACGCCGTGTCATCTCGTGAGCTCCGAGACTTTGTGGAGTCTGACCACGTCCCAGCGCATCCGATTCTTTGACTTTTCACGCTTCCTAGTCCATGTAGCTGGTCAACTCCGCGGGTTCACATTTCTTGCTGCACTTGTTCTGCCCCTCATAACCATCCGGTATTGAGACGACAAGTGTGGAACAGGTCAAGGGTTTCGGCGACTGATCAGAGATAATCAAGCTGAGATCAGGGTACAAACAAGGCGACCATGCTTTACGCCACGTGCCCTCTCCCCTCCCCTTGGGCCACCGAAGCGAGCAGTCTTCGGCAGCCAACGCGCATTTCCGCCAGAGGCAACAGCAAAACATTGTTTCTCGGAAGAGCTGCCCCAGACCTTGCGCGTGTTTTGGGGGCACGTGGCAAGTTGGGTCGGACTGAACCATTGGGCGACTCGCCACAAAGTCTGGAGCAAAGAGCCGGGCGGGGGGCGAGCTGTCGATAAGCTTTCTCCAGCTCCGGACGATACGAACTTCGAAGCACGTAGGCTGAAGCGTGTGACAAGTGTTCTCCGTTCATCCCAGACTAACTCAAGAGTTCTCTTTTCCGTGCTACAATGCTCTAGCTCAACCTGCCATTTGAGAGAAAAGTGGAAACGCGGATGAATAACGCAGGCCGAACTCTGCCCACGCTCACTACTCAGGTTCGGCAAACGGCATGAAACGCAAGCGACGAAAACCGAGGGCAATGAGGACTTACCCTTGGGATTAATCACCCTGAAGGGCTGGCGTTCGCTTGAACGAGCCGGCTTGGCTGACCGTGTTAGACGTCTAGTCTCCGTGCATCGTACGGCGTCATTGGAGCACGTCTCTGCAGTATCCGCTCCTGAAGGTCAGGGAGCTGCAGCCACGTGCCGCCGTCCCGATCGAACCAGTTGCCGAAAGACCCTTCGTTTAGCACAGAAATCCTGCTGCAGGTCAGTGCTTTTTCAGACAGCAGATACGAGGGCTGCTGGGCTTGGCACGGCCATATACCCAGACCAACGGAAACTTACGTCCTATCTTTGATAGAACGTGAGAGCTGCAGGAGCTTCCTCATGACCATGACGCCTAGACCGTTCGTCGGTTCGGGAAGCGGGTCCAGTGGTCGGTCGGTCGGTCGCAGCAGACTCTCAGGTCCGACAGCTCTTCAAAGTTCGCAGTTGTCGAGTTTTCTGAAACGGGAGGTATCCGCGATGGCTAAGCGCCGATAGATGGCATGGGGAGCTAACGTTCGACGCAATTTGTAATGTCTTGTTCAGAAAGCTGCCAAGAGAAACCTCGTCAGGATGGTAATGAGAGATACGTCCGTGGATATCAGGAGACAGCTCAGAGTTGCTCCCAGCTAATCTCGTCCGCCACATTAGCGTTAGAGGTCAAGCTCTCGGGCCTAACATGAGTTCATCCACGAATGTAGTGAAGCGCCAGAGTTGCTGTCGAGACGGAGGGCAAATGTGGTGCTTTGAGGATAAGCAGCTCGTATGACTGCCGAACTACAAACTAGTCGGGCCAATAGCTCTTATGGAGAGGAAGGAACCGAATGCGTTGAGTGCTCGGCCGGGTCCATGTCTGTGTGATGTGCCTCTCAAAACGGTTGGAGAGATGAGACCTGACACGTGTGCGCCCTGCCGATTATGTTCCAAAGGCTACTAAACCAGCCGACAGAATGATGCTAGCCGATTGAGTGAGATCTTTAGGGAACTCAGACACCAGGATCTGGATACTGTAGTGCCAATTTTCTGACGAAAACGTGGAAGGCGACAAGGGTATCCATTCAGAGTATCCATCCAGAGAACTGGCGGCAAATTCGGAGCGTAAAGTTGAGGAGTGAGGACGGGACTAGCACGAGCATGAGGCAGCGACCAGTTCAGAGCCAAGCGTTGACAGCAGTGCCCAAAACGAGCGTAAACTTTTCACGAGGGTCGAGATTTCTGGCGTCAGCGTGGTCGTGCCAGAGTACCGTTCACTGCAAGTCCCGCCAATGCTGCATCATTGGTACCACCGAAGGGAGCAGCAGCAACATTCAAGAGAGTTCGTCGGTGGCTGCATGGGTTGGCAAGTGGATTGCTGGAATGCCGCAATCAGGAGCGTGACTGGTAGGCTGGACAGCAAAAACGAAAGTTTCCTCACGTGCATCTGCGACCGCAACATCGTCAATGTTCCCACAATCCAGTAATTACCTCATCGTTCGCCCTGGATGCGATGGTAGGGTGAGGAGGATTTCACCCTCGATGTATTGATGGGTGGTTAACCGATACAGAGAACGAATGCCAGCCGAAAAGGGAAAAAGACGATCCCAGATGAGCAGATCTTTGAAGATGATTGGGAGAAGAAGACCGGTTGCAAGCCACCGACATGCAAGTAGGCGGCGGTTAGAAGCCATCCGTCTTGTTCTTCTCCGTTCAAATTGTAGCACCAAGCTTGTTAAATGCTTCCCGGCTCAGGTCATGGAAACCGAGGGAAATTTAGCCTGCATCAGGTTGACGCATGGCAATCCATTGACGACAGCAAGGATGATGCGACAAAAAAGGCGTGCTGACATTGAGTTCTGTTCTAGAATCCAGTTCGTTGTCGGTTGGCGTCATTTCATCCCATCCCAGTATTCCAGGTGGGTTGTTCTGCAACTGTATTCTGGAATGTGTCCTTGATATCTGGATGCGTAGCTTGTGGGTGGGCGTCATTAAAGTCTAATGTTGAAGTTAGTTGTCGGGCCAAGGTCGGGCGAGGGTATTGGTTGTGTGGAAGCTGGCTGGCTGGCGGGCTGGATATTGCAGGTTGGTCATTACTCGGGGGTGGTGACTGAAACAGATGCTACATTGCCTGGTTCCCCCTTGAGCAGAATACGACGGGCTCGCTCACGGGAAATGCCTGAGGCTGCCGAATGCGGCGACGCGTTGCTGGGCGCGGTCGAATTGGTGTGGCTCAAGTGAAGGGCTGGAATTTACTCCGTACCGGGCCCGAGAACAGACATTGAGGATCCAAACATCAAAGATGGTCGACCGGGAGGGCTTGAAAAGACGATGATCCTTAGAAGAAGCAAAGAGAACAGCGGGAGCAGAATAAGAAATGAAACGACCTAAGAGGAAGACAGGATCTTTCCGACGCTCTGGGATTGGTGGGCGGCACGGAATAGGTCAGAAGGGAATGAGGCAGGAAGACGTGAACATCCATTGATTTTGATCATTTTTTTATTAGGTAGAAGCTGCAACTTGCAAGACAGCACTACGAGTACTTAGTAACCTTTATATCGGAAAAAAGTGGTATTTTCCACACTAAATAATGAGTAAAAACTTAGTAGTAGTTACTAATTATTATAATGAATTTAGCCGGGCGCGGCCTAGCCCGTAATATAGAGAGATAATTTTATAGAGAGCTAATGAATAATAAATAGTTACTATTTCATTTATAGAGGTAGAACTTGTAATACTTTTATAAGTTATGAGGGAAGAGCTACTTATAAGCTAGCTTATTACTACTTTATAAGTAAACCTCTTTTCTAGAAAAGAGCTTCTTATATAATTAATTAGACTTATAATAGCTTTAGTACAAAGTTTATTATTTAATATAGTAATATGTAAATGATATAACTAGTAATATAAGAGATTATTCAATTATAAATTAAGTTATATTATAATAATATTTTAATTACTAGTTTTAATAAGATATTTAAAATAACTGAATTGAAGTTGTTTATATTTTATTAGCTATAATAATAGTAGATAATATAATAAAAGCCCTATAAGTAGCTTTATTTACTAACTTTATTAGCTAGCTTAACCTTAGTAATACGAATAACCTTCTAATAATTAATAAGAGAATTAAATTAGTGAATAAAAAAGCTTTTTAGATTATATTACTCTTTTCTACTCATAAAGAGGTTTTAGTAAGAGCAATAGAAGTTAGTTATATATACTCTTAATGAAGATAATAAGTATCTAGTTTAACTTCTTCTAGTACTAAACTAAGGAGATATATTAAGCTGAGTATAAACTAATTTAATTTAGAATCTATTTATATATGTATTAAAATTATAAGTACCTATATTAAGGGGCAAGTTTAGTAGGAATCTATATACTAGAGAACTTAGAAAATACATATAATATTCTGCGTATAATTAACGCGTAAAAACTCCGACATTAAGGGACTGTGTGGGTGCCAGAAAGCCTGGATATCCCATGCCGATTGGGTACTAGTAAAGCTACCTACTAGCTACCTTGGCAGGAATACCTGGGTCGCAGCAACGACTTGCGCGTGGGGACGGCGCATCATGTGAGAGAAGGTAATGCCCGTCATCCACATCAAACTCTAATCTTGCACAGCAGCAGCGAAATCCAACTGCCTTGGATGTTGCATTCTCATGTCCCTTAGCTACCGCCTCATTCGTTGCCTTGCCGCAGTTACGTTGTTGTGTCGACTTGGAAGGGCGGTCATGGTATGAAGCGACAATGACATTGAGGAGTCATTTCAAGGATTAAGATGCGACGCCAGGGGAGAGATGGAAATAGAAAGACCCTTCTATAGTCGGCACCCCTGTAAATAAATGACCCTCAAATGCCATATCATCATCTAAATGCATACGGATGTTATGCCTATATTATTTTATATGGGTAAAACACTAGAAAATACATATTAGTATAATATATGTGCTACCCTATTTTATTTAGTAGGAGGAGGCAGAGCAGGGGGATTCAGTTATATTATAAGACTAAATAAGGGGCTAGGTAGGGGTATTCTGCTGCTTTCTACCGCCCACCTGTACTCCCACTGCAAGCCTGCCCTCACGCGCCCTCTTATTATATACCTACTCTCCTACTATACTATATGCCTGCCCTCCTATTAAAATAATTAGAGCCTTTTAGATTATTAGTATTTGTAAAATTAGGCGTTGTTTTATATATATCAAGATTTCTTAGCTTATAAAGTAGCGTGGATGAATAATAGAAATCTACTGTTGTTCCAAACATGCACTTTTTCCTCAATATGCATGCGGGTAGGCTGCCCGAGTCTGATGCATTTACAGGGGTGCCGACTGTACTCTGTATTCGTACCTCGTAGCTAACCTAAAAGGTAGGTGAGACCGTGAGATAAGGTCGGGTGCCTCAGGTACGTTACCTATGTAGCTAGGTAGCTTCCAACCTGGAAGTTAGCTGAGGGAAAAAGATACGTACCGACAACTTCTAACACTCAAATGCCATGCATGCGGTGGAGAGGACAACACACTAAAACAAGTGGAGGTGATCCGTAGGTACCTTACCTACCTACCTACCCACCTTACCCATTCGAGAGAGCTCAGTGCCGCAGTAAGGTAAAAAGTGAATGGTGATGCGTTCCAGGCAGGGCGGGACACGTACCTCAAGTACCGAAGGACCCAAAAGCACAGTAAAAGTGATGTGCCGCTCCTTGCCAGAAATCAATGTCCAAGACCTGCAAGAAGCGAGCTCTTGCTTATGCTTGTGACCTGGTCGAGCATACAAGATTACCTACCTACCTACATCGTGAAAGCCTTTCCTGAACGGTACCTTACCTTAAGGTAGGTAAGGTGTAAGCAGATAGCAGCAACCACCAGCCAGATCTAATTGTGCGTGCGCCTGCTAAAAATCGCCATTCACCACCAGTGGCCTTTCCCGTCCTTCCCCGTCTTAGTCCTTACCTTGAACTCATCCATGCCCATCCTTCCGTCTCTTCCCACTCCGGCAGCCAAGTCCCCCACGTCCTAAGTCGACCTGGATTGAAGAGGTCCAGCAGGAAAAAACGGACCGAGTCCGTCCACAGACATCCCCAGCCTCCAGGTCCAGCAAGACGCAAGACCCATACATATCCGATCCACACACCACACCTCAACCCCCGACGCACACCGCACGCGCGCACCCCCATCATCGCCGCCCTGGCCTTGTCTGGGTACGTTTGGTTCCATGCTTCCTGTTGCTGTCCACTGAGCACTCAGGTCCTGAGCCTTGAGATGCGCCCCGAGGAGAGCAGCAGAGCTCTGTAGCGAGTAGCAACAGCGGCGGCGGCCCAAAGTTAACCGCTCACGCTCTGTCTGATTCTGGCACTAGCATCAACTTTACGCTATCCGCTCGTCAGAATCTCTTTTTTTTTTCCTTTACCCACATCACGCTCCTCCAGAGCAGCTGAGTAGACTTCCTCCCTCCATCTCTTTCCCCTCTGATTGTCCTGGCGTCTTGCGTTTTGCGTCTTCTGTACCTTTTCCGATCCCTCTCAATCAAGCCCTATCCGCCTCCTCATATCTCGTTTGGCACTTCCACGCATGCCAGATCCAACCGAGCACTTTGACGACAACGATTGCTACTACTACCACCACCACCGGCAGCTTGATCTCTGGCACATCAATTTCCTGCTCCGACCACGCTGCCTGCTTCTGTGACAGCTGCCGGGCGACCTGGACCCCGAAATCGCAACTGGAACTGCCCGTGGCGTGCCCTGCAAGGCTCGGCTCCTCACTCCCCCACGTCCGGCTCTCATCCACTCTTGCTCGCTAGTGACGGATGCCTTAGCTTGGACGCTTTGCCAATTACCCGCCCGCCAGCGCTGTCGATGTCCTGTTGATACCCACATTTATTCCTCCGACACTGTCCTTGCCCGCCTTCCCGGTCGCACTCACGTCTTCCGTCCTTCGCTACCCATCTCCCTCGACAGCTTCCGTCTGACCCCGAATCCTACGGCTACCGCTCATCATCTCTCCATCATCGCTGCCTCCGATAATCGATCCTCGCTGCGGCCTCATCAGCGGACGACCCCCTCGCCGCCCTACAATTACTCCCCCATTGTCCCCTCGAAACCCGACGCCCGTCCTTCACCGCCGAGTCCTCCGCCGACTCAAGTCGAATTCGCAACCAGCCGACGCCCACTGCCTTCAAGCCAATCTCTGTCGCTACTCCCCAATAATACTATGGGCATCTAAAGTGCGTTCCTTTGGTCATCAAGCACGACTTGGTTTCTCGGACGTTTCGAGTCCGCGCTCGAATCCCGTCATTGACGCACCCGATTGCCTTCTCTGTTACTGGCTTATTCCAAGCCTCGCCATCTCGCCAATATGGGTGCCTGTATGAGCTCGAACAATGAGGAGGTGGAACAGAAGAAGAAGAGTCAGGCCATCGACAGGCAGCTAGAGGAAGACTCCAAGAGGTTGCGGCGAGAATGCAAGATTCTCCTCCTCGGTAGGTTATGCGGGAGCCTTGGCTATTCATGAGCGGTCTAACGGATGCTGACAACTGTGCAGGGTCTGGTGAGAGTGGAAAGTCAACCATCGTCAAGCAGATGAAGATCATTCACTTGAAGGGTTATTCCGAGGATGAGCTCTACAACTACCGGCCGACCGTCTTTAAAAACTTGGTCGAGTGCGCCAAGGCCGTCATTCAGGCGATGCGACAATTCGACATAGAGCCCGTCGTAGAGGAGAACAAGGCATACGCCACCTTTTTGATGGAATACACCGCTGAATCTGGACCACAAGCGCACATCGATCCGCAAATCGGCATTGCCATTCAGTCAATCTGGAGCGATCCAGCAAGAGAACAACTGATGGAGAGACAAACCGAGTTCTACTTGATGGACTCTGCGGAATAGTGAGTATACACGTGGCTCCTATCTGAGCGTGGCTGACAGGCGGCAGCTTCTTCCAAGAGGTCATGCGAATAGTCGCCCCCGATTACTTGCCAAATGAGATGGACGTACTTCGAGCGAGAACGAAGACCACTGGTATCTACGAAACGAGATTTCAAATGGGACAGCTAAGCATACAGTAAGCTTGTGAGCCGATGCATTGCAGGCGGGGCTAACATTTGAAATTCAGTATGTTCGATGTTGGTGGTCAAAGAAGTGAAAGAAAGAAATGGATCCACTGCTTCGAGAATGTCACATCAATTATTTTCTGCGTTGCTTTGAGCGAGTACGATCAGGTCTTGCTCGAGGAGAGCAGTCAGGTAGGCCGCAATTGGGTTCGTCAATCTGCCGCGTACGTTGGCGCTAATTTTTGCAGAACCGAATGATGGAAAGCTTGCTCCTCTTCGACTCAGTCGTCAATTCAAGGTGGTTTATGCGGACAAGTATAATTTTATTCCTCAACAAGGTGGACATCTTCAAGCAGAAGCTTGGCCGTTCACCACTGGGCAATTATTTCCCTGACTATTCAGGCGGTAATGATGTGAACAAGGCGGCCAAATATCTGCTTTGGCGCTTCAATCAAGTGAACAGGGCTCACTTGAATTTGTATCCCCAGTAAGTACAGCGCCATTGTTTCGGCGGGGCGGTGGCTAATCCGAGGGTAGCCTGACTCAAGCAACCGACACGTCCAACATTCGACTCGTATTTGCAGCAGTTAAGGAGACGATCCTCAACAACGCGCTTCGAGACTCGGGAATCCTATGAGATACCAACGATCGGCTTGGTCAGCCCATTTCCTTGACGTTTAGATGCATCTCCTCTGTTCCAGGTCAGCGTATTACAGCATTGCCGGGCGTTTGAGGGCGGCACTTCGTTTGGGCGGCGTACTCTAGGTTTCACGCTCGCTTTCTCAATGACACGGTTGGACGAGCGGTCGTCGTCTGAAGCCCTAATGCGGCAGCGGCGATCTTTTCTGTTTGCGTTTTGGGATCCATTGCTTTTCTTTCGGCTGGGGCATTCACACTGATGTGCCGTCGCCCCAAATAAGAGAGAGGGAAATATAAAGGTCGGCACGAAGCAATGGCGGGCGAAAAAAGGGCAAGCCGTCATCTGGAGTATAGGAAGGAAGGTAAAGTTGAGGAACGAAGTGATGAAGGGACCATTCAATTGGGACGATGCTGGATATTTGGGTCACCCAACAGCGTTCATCATTTCGCCAGAACCTAAGTATGGAACTGCGAGGGCGACAGCTACATGATGCAAGGCTCTTTACAAGAGAAGCGAGAAGCCAGAAGCCATTCAAACTGGGACACTTGCCTGTACAACGTTGTGCGGCTCATGTGACGTTGGTGCTACTCTTGATTAAGACGCGGCGAGGTTTCGGGGTGCCTCGGATTGGACACATGGAGACGAGGCTAGCCAGAGGACATCTGGCTTCCGGCCATGAGTTGGTAGGGTGGGAGGTGCCTTTGGATTGGTCGGCTTGAGGCTACGCACATTTTATTTGTATACTATATCGTCTTAATCACGCAAGGCTGTGTGCTGCTGGTAGCGACGCATTTGTTTGTCAGCCCCCGGCTCAGATGTTACTCTGTCGGTCTCGTTTGAAGAATCATTCACGGAAACTGGGCCGATGACACGACGCTTCTCGATATCATGGTTGTACGTGATATGTGTGAAGGGATAAGGGGCAAGGCTCCAGCCAAGTTGAGCAAGCGGGAGGCGAACGGGATGGCGTTGCCATGCCTACCTAGAGCTTGGAAGAGTAGGATCGAGTGATGTCCAGGCGGATTACTGGGCGTTGCCTTGCATATCAACTGGTATGTCATGCTCGAAGGTTCTGTTGGGCGACAGAAAATGCGGGGACGCAGAGGCTGGTTAACTCTAGAAGCAACGAGTCTGGGGCCAATAACATGGCCGAGCTGGATTGAAAGTCAACGGAAGATGCGGGTGGATGTCGGTTTGGCCACTATCGGAGCACGAGCTGATGTGGCAGAGCTGAAGTTAACAAGGGGACCGAGAATCCATCAGACCACATAGGACGGCTTGTTCGGAGGCTCCAGCTGCCAGTCTTTGATGTCGCATGTCGTTCTCCAGTGTTCCATCTTCTCCACCGGCTGGGTACACTAGCCTACCCTAGCTTTCCTTACCTTACCCCAGGCGATGCAGCCGTTGGCGCTGTGTTCCTCAAGAGGCTGGGCTGTGGAACTGGAGCCTGGCCATTTGGTTGGTGATTCACCGCCAAGCAGGGCGGCCGTCACCGGGGTAAAAAGCTGTGTGGAATTCTCGCCAATACACTGTAGGCTGTTGCCGGGAGGCCACAGATATGTTATAATCTATTATTGTTGTTGGAAAGAGACTAGATGGCGAGTGGGATAATTAGACACAACATGTAGACGCTGTCTACAGCACCGAAGCCCCTCGCCGTGTTAACTCACTTACACACGAGGTCGAGACGCATCACAAGCCGACACGAGCCCGTCTCAGCGTAGGTTGCTTCTGATCGGCGGTGGATGCTGCGTGCCGGGCCCTACTTATGAGCTACCTTAGATAAGGTAGCTCTACGTGCCTTGAGTAACTAGCTAGTAAGATAGGCAGGGACATTCACCGGCCGTTCCAACTCATCCCGATGCAATCATTTCGAAGAACAGTGAACCTGTTATTGTTCTTAATTGCAGTATAGGAGGAGCGGTGGGAAGCATGACATGCCGTCTTGACTGGTTGGGAGCTAAGGTGCCAAAGGTACGTCTCATATCTTAGGTAAGGTACCTAGGTAGTAGGTGGGCGCTTCGAGGTAAAGTACCTTGGGTCGACGTCCATTGTTAGTGCGCCGCACCTATCCCGGCGGCTGCCGCCATTAATTAGGTTGCTGGCGCTGAAGGTGACCGCGCTGCATGGGGAAAGCAACATCGTGTTGGACCACCGCACCTCATGACAAGCTTCCAATTCGTGGCCAGACTGGCAACCGCAGTCAATACCGTCCGTCTCATTTCTCTCGGGCCACCCCTCTTTCCGTACTACTTCGCGTTAACTCAGCTTACGGCTACTGCTAGAATGTGTCTCCTTCTACCGTTGCTGTCCTCGTCACCCCGCATTACTGCACTCGCTGCTGCATCTGCTCGGCATGGGTTTGACAAAAAGCCAGGGATGTTGATGACACACTCGTCTGGCTTCGTCCTACGGCACGGCATTGGTGAGGTCATGTTACGCGGTTTATTGTCCTCGGTCCTGTTCCAGACCTACTAAGCGGGCCAGACAAGAGCTCGATGGGGACAGAAACGGGTTCAGATCCATCGCGTCTTTCTGGGTGTGCGGGTTGTCAGATCAGATCAGTAGCTCGATGCCATGCAAGGACTATGGCATCCCAGCAAGTTACTGTATCATGGGAGGTGCTACTTGACCTCACCTTCTTTGCCTCACGGAGCTTTTTGTGCAAGAAGAATATCGGGCGATTGAATGCCAATGCTAATGCCAGGGCTCATGCTCGAGCGCGCCATACCTTTCCGTCTAGAGTAAATAAGGTGAGGTAAGGAAGGTATCTGTAGGTAAGGTAGGTAGCTTGTAGCTTCCCCTTCCCCTTCCCTTTCTCCATGGCCTCATGAGTGATAGCTCCCGTCTCTTTCTTAAGCTCCCACCATCCCCCCCTTCCAGCCATCATGACCTATTGACTTCTTCTTATCTTTTACCCCTCACCCCTCCTCCTCTGCTCATCAAAAAGCTTGTGCGGCCTTAGGACTTCGACGTCGTCTGCTCTCCCCAAACCAGGACTAGCTGCATCTGTTACAAACCTCTTCGAGCCGCGCAGTACAATCTTCGCCATCTTCGCTACAACTCCTCATCATCCTCGTCTTTGTTTATTGGGCATTCAATTTCTCGAAAGATTTGACACACAACGAACATGTCGGACACCAAGGAGCAACGCATTCCCATGCGGGAGCGACGCCCGTCCATGGGCGCTCCCATTGTCGACATCCAGGGCTCCGTGGGCCCTGCGGGCATCTCCCGCCCCAAGCACAAGCGAACCTTCACCGGTTTTGGTGCCGGTGAGATCAAGAGCGTCGAGGGTGAGTTCTGGAAACCTCTTGCTCCGTTCAATTGCATGCATTGCTGGGACAATGCCGTGTACCCGCCAGCTTCCGGTGTCGTGGGTGAGCTCTGGCAGCTGCTTTCGTGGAGCTTGGAGGGGCAGCTCCTCAGCTGACGCCCAAAATACCCCGCACTAATCAGCGGAAGCTCCATCACGCCACACCCACAGCCCCAGTAGCTTCATTACCCCCTAGCACAGATCTCTGCAACTCAATTGAGTCTGGCTGCTAATCTCATTTCTGGACAGCCTCAATCCCGGAGCCCCAGCGCGAGGCGTGGAACAAGGCCCAGGCCGGGCCCTTCAAGAGCAAAGATGAGTTCGAGAAAGAGGTTGTCCGCCACGTCGAGACCACTCTCGCCCGTAGCATGTTCAACTGCGATGAGACGGCCGCCTACTCCGCTGCCAGCTTGGCCTTCCGCGATCGTCTGGTCAAGGAGTGGAACAAGACTCAGCAGCGTCAGACTCTTGTCGACGGGAAGCGTGTCTACTACCTTTCGCTTGAGTTTCTCATGGGTCGAGCACTCGACAATGCCATGCTCAATGTCGGTCTGAAGGACGTCGCTAAATGTAAGTGACTCTGAAGCTATCCAAGAGGAACCGGCCTGACAATGTCGCAGCTGGTCTGAATGATCTCGGCTTCCGCATCGAAGACGTCATTGAGCAGGAGCACGACGCTGCTCTCGGAAACGGTGGTCTTGGTCGATTGGCTGCTTGCTTCCTCGACAGTCTTGCTTCCCTCAACTTCCCCGCTTGGGGCTACGGTCTGCGGTACAGATACGGTATCTTCAAGCAGGAGATTATCGACGGTTACCAAGTCGAAGTTCCCGATTACTGGCTAGACTTTAACCCCTGGGAGTTCCCTCGTCATGATGTGACGGTCGATGTAAGCCAAACCACGCTCTCGATGTCTCGTAGCCGTATGCTGACCCCAGCAGATCCAATTCTTCGGCCACGCCCACAAATCAACAGACTCCAACGGCAAGACCGTTGCTAGCTGGGAGGGTGGTGAGACAGTCACTGCCGTAGCATACGACGTGCCGATTCCGGGATACGCAACCCCGTCTACCAACAACCTGCGTCTGTGGTCCAGCAAGGCTGCCAGCGGAGAGTTCGACTTCCAAAAGTTCAATAGCGGTGACTACGAAAACTCTGTTGCCGACCAGCAGCGCGCCGAGACTATCAGCGCTGTCTTATACCCTAACGACAACCTCGAGCGAGGAAAAGAGCTTCGCCTGAAGCAACAATATTTCTGGGTGGCCGCATCTCTTTACGATATCGTTCGTCGCTTCAAGAAGTCCCGACGCCCCTGGAGGGAATTCCCCGACCAGGTTGCTATCCAGTTGAACGACACCCATCCTACGCTTGCCATTGTTGAGCTTCAGCGCATCCTAGTTGATCTAGAGAAGCTGGACTGGGATGAGGCTTGGAACTTGGTCACTGCCACCTTCGGCTACACCAACCATACTGTCCTTCCCGAGGCTTTGGAGAAGTGGCCCGTCGGTCTGGTTCAGCATCTGCTTCCCAGACACTTGCAGATTATCTACGACATCAATCTGTACTTCCTCCAGAGTGTCGAGAAGATGTTCCCCAACGACCGCGACATTCTCGGCAGGGTCTCGATCATTGAAGAGTCACAGCCGAAGATGGTCCGCATGGCTTTCTTAGCCATTGTCGGCTCCCATAAGGTGAACGGTGTAGCCGAATTGCACTCAGACCTTATCAAGACTACGATCTTCAAGGATTTCGTCAATATCTACGGTCCTGACAAGTTCACCAACGTCACGAACGGTATTACCCCGAGACGTTGGTTGCATCAGGCCAACCCTCGCCTGTCTGACCTTATCGCCTCCAAGACTGGCGGTCACGAATTCTTGAAGGATCTGACGCAGCTGAACAAGCTTGAGCATAGCCTCGAAGACAAGGAATTCCGCAAGGAGTGGGCCGAGATCAAGTACGCCAATAAGGTCCGCCTTGCCAAGTATATCAAGAATACGACCGGCGTTAGCGTTAACCCAGCCGCACTCTTTGACGTCCAAGTCAAGAGAATCCACGAATACAAGCGTCAACAGATGAACATCTTTGGCGTCATTCATCGATACCTGACTCTCAAGGTCATGTCGCCTGAAGACCGCAAGAAGGTGGCACCCCGTGTCTCCATCTTTGGCGGAAAGGCTGCTCCTGGTTACTGGATGGCCAAGCAAATTATTCACTTGGTGAACAACGTTGGCTCCGTTGTCAACAAGGATGAGGACATTGGTGATCTCCTCAAGGTCATTTTCCTCGAGGACTACAACGTGAGCAAGGCTGAGATGATTATCCCCGCTTCTGACCTCAGCGAGCACATCTCAACTGCCGGCACAGAGTGAGTGATCTTCTGGCCAGAAACAGAAACTCTACTGACCTCACCTAGGGCGTCGGGTACCAGCAACATGAAGTTTGTCCTCAATGGCGGTCTCATTATTGGCACTTGTGATGGCGCCAACGTAAGTCACCCTAGTGAATGGTATCTCCTGATGACCGGTGCTAAAATCAGCTTAGATCGAGATCACCCGCGAGATTGGCGAGAACAACATCTTCCTCTTCGGTAACCTGGCCGAAGACGTGGAGGATCTCCGCCACGCGCACACCTACGGATCCCACACGATCGACGAGAACCTTGGAAAGGTATTTTCCGCAATTGAGCAAGGCACTTTCGGCTCGCCGTCAGACTTCCACGCTCTTATCTCAGCGGTCCGTGACCACGGCGACTACTACCTCGTCTCGGACGACTTCAACAGCTACATCGAGACCCACCACCTCGTCGATGACGCATACAAGAACCAGGAGGAGTGGATTACAAAGTCTATTACCAGTGTGGCTCGCATGGGCTTCTTCAGCAGTGATCGTTGCATCAACGAGTATGCCGAGGAAATTTGGAACGTTGAGCCTCTGAAAGTTGACGAGTAGACGAGGGACTGGATAAACAAGACAGACCGGGCTACAAAACGGCTGGTCAGGCGAGGACAGACCAAAGTACCTACTACGCCTAAACTCCTATAAAGGCACTGCAGACACTACAGTGTAGATAATATTTTCTTTGTATAGGCTATTGAGAATTCTAACACCGAGTCCGAACCCTGAAACCATGATGTACAATGCAACGCGAGGTGCTGTGTGTGAGATGACTCGACAGTGACTTGACTCAGTATAGGAATAAACGGAATAAGGGGGTTGGTAGCGGGAAGACGTGAACGTTACCAATGCTTGAGCAGGGGTTAGGAACAGCGGGACATTCTTTGGCTTCAATGACGTAATTATGCCGCAAAGCAAGCGTCTCTGAGGATGACGCGAAACCCACTTGAGGATGATATGGATTATGGGCAGATTAGCAGGGACTTGGGGGACCCATGGCAGCATTGGCAGGTCCAGAGGGCCTCCTCAAGTTTCCCATTCAGGACTTTTGAGAAGGGCGGTCAACTTTCAGGCTTGCTTAGGAGCACCATGGCTGCATATCTTCCAGGTCCAGATTCTATCTATCTGGCTCTCTCTCTCTCTCTCTCACTCTCTCCTTACCTTATCTCGGCCCGGCAGGCTGCGGGACGGGAATTGGCATCAGTGGGGCAAGACAATGCAAGCAGCGGTTCGGGGCACTCCGTCCGGGAGGGGTAGAGTTTGGGGGGGGGCCTTGAGTTGGAATCTGCGTCCCTTTGGAATAGGGTCGCGGAAAGTGACGAAGAAAAAAAACCAAGGGACCAAGGCAACCAGCCCTGTCAGATGCAGGATGACATCAGACGGTAAGGAAAAGACAGGCACGGCGAGGTCGAAACCGTGTGTGGTCGCGTCCCCGGCCGGCAACGGAACGGGGGCCGTGGTGGGGGTTGCGCCTGCCTGTGTGACGAGTATGATTCGAGAGTGGTTTACGGTGCGGGTACTGTTTTCTGCGTCGTTGCCTTTGGGATGAGGTAATTCGCAGTTCACTGATTCGTGTGCTGTGAGCTGATCATGGAAGGGGGACAAAAAAGGGCGGTTGGAGAGTCAGTCAAGACCAGAGTTGTTGCATGGTCATGCCGTTTTTCTTTCCTTTTTTTGGGGGGAGGGGCTTCCCGTCATGGAGTCTCGTGGCCTGCGGCGAGGCGTTTGACGGTGTCGTGGTGAGACTTCACGCTATGCGCCGGCGCCTGGCGTCGTGGCATCTTTGAGTGCACTTTTCTTTCCCAGAAGGAAGGGTTTGGCGAATAGATTAGATCTTCGGAAAGCAAAGAGTTCAGGGTCCTGTGAAGGGTCCTGTAAGGTGCGATTCCTTTAGTGGACGGAGTTGTTTTTCGTCATTAGGTCACAGTGGTGGCTAGGGGATTGTACGCAACGAAGCGAATGAAGCGAGTCCAGCGTCCCCACCGTCCATCTGCGCGTATACTAGTTAATGACGTATTCCTGCGTATGCCGCCGTCCCCTTTTTTTCTGGCCCTGATCATCCGGCAGAATAATACCAGAAAAAGATTACTTACAGATTGACCCTTGATTAGGGAGCTCCATATATTGGATATTGGATGACGGCGTCCCTGCTTTCCTTGTTTAGCCGGCGCTTTTAGCCAGGGCATATGTCACCATTTGGAGCCTTTGATGTGCTGGGAGAAACTCCATTATGACGGGCGTCAAACGCAAAAATGTCTTCGGGCTGGTCTGTTGAAGAGTTGGCGTGTTTTGGGGAGGGTGCTGCAGTACATTGAATGGAGGCGGCGGCATGCCGGGTTATCGGACGGGGCATGCGCCGAACGATTACGGACCGATTCCTGGCATATCCAAATGTGTACGTCGGCATCCACTTGTCCTCCGAGACCCTGCACGGAACGGTCGATATGTCGACGGAACGGACCGTGGCGCCGTAAAGAGTACTGGCTTTTGCCGAGTCGCTGCAGTTATTTGACAGCCGAGGTTCGAGTACGCTGCCATTTTCATCGATCGGCAACTCTGACTTGACTGGGATGAGGCGAGCAACAGAAAATGGAAGCAGCCTTGTCGAAAGGGGAATGGGCCGTGCGTCGCCGAAACTCCAAAATTCGGTCAGCTGGGCGGGCGGCGGCTGCTAGCTCACTTCTTGCCCATCAAACAATTTCACAAGTGTGTCCGTTTGGGCGCCTAAAAAGGCTTGACGCGAAAGAGAGGCGAGAGAGAAGCGTGCGGAGATATGCCCAGCTACAGCAGGTAATGCGCTGAACTGGCACAAGTGGGCGGGCTAGAACATGCCGCTGTTGGGGGTCCAGGGGAACTCGTGATGGGAATACTCGGGTCAGCTGTGTGTCCAGGTTTGGCTCGAAGCGCAGTAAGAGACTGTCGTGCGGCAGAGACGCGAGAGAGCGAGAGCGGTAACGGTGAAGAAAAAAGGGACGCGAGGAACGGAAGCCTCGCACGCCCCCGCTTCTTCCTTGGGGTCAGCAGAGCAGCAAGAAGACCGTTAGCCGGGGGTTGCAGCGTATCTTGCGTCTGGACTCTGATGGGAGCGCCGCCTTGTTGTTTTCCCCGATCCTCGCCCGCGTCGTCGATGTTCGGTAAAAGAGGAGACGGGGAAGGCCTGGACTTGGGATCGACGATGGTTATTGCTGCCAAAGTCTTCATGTGGCGGTATTTGGTAAGAAAAGTACTTCTGCTACGATAGTGCTTCTGTATTTTGGACGTCCAGACTGGTGAACAGCTAGCTTACCTTGTTCGGGACACTACTCTGTAAAAAGATAGGGAAACGCTACCTGAGCGTACTTACTAGAGAACGTCCAGAACTAGAACGAGCAGGGGCGGGTACAAGAAACACCCGCCCCTCCCCCCCCCCCCACACCAACCCCCGGTCCTCTATTCTTTCCCGGGGCGGGTAGTTTAGAGAGCGTATCCCAGCACGTTAACCATCTCGATGTGATCGCGAAATGACGTCATTTCTCATGGAGCTTTTTCCCCACTAACTACCTTTCTTCTGCGCTTTCTTGAGGCAGTAACTAGAAAAGCTTTCTACTTCAGTAGGGCACGCACGCAACGCACGAACCTCCGCGGGCTGGAAGACCCGAAGCTATGGGGCTTGCATGGTTTGAATGTGAGCTTGACATGCGCAGCGGTTCCATAGGCGGTGAGAGAGCAGCCATGCGATACGCGGGAGGGAGGGAAAAGGGAGGGCTTGTTACTCATCACCAGGGCGTCGCGTCGAATGTAAGGTACGCTGGTATGCAAGCAGAGATGCGCATGAACGGAGTTGCCGCGTCGAATAATGGGTCAACAACTAGAACAGGAGGATCGACATGGGAATTGCACCTCGGGCGTTTTCTCAGAGACGCAGGCAGAAAGTCAAGAATGACTTGTGCAGAGATGGGAGATCTCACTTGTGGATTGAGGCTTTCCTGGGATCCATGATGCAGGGAAAAGAGAGTTGATCGGCTGGCCAGACTTGCAAGGGGACAACCCTGAAGTCGCTTGGGGAAAAAGGGGGGCGTGGGTGTGTGAGTTGTCTTCGTCCAGACAGATTAGCTCTCTTACGACAACATGAACGTTGAACCCATGAGCCGTTCACCATCTGGGCTTTATGGTGATGGTGGTGTTGGAAATCCAACATCGTCATCAACACCGAACGAGGGGCTGGGCATCTGGGGGCAAGAAGCGGGAAACGGCAAAAGTGCGTTGAGAGAAACATGGCAAATAGAATAAATGGTGGACATCTGGGCTTCAAGGTGGGGGGCTGTGCTAGGGTGGGATAATAAGTCGGAAGGGGGCAAGATGAATGGACGAAGAGTGAGAAAAACACACAAAAACATTGGACCGTGCCGGGCACCAGTTATGCTGCCACGATGCAGAAGCCTTCATCGTCGATTCCGATCGTTTGAGCAATGTCCGATGTCCAAGGTATCCAGAAGATTCAAAAACACCATGTCTCTGATTTTGCCTGGCCCTGCCTGGCCCTGCCTGCCCCGTCCATTTTACTATGGTAGCAACTGCACCTTGTACGTGAGCGGACAGGGCCACGCACGATACGAGTGACAGCTAAGTAGGTTAACCCATGCCATTCTCATCCGAACAACTCGCAGAGGCACAATACCGCCATGGAGAGGAGGAGACGATGGTATTGTTGCAAATTCCCACCACCCTCTTTCCTCCCGTCGTCGTGGCGGGCTGGAGTGAGATGATATTCGGTGCGGCTGATGCTCAAACCATTCCTGTCCCACGTTCTGCTACACATTGTTCTACTGTATCTAGCATCTCGAGGGTGTTGGCTTTCTGAGTTTGTTAGCGATGCTTGATATTCCACCCAGTTATTTTCGTCGTATCATGCCCGATTCATCTTGTTTCTCAACTGCCCCCCAAACAACCCAAACAGAGGACAACATGAGAAACCGAGGTTCGTGGGATCAGACATCAGTGAACACAACACACACAACTTCAGACAGTTGAGAACGGCCTGATGTTTATTCCCCCGTTTGTTTCTCCCGCATTATCCCTCGGACGTTTCTCTCCTCCTGTGAATTGAACTTCCGTGTCTTTCGTTTAGGTACGCTGGGGGGCAGAAACGGTCTCCAAAGAGCTTCATTCCGTCCAGTTGGAGCTATCAGAGCTGACTAAGGTATGTTCGTACTTGTTATTCTCAGTACCTTGCTTCACCTACTAACCTACTACTTACATTGGGTACTTACTAACTTACCTTACCTTAGGTACCTTACCTTGACACCTTGACTTGCCTGACCGTCCGGGTCAAATCACCGTTCCAGCTCTGCCAATAACCCCTCTCCGCCCTGTCGTTGCAGCGAAACGAGTACCCGACCTCGCCTACCTGCCTACCTACCTTTCGGCACCTTACCAGCCTACCCTACCTGGAACCGGATCACTGCTGAGCAATCCGGGAGCGGGGCAGTTATCACACGCTTCAGCGGCTCTCATCAGCAAGGCGCCACGGCTTCCTTGCACCGCGAGGTACCGCAGTACTCAGCACGACTTTTTTAGTTTCCCTGCTTCACACCCCTACCCTTCCCCCCCCCCCCCCCCCCCCCCCCCAAATCCGCTCCGCTAAGGTAGGTATTCGAGGCCAGGCCTTTTCTGGAACAATTAAAAAGTACTTTCCCCTCCATACTAATGCTGAAATTGTTGGTCCTGCTCGGCTCCTGCTTCACTTTTCCATACCTATTCCCTCACAACGTCCCTAGCACTTCACCTCTGCGCACGGGTCGTCTCTAGAAGAACAATCTGCAAGAAAGCAACCTACGAACGACCAGCAACGATAACCCGACAGCCAGATATCAGGACGGCATCTCATCCTGTCAACCAGCTGCTGTAGACCCACCCTCCTACTGCGCTTTCCCTCTTCACCGCGGCAGCGACCAAGAAAGGACGACGACGACGACGACAACTGATCGACTTCTGTGCGGACTGCTACCTGCATTCTCCACGTGCGCCCGCCACTTATCCCCCTCACCAGCCACGGTCGCCCTTTGGTTTGAGCGTCTACTGCCGGACTTGAGCCCGACGGACAGAAGGCCATAATTTCGAAATAAGAGAAAGAGGAATAGTACTCTGAGCAGACGGAACAAGAGACAGGAAACGAACTCGGACGCGATTTATCGGTAATTGTCCAGGTAAGCTACCCAACTACCCAATATCAGACTTGTCGTCATTTAGCCCCCGTCAAATTTCCCCAAATCAGCCCCATCTTGTAGTCGGCGCCCATGTGTTGTCCATGCAAGAATTGGCTTCTCTGGCTTTGCTTTGCAGCAGCCGAAGAGAGCAGACAACGGAAGGGGTAAAACGTCAGAGACGGACAAAATGCGCAGAAAACCAGATTTTCCATCTGGTCAATGATGTTCCGCTGTCTCCTGTCGCCTCTTAGCTGCAACCCGCTGGCATCAGACCAGTACCTAGTGACTCGCTTCCCGGTAAGAGGCTCGCTAATCCCGTCGCCACATTGCATAGGTTGCTCCAGATCCCAGCAAAACGCTAGAGCCAGAGCCAGAGCCAGAGCCAGAGCCAGAGCCAGAGCCAAGCCCGGTCTGCCAGCCCAGACTTGCGTGCATTTGCTGCTTACCTTCGTTACCCCGCCGCCTGTTTCGCACGCCCTCGACCAGGACCGACCTTTCTCGCCCTGGACACTCAACACTGGACGACGCCCCGCCGAACAGCCGCCCCTCCAGCGAAACAGTTCCTTGAAGCAGGCTCTCCGCCGTCACTGGTTCCTCTTCCAGACCCAGCCAAAGCTAACTCTTCCTGCCTGCCATTCCTCCATCCTGCCAGACGGACAAGGTGAACATTGCATTCCAACTGCAAAAATCCACCATCGAAATCGTTCAATTTGACCATCCGAGTTGTTCGTTTCTCCCATTTATTCCCCATCGCCGCCAGAAGTGCAACAAACAGCATAAATTGATTGTCGATCTCCCGACAGCCGGCTTTTCGACTCCACCACCCCTCACCAACTCTTGAATTCTTTCCACGACATCCGTCTGTCGTCATTCTTCCGCTGCTCAACCCTCCCTCTTGTTCGGAAAACTCCCTCCCAACACACGCTCGTCTTCCGATCGCGAAGATCGACCATCGCACAAAATGGCCGAATTCATCAGAGCACAGATTTTCGGTACGACCTTCGAGATCACCTCGAGATACTCGGACTTGCAACCCGTAGGCATGGGTGCGTTCGGTCTCGTTTGGTTAGTCTGAGGCAGCTTCCATAGCAGCGACTGCCGCTGCGGTTTCCTAGCTCAAGTCCATCCGCTGACGTGCGTTTTCACTGCCAGCTCCGCTCGTGACCAGCTCACAAACCAGAATGTCGCCGTCAAGAAGATCATGAAGCCCTTCAGCACACCTGTGCTTGCCAAGCGCACATATCGAGAGCTCAAGCTGCTGAAGCACCTTAGACACGAGAACGTACGCCTTGACTGCTGTGGACACCTTGACTTGAGCATCAAATGCTGATATCAGCCAGGTCATTTCCCTCAGCGATATCTTCATTTCTCCTCTGGAGGACATCTACTTCGTTACAGAGCTTTTGGGCACCGACTTGCACAGGCTATTGACCTCGAGGCCCCTGGAGAAGCAGTTCATCCAGTATTTCCTCTACCAGATTATGGTGAGCTCATCGCACCCGTCGGAACATAGTCCGGCAACTTGCTGACAGGATCATAGCGCGGTCTGAAATATGTGCACTCGGCTGGCGTCGTTCACCGTGATCTCAAGCCCAGCAACATCCTCGTCAACGAAAACTGCGATTTGAAGATTTGCGACTTCGGCCTCGCCCGCATTCAGGACCCCCAGATGACTGGCTACGTTTCAACGAGGTACTACCGCGCCCCCGAGATCATGCTCACGTGGCAAAAATACGATGTAGAAGTCGATATCTGGAGTGCCGGATGTATCTTCGCCGAAATGCTCGAGGGCAAGCCTCTGTTCCCCGGCAAGGATCACGTCAACCAGTTCTCCATCATCACCGAGCTGCTGGGCACCCCTCCCGATGATGTTATTAACACTATCGCGAGCGAGAACGTGAGTGGGAATATCATGTTTCAGTGCATCCTAAACTAATGTTGTAGTAGACCCTCCGCTTCGTCAAATCTCTCCCCAAGCGCGAGAGGCAACCCCTGAAGAATAAGTTTAAGAACGCTGATCCCTCTGCCATCGATCTCTTGGAGAGGATGCTCGTTTTCGACCCCAAGAAGAGAATAACGGCGACCCAGGCGCTCTCCCACGACTACCTCTCTCCCTACCACGATCCCACCGACGAACCGGTTGCGGAGGAGAAGTTTGACTGGAGTTTCAACGACGCTGATCTGCCAGTGGACACATGGAAGATCATGATGTACGTTACGAAAACTTATGTTGATACAGAGGCACAGCTAACAAATCTGCGTAGGTACTCTGAGATCCTCGACTACCACAACGTGGATGCGTCAGTGCAACAGATGGAACAAATGGAGGAGCAGTTCAACGGACAATAGAAGACAACGCAACGAATCAAGCGAGGAGGAGTCGGGGCGAGGAGGCTATGATACCACGCAAAACCAGATGGGACGTGTTTCCAGTACATTCACACACTGCCTTGGTGTTCGGAAGACGGTTTGGGTTTTTGTATCGTTCGCACACTGCACAGGGCCAACAGTAAACGCGAAAAGGAAATGGCATGCACCTCGGGGGGAGTTTCTACTTTTTTTCCTTGCCCAATTTTGAGTTTCAACACATTCCAACGGCATTTCCTTTTCGGTCCCCTGCTTTCTATCAGTTGTGTTAGATGAACCCACGGTTGGCGACGATGACGAGGCAGCAGAAGGGTTTCGAGGCCCTTGGATATGAGCATGAGAGGACTGCATGCTGAACGAAAACAAGCAGTCAAGATTAAGCAGCAGTTACCGTCGAGGTCTGGCACAAGTTCAGCCCAAAGACCCGGTTAATGGTGAATATGGGGCCCCGGTAGAGAACTACGAAAGAGAAAATAGATGAAGTCGTGATAAGACACCAGTCGAGTGCCGTGACGAACATTATTTTATTTGCATTGATCTATCGATGTCAGGATTCATGGGTTTCGTAACGCGCAAAGAAGCATCGCTGACCTGACTTGGTTGCGTTACGGTCTTGGGAACGTTGCACGGCATGTGTCTAGCAGACCGCCTCAGTCACGTACAAGGCCCCATATCTGCTCCGAGCTGTGCAGACTTGTTGAGCGGTATTGATCGCGCTTGCTTTTGAACGCCATTTCCTTGAGTATTTCACAATCCTAAAATTCATGTATCAGATGGCGAGCCAAGGCAATCGCAAAACAATGGTCAATCACGAAGACAATTGATAGATGAGGGGGCGAAAAAGTGCGTCTCTTGCAGCCATTGACGATGAGCGTAGCATTCGGTGAGATTGGAGTACGACACGGGAGGATGGAGGAACCAGGAGTATGGAACTTGTCAATGGGCGAGCACATAGGAATGCCATCTTCCCCTCCCCCAGAAGGTCGTGCTCATGCAATGCAGGACACGCTGGCGGCGCCGCTTCGCTCTCTTCGCTGGTGTACGTGGTTTGTTTGGGCCCCGGTGCTGGGTAGGAAAGCGGTTTCTCGCCTACCCGAGGATTCCTTGTGTTGTCGGCAGCAGTCGACTCCAGTCTCCGGGTGTTTGTGCGGACGGGGAAACTGGATTGGACTTCTTCCGCTGCTTCGAGAAGGGCTGGGATGTCGATCTTTTCTGATCCCCCCATCCCGACCTTTGAGGGGCGGGGGACGTCGACGACCGTCGCTAGGCGCATCTCGACGTTGGCTTGGTGACAGGAGGTAGATAGATGGTCGGTGCTTCGTGCATGGTTGACGTGTCTCCGAGGTGGAAACGTGTCGCTCGGTCGGTTGCATGAGAGGCTGGATGGGATACCGATACCACTCGATTTAGGATGGCAGTTTTGGCGGAGGTAACTGCTCGCCATGATAACCTTTTTGTCGTGTGGTAAGGACGGTGAGCAGCTGCGACGAAGTCGCTGAAGCCGTTGGCAGATGAGGGCACCTCACGGCTCACATCGACACTTTTTTGCCCCGAGACGGGTCACAGGTGGCACCGGCCGGGCCGTGCCAAGCGACGACCCTGACCTAGTCTCACCACACGTGATTTCCAGACGTATCATGTCACCGCTCGAAGCAGGGCCCCTGGCACTCACTCATGGGTTGTTTTGGTCTGGAATTATGATAGAGATTGCCGCGGGGTTCATGATTATCAATGAACGTGTTCGTCGAATGCCTGAACCGTGCCTCCGGGTGGGACGATGATAGGAAAAATACTCTCAGGAGTCCTGAGGCCGAAGGGGTCTCGTGATCGGACGGGCATAAGTAGAGATCTTGAGCAAAAAGGGTGGGGGTTATAATAAAGTGTCATTTTGCAGATGATGTAGCGCATTAGCACTAATTCAACAACCACCAGCTTCTCCCTCATTTTGCAATATCCAATCCCCGATTCATATCGGCCTCGACCCGACAGCAAGACTGAAAAGGTACTTCGGTCACCTTCCTTATCCACAACGAAGACATCCCCTTCTCGACTTCCTCTCCACCATCCTTCCAATTCTTTCTCCTTGGTTCCGTTCGGAAGAGGCAAACCGGTTGCGCTTCAGCTCTGCCATCCTCACCCCGCGATTCGGTTTTCGTTAAAGCCAACTGCCGCTTATTTTCCAATTTTTATTCCCCAATTCGTCCCTACGCTCGCCGAATTAGCCGACGAATCACTCACCGATGAGGGACCGCCACTGGTGCGTCCCCGACCTTCCACAGCTCATCGACACGCGCGCAGCAGCGTACGCGCTCTCTAGAGAGGGACGTTCCGTCACCGCTCTTGCGAGCTGCGTCGGACGAAAAACCACGTTCACCGACAGCCTGTTGCACCGGCAAGTCCGACTTTCCAGAGACACATGCGAGGCGGCACAAGGAGAAGCTACGTATTTAATTCCACACCTTACTCTTCTGTCAATAATTCCCTTGAAATACGGCCCACGAAACTCGCCAACCTGGTCTTTTGGATACGCATATACTTGACCCGCATAGCTTTTGTGTCTCACTGCCGCCCCTCTGAGTGGACAGCACTCGATACTACGTCAGAACGGAAGGGGAAGAAACAACAGCCAAATCAGCCCCTCACGTTGGGATTCTGTAGAGGAGGGGACAAAAAGGCAGCATCTTCCTTGCCTTATGAGACGGACGAACGGCGTTCGCGCGCGGAAAGGCTGAACGCGGCACGATCCCGACGAAAGCCTCGAACCCGGAGTTGCGACGAAACCAGCGAGGCACCTATCGAAAAGGCGGCCGCGTCCGGAGAAACTGTGGAAAGGAAAAAGTAGCAAATCGAGGTGGAATACATGGCAAAGTCAAAGTAGTGGGCCGAATCGCGCCAAGGAAAACTGAAATCATTAATTGGGCATTCCGGGGGCCATTGGTCGACACGATACATCTCGACCACTCTTGCGGACCTACGTGACGGACAAGATAGACATCGACAGGGAAACGGTAGAGCAAAAAGAAAGACCACGACATGGATACCCCCGAGGTCGCAACGCCCACGTCTGGCGTTGCTACACCGCTGACGGTCCCATCAACCCCGGCGAAACCAGGCTTCATTCCCCTCGTCACTGTCGTGGACTTTCACCATGCTCGTGGTCCCGAAGTAGAGACGTGGTTTGGTGTGCCCGAGGGCAGCGACCCGGCTGCCGAGTATGATTGGGGATTGCTTCCGTTCATGGCTTTGAGCGATGGCGCGCATTTGTGAGTAAACCCCACGTTCGAGAGAGATCTTGCCCAGACCTCTGCGACACCACGCAAGGGCTTACAACGAGCAGATCGAGTGAGGACTTCTCCTATTTTACCCTGCTTCGACCCGCGACTGCTTCGGGCCCCGCGACGTCACTCTTTGGCATCTCGTGCACCCGACAGCTCGACGCCTCGCAGCTCCTCAACCGCCCCGCCGACGTAACCCGTTCGACGGTCCAGAAGGCCGTCGTCGTCATCGCCGACACCCCGCAGCACTTTGGCATGATGCGCGAGCGTCTCAGCGTTGTCACCCAGGCCTGGTTCGCCCAGCGCGAGTTCACCGACGTCGAGATCCTACGTCGTTTCCAGGAGAGTCTCGCCGAGGAGAAGGAGCGCGGCTTGTTGACCGAGGAGGAAAGCCGGGATCAGTACCTTGGCATGAGTCTGAGAGAGCTAGTGCGCGAGTTCAGGTGGCAGACTCTGGTCCTGTTCAAGTGCTGTTTGTTGCAGCCAAAGGTGAGGAATCCAAAATCCCCCGCGGGCCAAGACGCTCCGGGTGCTGACGGCTCCAGATGCTATTTTTCGGTTCACGATGTGAACGTTTGTGCATGATGCAGTTTTCTCTAATTTCTCTGATACCCGGTCTTATTCGTAATCTTATCGACTGCGCCGATCCGGAGCTGAACAACTACGAGAAAAAGTTGACAAGACCGACGAGCTGCAAGACGAGTGATCGCAACTCTCTCCTGACTTACATGGGCTTGCCACTTCAGATCTTTGGCAAGGTGCGCTAGACAAAACTTTCTCTGAAGGCATGGACTAACAAGAAGCAGGGTAGCTTGTTTGGCCCGTATACCCCCCTCCAGCAACTTGACATTCTCGCCGACTTTGGGACGAAGTCATACATTGTTGGCAGCACAAACTCTCTTCTCCTCCAGCAAAGAGACCGCTACAGTGACATTCTAATCAATCTCGACGAACACAGCGTCAACATTACATCCACTTCCCTCCGTAATGCCCTGGTCCTCTCGGCTGCAGACCGTCGATGGATCGACTACCTCACCAACGAAGTAAACGAGACATGGGACGAAGCGAATCCCGGCCGTCCGAAGACAATGGGCTATGTCGGCAGTGAGGAGTTCATCCGCCTGCAGTTCCAGGAGTACATCCTCGCCCTTCTCTCTTCAGTCAAATACCGCGCCCACCTGCTGGCGAACCCAAACAACCCCCGCGCGCTCCTCCCGCACATTGAGGGCGACCCCTCGCTCGACTTCGGCAACGACTTTGTCGAATACTGGATCCGCACCGAGAACCACCGCATCTGGAACGCCAACACGGATTCGCACCTCTTCGACATTATCGAACCGCGGCATCCTTGCGCGGGCGGCTTGACCATCGACGACGTGCAACGGCGCATCGCGCAACAGGTGCAGGATATGCACCTCGACGAGCGCCTGGCCATCGGCAAGGAGGTGCTGGGACGAAACTTCGCTGCTGGAAAAGAGAAGGCGTCAACCATGTTCAACAAATTCTACGCCGATATGGAGGCGTTTCGCGAGAAGCGGGCCGAAGAGGCGCGTGAGGCCGCCGCGCAGGCTGAGAAGTCTGGTGGTGCCGGTGCTGGTGCCGCTGCTTCGCCTACTGTTGGTACCGCTGCGGAGGCGACCAAGCCGCAGGCAACTACTCAATCCAAAGCCGGAGCATATGTCAGCTCTTGGGTGACCTGGGCCGGCGAGAAGCGGAAAGCAGGCTGGGGAGGTGGCGGCGGCGGTGGTAGCAACAGCAACAGGGATGGTACCAGCAGTAGTAACAGCGGAGGCGGAGGTTATGGAGGTTGGGGTAGGGGATGGGGCAAATCCAAGACGGAGGTCAGTAAGAATGGCGGCGAGAAAGACTCCAGGGTCTCTACGTGCTCGATGGGAACGGAGACGACCGACAGGAAGACCCAGGAGCGGAGCAGCACCAGCAACCACGACTTCCGTCCCCTTACGCAGGATTCGTATACCGAGTCGCTGTTTTCGGCTGGGACGCTTGAGTCGACGCCTAACAGCCCTGAGAGGGAGAAGCGATCGCAGCCCAAGGAGGGACCGACCGACGCGTCTGCTGCTGCCGCCGAGGCCCCGACGTCAGCAAACATTGATACAAAGGCGAACGGTGAGGAGAGCGCTGTAAAGGTCGTTGCCCCTGAGTCTGAGAAAGAGAGGGCTGAAGAGGCTGCTCCTCCGACCACCGCCTCGATGACGTCCCTCACCACTACTACCACTCCCACCACTACCACCAAAAACGCACCATCCGAAGTCGACAATGAAGAACCCGTCCAGGACGCAAAAGCCACGACAGAAGCCTAAAGCACTGTTTCCCCCCCCCCCCCCCCCCCCCCCTCCTCCTTTGTTTTCTTCTTACGACACGCTGAGCTTTGAAATATTTGGCGTTTTCGGTTGGGAAATTTAGCAAAGCATGACAAGGAACAGACACGGTTGAGTCATTTCCACACTGAAGTTTTTGGCATAGTCAAGATTTCGGTCGAGAGAAGGACCGAAGAATTGGGGAGTACGGCATAGCGTAAAGCATTTCGGAGGGGTTTTGCAGACTAGTAGTGTAAGGCTTCTGCGTGTTGTTGCCAAGGGACGGAGAGGCCGGATGGGTGGGGGTGGATGCGTGTGGGTGAGGACGGATGATGTGGAAACTTTGCATACTTCCTTTCTTTCCTACAGAAAGTGTGTGAGCCTTGTTGTAGATATCATCATTGCACATATAACATATATATATGTCCATGTATATAAAGATAAACATGCGTACAAGCGTACCCGCTCGCTCATACGTCTGGTGAATGCTTGGGCCGTAAGTTGATGCCGAAGTGAATAACGGCTGGTTGGTTACGGTTTAGATGTGAGATCAAAGGGGAAGGGGCGCAGTCCAAGGTAGCACCAGCAAGGGGTTGTTGGTTGGAACGGCATTCGCTAATTCAGTAGTTGCGTTGTGGGCTCCGGAATCGATAGAGGTTTCATTCAGTCCAGTACTACTATGTAGGTAATACTTATGTACGCCTCCCTTCTCTGGCGTGTGCGCACTCTTTTTTCGTGCGGTCCTTTTCCCAGGAACCTGCGATGATTTCCAACATCCAATCAACACGCATCTACAGTACCTCCTCCACATCCTTTTTCTTTCCCCGCATACGGGAATGCCTCAGCAGTCGACGTCAGCGGCACCCCAAAAAAGGTTGAAGATTTCTCGTGGCCTCCGGACTTCAGGAGAGCGCCCTTTTTTTTTTGTGGCCAAGTTTGGGTCCCCCGAACGACGAGGGTTTTTTTTGTTTTTTTTTCGACACGTCCCCGTGAGAGACGCGCCCAGACACCTTGCGAAGAGATGATCATCTCATTAGCCTCATCCGGGACCGCATGACCTGCGGTGAGAAGACTTGCGCACACGTCGAGTGAACATGCTATACTGTGTGTATCTCATTCGAATCAGACTTTTGGGTCTCGGACAGATTCATCTCGGTAAGGGTCCGACAAAAACAGACGTCAGAGAGACCGCGAACTTGACGATTACCCATGCTCTCTGCTAGCCGTCCGTCTAAGATATTACTATTATGCTTCATACATCGAGTTGAAGGGGTAACAAACATATGCAGATGAAGCACCACACCCTTCAGTGGCCATGATGCCTGCTCATGCATACGCCCACCCA
Organism: Colletotrichum euphorbiae; assembly: GCA_037178605.1. Classification (NCBI taxonomy): domain Eukaryota; kingdom Fungi; phylum Ascomycota; class Sordariomycetes; order Glomerellales; family Glomerellaceae; genus Colletotrichum; species Colletotrichum euphorbiae. Next base: position 209,559 of record JAXCEF010000008.1, read on the forward strand.
AATTTTCGACAAGCCACTCAATCCCCCGAAAAAGCCTGGATAGAAACTACCAACCCAACGTCCCGAATGAAGTGAATAGGTCAATCTACAGCCCGTAGCCTACATGCGAACAGGGCACGTCGAATCCCCTCGGTTGTCGAACCGGATAGGTGGGGTTGTGTTCATCGGTCCATCCGCCCCATACGTTCCACTGCCTCTTTTCTCTCAAAGCCGCCGCGCCGCGTCTTACACACAAGGGTATAAACGGTTCAGCAGTAGGATTGCAATGCACACGGCGTGTAAATGATGGGGAGCTTATCTCAATAAGTGTACTTCTCCAACCCTCAGTATTGTTTGTCTCCTCCGGGCGACATGCTGGATGGTATGGAATAAATAAAAAGAAGAACAAAAACAAAGGGCAACACGGCCTTCATTGAAGGGCGATCGTTGGGTATAGATACAATGCAGCACGTGAAAAATAAATATAAGTGCGGAAAAGGCCAGTCATGCCAAATTATTGTCCTGACTCCTGGGAACATCTCCCGAATGATAAATCGCAAAAGTGGTATTTTGATCAAATCCTCCTGTGAAAGTGCCGCCGACGTTTCTCATATCGAAGAATGTGGTTGATTGTTGTCGTCATGAGTTGAGAAGAGCTGTTTTCCTACGCCGTGGCCCCAGAATTCAGCTGGATACAGTTGTTGAGCAAGTTGGCTCCTTCGTGGAGCAGCTCCCAACGTGTTGTACCGAACGAATCTTTCAGTACAAAGAGAAGCGCCGTGTTGGTATTGATTCCTTTCATGGTCTTGAGCTCTTCTGGTGAGGAGACACCGCCGTATTTCATCAAGTAGTCCCTCATTTGACGCACTTGGTCATGCTTCGTAGCCGGCGGCGGCATTCCGGGACATGGGCCTTCGAGGGCGAATCCATAGCACCAGACAACAAGAACGGCGAAATACAAGACCCACGGTCTGTTGAGAAGTACATCGTCTCGGGCCGTGTATGGCTCGTCGTAGTTGAAGCCATTTGACTGCGGCGAACCTCCTCCTTCAGGCACGAGAACTGACGCGAGGAATTTCAGAGCGTAATACGTCGCATCTCGGGCCTTTGCGGATGGTGCCCATAAGTCCCTCATCCTCCTTTGGGCGCTGTTGAGATCCTGCTGCCCAATAGCTCTGCCCAGCAGCCGCTTTGCCCTGGCAAAAATCTGACAATCAACGATGTCGACATGCATCGCCATGTGGGCGAGGTGGTGTAGTACCGTGCGGCTTTCAAAAACGACGTTGGCGTGGTTCTTTTTCGCGGAATCGTACCGGTATGGATCTGCAGAGCCCTCGCCCCTCGTCAGTGACTTGTCAAAGTCTTCCTTCCAAGCGTCGAACGCTCGCGTCAGAGTGCCCCTCCATTTGTCTCGACCCCCCAGTGCCTGTGAGACACCGCCACCAAGCACGTTGACTTGAAGGTCTCTTTGGTTCATATGCCAGCTCACGCTCAAGAGCCCCGCCATCAGGACCATGCGGCCGAACGGGTTGGTTTGCACCCCTTGGCCGCTGAGGGTCCTTTTCAATCCTTCCAGAAAGGATATCGGCTTGATACCGTTGGACATGATGTTAGACTCGATCCGGCCAACTTCGGCACCGCTGTTGGCTTTCCAAAGAGCATCGTCGCAAGGCAACGGAAGTCTCATCTCATGTGTCACCATGACGGTAGAGTGGCCAAACATAGTCGCGTGAATCGAGTCTATCACGAAAGCTGCAAAAGCTGCTCGCCTCGTCGACTCATTAGTGATCCAGTGGTTCCACCACTCGTCAGCGGTGTGGGCGACACCAGAAGCCGAAGACTGTCTCGAGCTAATCTTATCGTCCCGCGGATTTGGCGGTGAATCGAGGGCTGATTTGCCAATGAGCGACCTTCCCCGACGCATGAGAGTGATTGTTGTCGCATGGTGAATGTGAGCTCGCTCATGTAGTTCTCTCGTTGAGTACATTTTCTCATACAGCTCAAGTAATAGCAACGTCTGGAACACCCATAGCTTTGCTGGTGGCCGGAAATTGGGGTCCATGAAAATCTCCCATCGAAGATGCCATGCCACAAAGTTGGATAGTTGCGCACCAGCCTTTGTGACCTTCTGCCCGTGTGTCTTGTCAAGGCAAGCTGCGCCAATCGTCATCATTGCAAGAAGCAACAGATTAGGCGTTCGGTCAGGAGAAAATGTCGGTTTGTGAAGTATGGGAATCTGATCGCTGAAATGAACCCAGTACGATCCGATATATGCCTGCATCATCCGCTTGCTGAGCATATGGTCGCCATCTGTTCGATCTCCTTCCAAAATGCTATCACGCTGCCGCAGCGCGGGAGCCTGGTCGTTCTCATGGAACCTCTGGTTGATGAAGTCGTAAATTCCTTGACTCTTCTCCTCGGAAATGGTGGCTTCTGGAAGGTTTTGGTCAAGCAGGTTGTTGACCGCCATGACCTGATGAGAACCAGACGGGAAGTAGCCCGTGGGCACGCCATCTGTGCGCACATAAGGAACACTGTATGAGCTCCCGTACTCCCCATAGCTAAGATTTGTTAGCAAAGCTACTGCGCCAACATCAGATGGACTTACTTGTTTGCGTATGGAGGAGGCACGATCTGTCCCATGGGTGAACCCTCGCCTTGTTGTGTGTTGAACAAGTACGCGACGAAGTCTTCTGGGATCGTGACGTACGGTGACTTGCTCAGAATACTGTCTGTCCCGAAGACAGGTATCGTCCCTGGCATCGACATCTGGTCGAGCAACATCATCTCGCCTGATTGCAGGGGGTGCCCCTGTTCTGGATATTCGGCAGAAGTGGTCGGTGCGTACGACTGGCCTCCTTCGCGGGGTACGTTACCCGCCCCGTTGGAGAAGTCGGAGGGTGGTAGATTAAACGGTGGAAAGTTTTGCTGGTTTGTGTAGGTTGCGGACTGCGGGGTGTTGTGCTGGTGACTGTGGTATCCGTGTTGGTTGGAAACTGGAGATATGTATGGCCCGTTCGTCTGTACTGTTGGCCGTGGCCCGTTGTTAGGAGACTGATGAGGAGGCCGACGCAGCTGATTGTTTCCGTACCCAGCCTCATGGTGCATATAGCCGTCCATGCCCGACGATGTACCTATAGGGTATCCGGTGGGAGGGGTGTGTGTTGCCTGTGTAAACGGACTCCCGGCAGCATCCTTAGGAGACTGATGGTGAATTTGGTTTTGTCGCATATTGGCGAAGCCGGTGCTGGGCCGACTAATTTCTGGCGACGCGGATCCCGGCAACGGGTAAGAAGGTCGTTCAGTTGTGGGAGAGACATGGCTCATCATCGAGTCCTTGCGGTTCAAAGTCGAGCCTTTGGCCGTATGACGGTCCCTGTGGCGGTTACACAAATCTAGTCGAACGAATGTACGACTGCAATCGGGGAAATCACAAGCATAGATCTGCTTGGGCGTGTGATTCAGCTGATGTCGGTATCTATACGCATGTTAGTCGGGGTTGTCAAGTTCGCGTTCTGATGCGTACAAATGCTCTGCCCTCGAATAGCTTTTCCCGCACCCTTCTTGGGGACATTCGAACTTCTTGTCGAGGCCTTTGCGACTCCTCCGTCTTTTCCGCGCGGGGCCACCATCGGAATTTGACGAGCCAGCCTTGCCATCCTCGCCGTCATCATCTAGTAGGTCGGCATCTTTGTCCTCAGAAGCCTCTCGCGGCCTTATCCTTCCTCCTTCGTGTTCCTGCTTGATGTATTGCTGCGGACTGGATCGTGAATCGTGCCCAGGCGCCATGTTCGTGGAAGTTCGCGGCGAGAGCGGAGCCGAGCTGCTGAAATCGGTATGATGCGCATGCAGGATAGAAGTCATGTTTTCAAACAAACAGCGCCTGGAAGTGAGGCCGGAGGAGTCATGCGACGCGAGGTCTTCAGGTATTAGACGCACTAGAGCTTGACGTGGGTGATGCGAGTGGCGTCTTTCAGTTGGAGGAACCGAACACCAAGAGCGATTTCGCTAGAATGACTTGAAATAATGACGAGGCCGAGGCCGGCTGACGCTGCGAATATAGTACGATAACCGAGGGCCGAATCATTCCACCAGGCTTTCGTGGTTATCGTTTTCGCGCAATGTGCAGCAGCATGCGCAGAATCGCACTGCCGGTTGTTGGTTTTGGTCTCCACAAAGCCAATCGGAGAGGGGCTTTCAATACATGACTTGTGGGAGAGGGACCTCGCCAGCACAGTCCACGGCGGGAATGGCGTGTTGACCTAAGGTAGAGAAGAAACGCGCAAGAAAGAAGGCCACCAGCTGAGAAGGTTGTTGGCGCAGAGGAGGTGAGACTCTTTCTATGAAGGCAGTCTTGAGGCGAGGTCAGGCAAGGTAAGGCAAGGTAAGCTGCTGGTGCTAGGGGTGGGTTAGCAAGTGGATGACGGTGGAGTTCGTGGTATTAAAATGATGGAGCTGCCGCCTCTTGCGGTAAAATGGACGGGCAGTAGCTGCATAGAGGAAGGAAAGAGGGGGTGGGATAAAAAAGAAAAAAAAAGAGACGGCAGGGTTGGAGGTTGCGGATGGAGTGGACCATTGACCAAGGGCCAAGGGCCAAGGGCCATGGACCAAGCGTTGCGTTCGGGGGTGTAACGACTATGTAGACAGGCCTGCCGCCTGCCATCCGCCGCTCAAAGTCCAGCAGTGGTAAGGTAAGGTATCTCAAAACAGGGTCTCTGGCGCTCAGCAATAGCTGCGCAGCAGTACATCAAGTGCTAGGCAACCGAAACTTGATAATCAGGCCCAACGGAGTTTGGTCCCGTGGAGTGGGCAAAGTAGCATTATGCACTATTGCAAGCACACGGGCGACGAGACGACTAGCTCGATGACAAGGAAGGGAGCGATCAGAAAGGCGAGAGCAAGCGGAAGGGAACGCTGAGATGGAGTGGTGCGAAGAGAAAAGAAGAAGTCTCGTCCTTTTCCTGGGGGAGGCGCCGCCGCCGTCCAGCGTCTAGGAAGACAAGGCAGGGACCATTGGGCGGAAGCGTCGCGGTAGACCGGATGAAACTTATGGATGTATCGGTACGGCTTTTCGTGGGTGGTTGCCGGTACAATGTCAGTGTTCGTCAACGATCGCAGGTACCCGGGACTTAGCCATACATCCTGGACGGAGTCGTCCCCTTGAGCGAAGCGAACCGAAGCGAACCGTTGATGTCCGCGTGTGGCATAATTACCTAGGTTACTACCTGAGGTTGGGACAGACATCATGGCACCTCCACTGAGAGAGAGGGCTTGTCGGCGTGCGCCGTTCTTCTGTCGGTGGCCGGCGATCCACAGGCTGCTGGAGCAGTAAATGGAGAAGCTTGTTTGAGTGCCGTCGAGCTGGGACGTCGTCTTCCGTGGAGCCATATCAAATCAAAGCCATGAACCGGTTCTGGCTAACATCCGGGCCTGAGCTGGGCCGGGCTGCGGCCCGCGTCTGATCCGCAGCGGTATCCTGATCCAGGTTGTTGATGTGCCGTGATGTGTCTGAACCGAGCGTCTTTGTGGTTGCGAAAATGGGTGGGAGCAGACAGCGCAGGGAAGCACGGGGCGTGGTAGGGAGAGATGCAACATACGGGAGAGACTGACATGCCTGGAAATGTTGACCTTGCCAATTGAATCTATGCAAGAGCTGGCCAGATATGCCGGAGATATACAACAGAAATTCTAATAGACCGCTGCGAAACAAGAGCACGCAGAGAGGCTGGAATCTCTTGGTGCTTCTCGAAGCTTTATTCGATGTGGCCGGCTAAAGGTTTTGTTTTGTCTTGAGGCTGGCTGTGCTGCAGTAACCGTGTCTTGATACAGATGCCATAAGAGTCAAGTCGAGTCTCACTGATCATCAACAACGGATACCTGGCACAAATGGATTCCAGGTTCTGGGGAAGTGGGCAGTGGGCCGTGGTCAGTGGGCAGTGGGCATAGTGTACCTTAGTGAGGTGGGTAGTGGGAGAGTGGAGGGTCCGCGGAGTCTTATTGAGGGCGAGGGAGACCTGCGGCTTCAACGAGCCGGCTGGTGTGAGCCTACCTATACTTTCACCGGGGTTTCAAATGTTAGCGTGGGCAGGGCCGCACTGTTTATGTCAGCAGATAGGCAGTATAGCCATGTCAACAGTGGGCCCCTGCCCTGGCTAACATTTGAAACCCCGGTAGAGGTGTACCTTACCACCAGTAGGGTCAGGTACGTCAAGAGACTTAGGTTGCCATCGCAAGTACTCCTAGGTAGGTACGATGCTAAGGTATGGACTCTTCCTGGATGCGATGCAATGCCCTACCTGCCCCATCTCACCCTGTCCCCGAGCGAGGCAGAATAAGAACGGCAGCAAAGTTGAGGCCCTCATGCTTCTGAGAGCGAGAAGGAATGTCACACACCAGCCAGAAGGTATGGTGGACCGGATAAGCCGTCCCCTGATGCCTCCGAATAATACAGGAGATGCGGTTCGAACGTAGTTAGGGCCACGATATGGCACCCCTCTGCGACTGCCTTTGGGGGTGCAGTCGGCGGAGACGATCGGAGGCGACTTGGACAGGCCCTGACTGCCAAAGCAGGTACTTTGCCAGACGGCTCGTGGAGGAAGATGTCATGGCACGGAGTTCGCACTGTGAGCGAGCCAGCGCCAATGTGAGCGCCCGTCTGTCACATCGTCCGCCTCATCCTCTACTCAACGCAGCAAGAGTCTGCCTTCTCGTTTTCCGAGACTGGAGACTTTCCCGTCTCGAGCCGCTTTCGCAGAGACCTTCCATCAATATGTGATGCGGGCCATTGAGAATCTCCTCTCCTGCTAATTATAATCAGCTTTTTCCGTCGTACGTTGCATACCATGGAGGCAATATGTGCCCCAAAGACAGTGTGCAACCCTGGCATGCCGACTGTATGCGGCATGCGGACCTCAGTCCCTTAAACTCCTCTAGTCCACGTCCTGCCGCCTTATGACAGGCATACCCATGTCCAAGCTGGCCAGTGTGGCTAGGTTTGCAGAGATGTCTGAAGAGGGGGATGGGCACGGTCTGGAGCTTGGACTTCGTCCATCCGGGGCGCCATTCCCCCAACCTGCTAGCTAAAAAAAGCTTTGCCTACCTACAGACGGCACAGCTTATTTCAATCCAGGATCGTCCTCACTAGTGGTCCAGGCCGAGCACCTCACGGAACTTTCGGCCGGAGTAGTCCATTTTGTTGTCGATATTCGGGAGCTCTTGGCGGCCTCGGGATGGGGTGTAACAAGACAGAGGGATACTGACATTGGGGAGGACGTTTGGCCAGGAACCGACCTTTATCCTGCAGAGCCAGCTGGTGGAGGTCTGCGGGAGTGTCAACCATTATTGGACCGTTGACATACGAACTCCTTGAACTCACTTGACCGTTTCATTCTGCCAGCCCCCGCCACAGCTCAACTGGTGCCTTGCCGTACCAACGGTCCTGTTGACATGCTGTCGTCGTTCGTGGTCATGCTTTGCCACTGGTTAGCACAAAACGCCGAAAACTTCTCTCATAACAGCTGTCGCGTTGTCACCAGCCGGTCGTAAATACCCCACGCCTGAGGCTGAGATGCACAGCACACATCAGGCACAGATACCGCATTCTCGGGTCCGGCGTGGGAGCACCCTGTGCCGACGGATAGGTGCGTTGAATGGCGATTCGCACTCTCGCTGGGGATCGTGGACGCTATCGTCTTCATGGCCCATCTCATTTCGAAATGGGTTCCTAATGAGGCAAGGCCTTGGCTGCGAAGAGGCACGGCAACACATGACTCTCACTAGCCGCAAAGGGCCTCCACTTTGCTGTTCGACATTTGTCGAAACCGTGCACATCATCGTCGCATCATCGTCGAAGTCCCTTCTGTTGATCACACCCCCGCAAGTGGGGTATCGTCCCCCGCCAATTGAACTACTGTACCTAATGAGCGGTGTTTGTATCTGTCTCGGGTATATCTCCAAAAGCTTAACGAGAATACAAATTAGCTGTCTTCACCAAAGATTTTCATCACGGTGCTTCGTTAAACACAGAATGCTGGCCTGGCTCCGACTTCTCGGTGATGTTTCTCGACACCGACACCTGATCAAATGCTTGCCTGGGTTGCCAAAGCAAAGTGCCCGGCCATCTGTTGTTTTTGACAGACAGCGCTCCTCCTCTCGCAGGCTACTGAGGGGAAGTGTGCCGATTAGTAATCCAGCGATATTTTGGTCCTCCAGTACGATGCATGTCCTTGCTCGGCGCAGATTGTACACAATCGGCATGCTTGGTTTCCATGAATGTTGACTAGGTTGATAATGCAAGAGAATTCTCCGAGAAGCCAAACCGAGTCTTGGTCTGGCGTCGAAAGAAAGTTTGGCGGTCTGTTGGTCCACCAGCGTCTAGACGTGGGATGACCCTCAGCACGCGGGAAATCAGTTACGTGCAAGTTGATGACCCAGACTGCTGGGCCAGTCACCCCCGTGCATCGCGGAAGAAGGAAGTTGACGCATTCCTGCAAATCTTCCTTCGCACTGCGCATCCACGCAGCGAATTTTTGTCGAGGCCAGCAAGTTCCCACCCACAGCGCCTTCGGTTTAGGGAGCTTGAACGGTGACAACTGCAGAAGCCCCGAAGTGGCCTGAGTATGACACAGCCGGCGTATTGGTACATAGTGCCTTAGCGGGGGTGCGTGCGCTGCCACAAGGCCTACGGAGGCCAAGAAGGCCAAGAAGGCCTAGGAGGGCCACTAAAGGGATGGGCCTCTAATAAGCCTTGCTAAGCCAATAAGCCTTGCAGCGCTTTAGTAACTACAGCACGTAACTTAGTATATAAGCCCTATAACTGCAACGCGCCCGTTCGCTAAAAGCACTAAAGCTATCATGACTCTAAAGGACTACACCTACTTACTTAATTAAACTAACTGCAACTTTTAGTAGTTTTAATTTATTTTTAGCTATATAATAAAGTAGAAAATTTAATTAGTTTATACTTACTTACTTATTTAAAGCTATGCATTCAAACTATAGTTATATACTTCTTTTTTAGCCTAGATACTTTCTCTTAGTTTCTAGCTAGAAGGTACTTATAGCAGGCTTTAAGAGTATATAGGAGCCTTTAGAGCACTTATAGCGTAGGTGGTTATAGTAGCTAGAGCTCTATAAAGCTTATCAGCCTTAGCAAAGCTTATTATTATGCTATAGTAAATAAGTAAAGCAGGTTTTCTGGGGCTTCCTAAGGCAAATAGGCCTACTAGCACCCCCGCTAAGGTATATAAGAGTTACCTCTAAACTATTAGGGTTGAATCCCTATATTGCCCGAGCTAACCCAAACAGTATAGTTAGCTACTATAAGCCTCCTGACTATTGAAGAGTACTAGCTGCGCATTCAATACTGCAATAAGGAGATCGCCCTGCAGAAAAGAGGACTTCTAATAGTACTAGAAGGATTAATATTATATATAACCGCGAGGGTATGCGACCTCTTACTAGATTGAAGTCATAAAGTTACCGCCTTACTAGTCGACTCCTACGCGTCGTAGAGAAGAGGTTGTGGCAGTAGTAGCTAACTATACTATTCAAGTAAGCCCGGGCAATATAGGGATTTATCACAGCGTGTCCCAACCAGCCTGAATTTCAAGTCACATGACCGCTAAATCACGTGACCTATGTGGAAGGAATAGCCTTGTTGGGGAATTTAGAATACCTGAATTTCAGGTCATATGACCGCTAAGTCACGTGACTCACAAAAGGTTCTTTACTCTATAGCACTCACGCTACCCCATAGTTAGACTTTTCCCCTCTTTAACTTAGAATCTATTTAATATAGCGTAATTGAAGCGCGCTAGCCTTCACTTTTTTATTATTTATAATACTATTCTAAGTTTACTAATCCTTCTCTAGAGATAGAAGCATAATATCTCTAACTAAATAAACCCCCGTTATTAACTAATTTAAAACGTTATAGTACCTAACTAAGCGCCTATCTAATTAATCTATACCCCAACTAGACCTAATTTAGTTAATATACCTCCTCTACTATACTAAGTAAGTCCTAACCGCCTATTTATAGCTATAAGGCCCTAACTACCCTAACGCTTAATATTAGAAGGTTTCTTAAGCCCGATATAAAGTTAGTTTAATACTACTATACTATATTACCTAACTATAATACCCCGCTATATAAAGACCTTAAAACCTTTGACCTGAATAAGCTAATTTATAAATAGCTAATTAATAGTCTATTTATTAACCTTAATACTAAGGGATATAAAAGCCTAGCTTAAAGTATTACTCTTAAGTTATAGAAACTCCCTAATCTTCTTGTGATTAACTACGCCTACCTAGGTGAAGGCAAAAAGATTATGCTTATATAGAACGCTATAACCTAGCTATTTTAAGATAATTCTAAAGCAACTTTTGCTTACGTCTATAACTAGCTTATAAAGAGAGCCGCCTAAGGCAGTAAGTTATGAACTCTCTATACTAGGTATACTATAGTTAGTAATAACCTCTATACTCTCTATAATACTACCCTCTACCTCAAATATAAGAACGAAGAGCTTTATAAACGCCTAGAAGAGGCTAATACTAAAGATAATACTGCGGGTTAGGCTAAGACCCTTAAGCGCTATTATTCAGAGCGCAATAGAGCTCGCTAGGAGCGTAATAAGGTCTAAGAGGCTGATAACACTCTTCTCAAGCGTTTTGAACGCAAGATATCTAATACTCCTCCTCTTCTTATTTAATAGATAAACCTCTTAGGTAATTATAGCGCCGCTCTCTAGGCTATTCTTAACTAAATAATATACTTAGAAGGTTAAGTCTAAGAGAACTTAGCTATATCTATTACTAGTAATAGCGCTTCTAGCACCTAATCTACTAAGAAACCTAAAATCCCTATTTATATAGAACTTAATATTAATAACTTAAAATATCTAAAGTTTAATACTTATCTCTTCTATATTAAGACTTAACTTACTAGTAGTAAGTACTATAATAAGTCTTAATGCTTTAAGTATATTCTCTCACACCTAGGAGGTACTATTTATAACATTATCTCGCCCCTACTAGAGAGAGACCCCCCCTAGATCACAACTACTAAATACCTTATTAAAGAGCGTAAGAGTACTTTCTTTACCTTAGTCTAATAGAATAGGGCTTAAATAAAGCTTAATAACCTTACTATTTTATTTAAGGATATTTAAATTAAGTGAGCTATCTTCACTAAGCTTGCCCGCAATTTAAAGCTCCTGGAGTCTTAGTAGCGCTAGAAATTCTATAAGAAGTTATCTATCTTGCTTTAGAACTAGTACTTAGTTTATTATATAAATACTACTCTTAATTTCTAGGACTATACTACCTAGGTCTACGCTACTATATATATTATAGCGCCCTCTAATACTTAATTAAACCGTTTAGTAAGCTAAGGCGCCCCTACTACTATCTATAATAACTCTACTAGTAATAAAAGAAACTACGCCTAGCTTACTAAGGCTTAAGTTAATCGAAACTGCATTCCCAAGGTCCTATATAAGAAACTCTGCGAGCAGAGCGCTTGCTTTATCTATAGATACTAGCTATAACTCTCACAAGTGCTCCTACTATAAATTAAAGGCTACCATAAGAAATATAGAGCTTACTAAGAACTTAGATAGTGCCCCTAAAGTATTAGAAAACTAGATCCCCTAGCAAAAGCAGACTCCCTATTAGGAGAGAATAAAAAGCTTAATCAGTAACTAGTAATAGCTTCTATTAACCTATAATAACTAATTAGTATGTAACTAGTAGAAAAAAAAACTAGTTCTAGTATTTAATAGATATAGTACTTACCTATAAGCCCTTCTTAATACTAGAGCAAATAGATATACCTTTATAAATACCTATATAATACCCCTACTAATGGGTTTTTACTATACTAAATATAATAAGCTATAGCGCTTTATTCCTACTATAGGATTTAATAGTAAACTACTAGATATAGTTAGTGATATATAGACTACTTATATATAGGTTAATTACTAAGAATTACTATAAATACCCCTCCTCTAGCTTAATATAGAGAGATATAATCTTATTCTCAGCTGCCTCTAGTTTAATTATTATAATATCAGCTTAGATATACGCTACCATCGCTTATACTAGCTAGATAGCACTTCTGCGCTATAGAACCTCCCTCATATAATTATATACAACATTATAGAACTTTTTTAGCTAGCTAAAATCAATATAGAATACTAACTAGATATTAAATACTGCTAAGCTGCCTTTAAGGCTAATAAGAAGTTATATAACTCCCGAATAGACTCTAATTACAAGATGAAGTTGCTTATAAAAATCCTCTAGTAACCTAAACTACCTGGGGACTTAGGGCGTAGTAATAACCTTATAAAGATAAAACGGGCAATAGGTAGAGCGCCTACAGCTACTAAGACCTATATACTAAAGCGCTAGAAAGCAGAACTACTAAGTCTAGACGCCTAAAGAGCTAAAGAAGGCCTAAGTATAGCATTTATTAATACTATTAGATCTAAGATAAATTTGAAGCAAATAGATATTAAACTTAGCTCTATTTCATTATATAAGCTTGATCTAATAATTGTTAATAAGAAGAAAGAAAGAGATATAGAAAAAAAACCCCTAGAGATTAATAAGGCTAAAAACTAATACCTTATTAATAAGAGACTCCCGCAATACCTATAAGAGTAGAGGGACTATTTTAGTAAGGCTATAAGTAATACTTTATCTTCCTACTACTCCTATAACTACTAGATTAAGCTAGAACTAGAAGCTAAGGAGAAGCTTAAATTCTATCCCCTCTATAAGTAGTTATTACTAGAGCTTAAAGCTATGAGATAACACCTCCTTAATAACCTAAAAAAGAGGATTATTACTTCTAGAAATACCCTCTTCGCATTTCCTATATTATTTATGCGCAAGGTAGATAGCAGCCTTTACCTCTATATTAATTTTTAGAAGCTTAATAAGTTTACTAAGAAGGACTAGTACTCTCTACTACTAATTAATAAGACCTTAAGCTAAATTAGTAGGGCTAAGCTATTTATTAAGATTAATATCTATTAGGCGTTCCACTAAATTTATATTTACTCTAACTCTAAAGACTTCATAATATTCTAAACTCACTATAGCTCTTATAAGTATAAGGTCTTACCCTTTGGGTTATACAATAGCCCAGTAATTCCTAATACGATATAAATAACACGCTTATAGACTACTTAGATAACTTCTATATAATATATATAGATAATATCCTAGTATACTTAGAGAACCCCCTTTAGCATGAGGAGCATATTAAGAAAGTCCTTAATTACTTATACTAAGCGGGCCTCTAGGCGGATATTAAGAAGTGCAAGTTTAATAACACTATAATATAGTATTTTAGATTTATTATTATAACTAGAGGAATTAGGCCTAATTCTAAAAAGTTCTCTATAGTAAAGAACTAATAACTACTAACTACTATTTAGGGTATTTAATCCTTCCTAGGATTCTATAACATCTATTAGCAATTTATTGCTAACTATAGGAAGAAAGCTCAGCTCCTTACTAAGTTAATAGCTAAAGGCGCTAAGTTCAGGTTTAATAATAACTACGCTATAGCCTTTATTATACTAAAAGAAGCCCTAATAACAGCGCTAATTCTCTAGTACTAGAAGCTGGAATTACTAATCTAAGTTAAGACTAACGCCTCTAAGTTAGTATATATAGCAGCTTTACTTTAAAAATAAGCTAATAATAATATATAGCACCTAATAGCCTACTTTTTAAAACTATATTAATAGTTAAGATAAATTACTCTATTTATAATTAGGAAATAATAGTAATTATATTTATCTTAGACGAGTAGCAACCTAAACTCTTAGTAATAACCTAGAAGTTTGAGGTTATTATATACTACTAGCTATTACTTTATTTTATAATAAAGCAGCTCTTAAATATCTACTAGGCCTAATCGTTAGGTATTCTTACTAGCTTTACTTTTTATATCTAGTACTGCCTGGGAAAAGAGAACGTGCTAGCTAACGCCCTATTGCGAAAGAGCGAGGACCTCTGCACTTAATAAGCTATATATAAGTCTAACTGCACCTAGGTTCTACTTCTACTAAACTACCTTTCTATAGAGGTAGCTAGTAAACTCTATTAGCTATTATAGGCTACTGCTATATTCCTAGAGATAACTATTAATACTCTAGAGCTAGATAGTAATCTGTGGGGGTATCTACTAATAGAATATATCCTCTAATTAAACTAGAACCTAGAAACCATATTACTAAAGGCGTTAAGAATACTTATAACTACTAAAAAAGAGCACTAGAAACTCCAGAATAGCCACTTAGTTATAGATAATAAGCTAGTTATATTAGAAGAGAAGGATCTATATATAAGGCTAATTCAAGAAACCTATGCCTAGAAGCTAATAGCTCACCTAAGCTAGAATAAGACCCTTGAGCTTCTGAAGGAATAGTATTACTAGCCCTAACTAACTACTAATGTAGAATAGTATATCTATAACTATTATACCTATTACTGCGGCTAAAAGCTAAGGGACCGCCCTCTAGGTAAATTGAGGCCCCTACTAGTACCTAACTACCCCTAGGAATATATTATAATAGATTTTATATCTTATCTAGCTAAATACTATAGGTGTAATAACATGTTTATAGTAGTATACTACTTATTAAAGAAGATAATATCATTACTCTACTATAAGACTATTATAATAAGAGATATAATATAATTATATTATACCTATATCTTCTACTATATAGGTTTCTTAGTAATAATTATATTAGACTGAGGTCCCCAGTTTATACTAGATTTTTAGAGTAAGCTTTATAAGCTCTACAGTATTACTATCTAGCTCTCTATAGTAGGCCACGCTGAAACGGACAGGCAGATAGAAATCCTCAACTAGTATCTAACCTAATGCCTATAGCCCTAGATTAACTAATTTTAAAATAAGTAGAGTGAGATACTCCTAGCTATAGACTTCGCTTAAGCTACTCTCCCTAATAAAACTATAGGGCTTATGCCCTTTGAAATAGAGCGAGAATACCTACTATAAATAAGTTTTAATTGGAATTAATATAAAAAAGCATTTTCTAGTATAAAGGAGAAAATTAACTTTATAGATGCCTAGAGATTAGCTAGAAACCTCTATAGCGTCTAGGATATTACTACAGAAAATATAGCTATAGCTTAGTAATGCTATATTCGCGCTACTAACTACTAATAACGCCTAGATAACCTCGTTATAGGTAACTAAGTATATATCTCTACTATAGGATAGCACTAGGAGAACTCCTCTAAGCTCTTAATGCCGTAGGATAGCCCCTAGCTAATTAAGGCTGCAGGACCTAGGGGAACTTAGGTCCTTAACCTACTAAAAGAGTATAATTATTACCTAGTTTTTTACCCTAATAAGCTCCATAAAGCTATAATAAACCCCCTACTAGGCTAATTTAAACTACTACTACTAGTTATTAAATTTAATAGCAGGCTAAAGTATGAAATAACTTAAGTAATAGCTAGCTGTACCTAGTGAGGTAAGTTATAATACTAAGCCGATTAGAAGGGCTATAACTATAATCTCACTTAGTATAACGCTAAGAATTTCAAGCACGCGCCTGCAGCACTATAGGACTTCTATATAGCTAACCTAACCGCTAAAGGACTGCTAAAACACTTTGCGGCTTAGCTGCTAGCTGCTATATAAGATAAAGACCTAGGGGAGTCCCCAAATAATAATACCCCCAAGTAATAGAGTTTTAAAGTGCAAAAGTTAAGTTAATACAGATATTAATACCAGCTAAAGGGGGGGAAGGGGGGTAATATCACAGTATATTTCAACCAGCCTGAATTTCAAGTCATATAACCGCTAAGTTACGTGACCTATATGGAAGAGAATAGCCTTATTGGGGATTTGGAACACCTGAGTTTCAGGTCACATGACCGTTAAGTCACGTGACCCACAAAGGTTCTTTACCCTGTGGCACTCACGCTGCCCCATAGTTAGACTTTTCCTCTCTTCAACTCAGAATCCATTCAATGCAGCGTAATTGAAGCGCGCCAGCCTTCGCTCTTTCGTTGTTCGTGACAGATTCGACCCTGTCAGTTTAGGGGTAACCCTATATAAGCCCTCTGCCACACCTGTTCCTGAGTGCGGGGAACTTCGGGTCGTCTTCGTCCGTGGGATCCCAGGATGTAGGCGAATAGTTCAGGCTTGGTTTTCGGGTTCTTGTGATCTTCTCCTATTCGCCGAGTTCATGGCCGTAGAGAGTCTTGAGATGGAGTGCATGACCAAGGAGCCATCAATTCTTATTTGCTCAGTGTCTCGGGAAGCCGGTTCAGTTTTGAGGGCGAGGTGATATTGTGGAGTTCGAAGGGCACGAGGGCCGCGAGAGGTCATGCCGCGTGGGGAAGCTCTCTGCTGCAGGCCGATCCGTATGAGGTAAGCTGGAAGTTGCTGTAGCCCGTGTGGCAGACTACCTTTCTGAGATTGGATGGAACTCTTTCGTCCTGGGTTTGGACAAGTTATAACGGTTCGGTCCGTACTTCTTTGTCTCCATCATGCCGTGCGAGGACAATAGGAGCTCCCGTGTTTCGCTGGATACTGCTGTCTCGCTTGTCGCAAGGCTTTGTCAATTTCATGACTGATACTGCCTTTCCCGGGCTCCTGCACTCTGTGGCGGTTTTTTTTATTCTCTCTACCTTTGTTCACATGCGGGAAGAGGCTAGGGACGCAAAGCCCCACTCGTTGGCGCCAAGGCTGCCGCGGTCTGCGAATCTTGAAGGCTTCAGAGAATTGGGGGCAATGTGAGTATCTTGCGGACAGACGTCGTGGTTCATTTGAAAAGCTTGAGAAGAACACCGTCGATATGTGCCAACTATGTTCAATGGGTTGAATGCACATTGGATCCTGCGGGACTGGGCCAGGTGTGGAAAAGCGCGGGATAAATGGGGGAGGGGCCGACAGAGGTTTCTAAAAAACGGTTGGAGCTGGAATTCGAAGTGATTGGCTTCCGGTTCAGAAGGGCCCCGCCTCGATTGTGTACAATAGGGGCCCTGAATGGTTGTACACCTCCGCAGGCATCTCAAAGGTTAGTGCAGCATGGGTCCCACTGTTACCGGGGTTATAGAAAACGGCACAGGTGGATAACAGTGGCTCCTATAGTGCGCTAACCTTTAAGATACTAGGACAGATATATAACATACCTCCTGAATATTTATTAGTGTATAAATTTGCTCTTATTAGTATTTAAGGGTTACC
The DNA here is from genome assembly GCA_037178605.1 of Colletotrichum euphorbiae. Lineage (NCBI taxonomy): Eukaryota > Fungi > Ascomycota > Sordariomycetes > Glomerellales > Glomerellaceae > Colletotrichum > Colletotrichum euphorbiae. The sequence continues at coordinate 226,798 of JAXCEF010000008.1, forward strand.
TTAGCTTAAGTAAGATATCTTATTAAATATTTATAATACTTAGATATTTTATTGCTATAGAATTTACTTAATTAAGCTATCCTAATTAGATATTATTAATAAAGTATCTTATTCCAACTAAGGTAACTCTTAAACGCTAGTAAGGGCAATATTATATACTATTAAATATTCAGGGGGTATATTATAAGCCTAGGACGTAGTGTACGTACCTCATCCAGCATTTGTCGCGCTACCACAAGCAACGGGTCCAAGACACAGGGCAGTCCCCGAATGCCGCCAGCGCCCCACAGTTTTTCTGTCGAGGCAGGCAGGGCCCTGGGCAACCGGTGCAGCATCCAACAGAGAATGACGTGAAAATCTCCCATTTTCCCACCTCCCGATTGTAATGTCGCCTCTCCCACAACGGTCCCTCCTCAATCGCCGCCTCAACTACAATGTGATACCCTCTCACGCCCCTTACACAATCCCACAATCCTGACCGAACCGTCCAAGACGGCCTCGGCGTTTTATCCAGCCAAGTTTTCGTCCCTCTTCGTTCATCATGCCTCCCAAGTCCTCCAAGGCTGTCCACGACGACCCCAAACCCGAGGGCACTACCACCAAAGAAAAGCACACGTCTGGTTCCGGAGGTCAGCACACGAATGGCAAAATGCGGCGTGTAGCGAGCTCGACTGGCTCAAACCTGCGCGAAGTTACAAACGTGAATGCGGCGGCAGACGCTGCGCCTGCGAAGAAGGAGGAAATCCAGAACCCAGGGGTAAGTCTACCCTCACTTCGCCTCTTGATTGGAAGGCGAACTGTCTGACTTTTTTTTTTCTTGACAGATCCAGTGGAACACCTTCGACAGAGAAACACTGCACGCTTACCGTCGTGAGCACCACCTCAACACCCCAACCTCCTTCTCCTGCTCCTACCGTCAATTGGTCCTCTCGCGCCCTGGTGGTATTGGACTACACTCTCCTACGATGGCTCGAAAGAAAACAGACCGAAGACAAAGCAAAGAGCAACTAGCTATGACGGTGCGGAAACATTTCAATGGGCTTGGGGTTCAAGAGAATGACGTTATCGTCGACTTTATCCACAAAGTCAAGAGTCATTCTATTACGAAAGCCGACCGAAGTCGAAGGCCAAACTCGACATTGCACGACGCTTGACGATACCACACGATATATACAAAACTGTTTTTGGGAGCAAATGCATCGACGGGAGCCGATTGGCATGCGATTCTGCTTTCACAGTACAGCCTGGGCAGGCTGTGGGCGACTTTGGACTGCATAATGATACCTCATCCTTGACGGGAAAAGTGCGATTGAAGACGAAAGAAGCAATGTGCTTCCCTCGCATGGCTTTCAAATAGTTGCGATTACTACATAATGATATTTTGGAGTTTTGGGTTGGTTATTTACTTCATCACCGCATTCCCATGTCTTACGGTTCAGTGGGATTAGCAGAGTGAGCGCACATAACGCGCACTTATGACCCGCGAATTTCCACCACGGCTGTGGGGCAGCTCGCGAACCACTTAAAGTCGTCACAAATTGCTGACGTTCTAGTATAACTTCTGCCCGCCGGCCCCCTCTGCACCCGTGCTAAGGCCCGGAGCGGTAAGTGCCTCAGGCAGTCAACGGCATTCGGCTTAGTATCGGGCCAAATAAGAATTGATATCATCGGTATCCAAAAAGAATTTGCGGGAATGTTCCACTGCGCGTTGATGCTTTTGTGCATCCCCCAGCCAATTTAATCCTTTGAACTCTGCACTCGGATGCTTTAGATGCCTCTTCGCGATTCACTATGAATGCAAGCATTCTCACCAAGGCTGCGGCCCCGGGCCGTCTGCTTTCCAGTCGCATTTCCCGGCAATCCAAGCTCAAGGAAGCTGTTTGCACGCGCGCAACCATACACACCGGTACCGTAAGGGCCCGGTCCACGAAATCTCAGGCTCCCCGAGTGACTTGTCAAACTCCTTCATCCAAGCGTGTAAGTCCTCTTATCAATAAGAGACAACTGCACAGCTTTTTCTGATCAACCACTTGATAGGCATTCCACGCGACATCCACCGCCCTCGCACCGAGCGACCCGTACAAGACATTGGGCGTTGACAAGTCGGCCTCCGCAAGTGACATCAAGAAGGCTTACTATGGCCTTGCGAAGAAGTACCACCCCGACACGAACAAGGATCCTTCCGCGAAAGAGAAATTCGGCGAGATCCAGAGCGCATATGAGATTCTATCAGACCCGAAGAAGAAGCAACAATTCGACCAATTCGGTGCTGCTGGCTTCGATCCCAGCGGCGGTGCCGGTGGTGATCCATTTGGAGGGGCCGGCAACCCATTCGGCGGCGGCTTCGGCGGACAAGGAGGTTTCGGCGGTGGCTTCAACTTTGACGACATCTTTTCCGCTTTTACCGGCGGGCAGGGCTCGCCGTTTGGCCGCCGCGGCGCCCGCAATCCATTCCAGCAGGAGATCCTCGTCGGTGACAACATTGAAGTGCAGTCGAGCATCTCTTTCATGGAAGCCGCCAAGGGAACCAGCAAGACGATCACGGTCACACCTCTCACGGATTGCGGCACGTGTGGGGGCAGCGGCTTGAAGCAGGGCACCAAGAGGTCGCAATGCGGCTCTTGCAACGGCTCGGGTACACGGGTGCACTTCATGAACGGCGGCTTTCAGATGGCGTCGACGTGCGGAACCTGCGGCGGCACGGGAACGACGATCCCCCGCGGTTCCGAATGCAGGTCCTGCGCAGGTAACGGTGTTGTCCGGGAGCGCAAAACCATCACCGTCGACATCCCCGCGGGTATCGAGGACGGCATGAGGCTGCGTGTTGACGGCGCCGGCGACGCGCCCATCACCGGCAAGAACGCCGAACCGAACGTCCGCACGCAAAAGGGCGATCTCTACGTCTTCGTCCGCGTAGCGTCAGACCCCAAGTTCAGGCGCGCGGGCTCCGACATACTTTACACGGCATCGATCCCCATCACCACGGCCATGCTCGGCGGCGAGGTCACGGTACCGACGCTCGACGGAGAAGTCAACGTCAAGGTGGCCACGGGCACCAACACGGGCGACAAGCTGACGCTCTCGGGTATGGGAATGAAGAAGCTCAACGGAAGGAGGGGCGGCTCGGGAGACCTCAAGGTGGAGTTCCGCGTCAACATGCCAAAGTACCTGAGCGCGAACCAGCGAACCCTGGTGGAGATGCTGGCCAACGAGATGGGTGACAAGACGGCCAAGAGGATCATGAACGTCACTCCCCAGGGGTGAGCTCTCCCTGACCCCTGAGGCGTGGAGGCGTTAGGCTTTTCTGGTTTTACTGACTTTTCGGGCCACCCCCTTCAGATCTCAGCCAGTTTCGCCGGAAGGCTCAGAGTCCCACAAATACGAGGGATTCCTCAAGTCCATGTGGCACACGTTGACGAACCATCCCGCGCACCAGAAGGGCTCCGATTCCGACTCAGGCAAGTCGTCGTCTGAAACCAAGAACGACGAGAAGAAGAAGGACGAGTCCAAGTAAAGGAACGTGCTTGAAATTGGCCATTATGAACGAGTTAGAGGGCTGTTCTGCATCGGTCCCCCGGCGGCGGGCGACTTGTGCGCAGGCACATGATTACCACAGAAGGCGGCGGTTGTTTGCATGGAAGGTGTTCAAAACGGTTGTTTTACGTGTTTCACTTATGTCATTTTTGACGCCTCGGCGTCGGCAGAACGGGGTTATCTAGACAGAGAAGGCCTTGCTTGTTTGGCTCAGAGAAAGCCAGTTGATGCCTGTGTATTACTTTCTGACAATGTACAATGTAGTATAGACCCAAGGGGAAAGGGAGCGATGGAAAAGCCCACTCCCGCGGAGGCCACTCACCTCAGACACTTCGCAGACAGAGAATCGCCCAATCAATATCATGAAGACTAGTACATAACCAACAATCATTGGCATTTGGCTGTGAAGGGGGCTGAGGCGCTTAGTTGTGATTGGGGTTGCGCTAGAGGTCCGAATGGTTCAGCCGACATAGGGCCATGGAAAATGCGCGGTAGGAATCGCCACAGAACATTGTCCAGAAGCAGTCGGCATTTTGCCTGCGATTGCTACCGATACCCCGGCGATTATGCGCAGCATCCTAGGCAATCAGGCCGCAGGAATGGCCGCCCATGAAGATCGGCTTGTCTTACGTTGACAATAGGATATTCGGGATCATCCGGACATCTGTTCCTGTGCTACCGTGTGTCCATAGTCTTCCGAGATGGACCGTCTGAAGAAAGTGGTCATTCCACATTCGCTGAGCGGGCCGTTATGGATTGCATTTGCCATTTGGGAAGAGAGCACAGAGAACGGGAGGTTCTGGGCCCCTCTTCCAGTTTCCCAACTCAGTCTGAAGTGGTGGTGGGGTTCCGGAGCGCCAGCCAATGAGGGGTACAAAACGTGGGGCAGCTTCTTGCGTGGCCCGTCACCTGCATGAGAGCGGGAAGGGCCAAGGACCAGTGTCGTCGCTTGGACATGGCCTGTCAGAGGTGCTGGAGATGCTGGCATTATGGCTCAGTCGCTAGTGTTTGATTATGGTGAAGATGTGAATCTGGGATCTTGTTGATGTTGCACAGAAATCCACCAGGAAGCCAGTGAAGAACGTCCTTGAACGAAGAAACAAACTAAACGAACGGAACGTCACGTGTGGTGGTTTGCGTTGGTGCTTAATGGAGCAGAGGTGCATCGTGTAAGCAGCGGTGATACTTTGACGGGGGAAGCGGTGCGATCTCGCGGTCGACCCGAAAGTCATGGAGGGGTGAGGAAGGCGGATATCACAAGATGGGACGGCCACAGCTGACTGGATAGAACCGTCTGGGCCTGATACCTGTGAAGCTAAGCAAGGTGGGGAGAGCGAGGAGGGCAAGCAGGAATGGAGGAACGTCGCATCGGTCTGTCTCACTTGCTTCGGCGGAAGTCGACGGATAGGTCGTCCGGCCATGTCGATGGGTTGTGGATTGTTTGAGGTGAAGGATTCAATTACATGCTGGGCCGAAATGAAGACGACGTGCTGGTGCTACATTGCTTGATAGTCATAGTAACATCGTGGGTATCGTGGGTAGTAAGTTGAACCTTTGAGCTTGCGTCTGAGATGACGGCAGAAAGCCGTATAGGTATTATAAGGCTGGCAAGGCGAGATAGGACAGCTGCCCAACGAGAGAATCTGATGTTGAGATAGCTGGTAAGTTGTAGTTCCCGAAGATGATGGAAGCTGCAGGGAGAGAGCGTCGGTCAACCGTGAAACGATCAAGCTTTCAGGCTCAGGCAAGGTGGTGCCTTTTATAGGGAGTTTCCGATGAGATGAAGATATCCGGTTGAGATGAGATAGCAGGTTCAAGTATCACCCCCCAAAGGCAATCGTGTAAAAGGGAGGGAGGAGGGGTGGCGGGGAAGACTTTGCACCGTACCTTACCTGACATAATAACGTATCTTTACCGAGTCAAAGCCCTCGGGCAGCGTCAACCCCGCCAAAAAGCCAGGCACATCCCCGGCGTCTGGTGACAATAATGACTGCCTGGCGGCTACGTACGACGGCCTAACGTAAGGTAGTCCACGTTATGCGCCCACGTCAACACCACGCGGAAACCCTCGATTAGCCTTCCCCCGCAAGCTGTAAAGTTACAAGACGGCGTTACACCGCTCGTCCGCAACTATCTTTCTCACCTCACCTCTCGTCGCCCCAATCTCCGTGCCCTTGCCCCTTGCTTGGCACCACTATTCCTCGGGCGCTTCGTCCACCAAACACATTTCGCCGCGGCTGGAGACGATCAGGGTCACAAAGGAGCACAGGTCGAAGCACCCTGACGACGCCCAGCAACGCGCCGATAGCCCGCCATTCACAAGGCCTCTCTGTCAACTACCTTACCTGACCTGACCTTGACCAGTCCCTATACTCACCGGGTCTCCCAGCATCATGACCTCACAGGCTCACGAATTTGGGACACTTCTTCCCAAACAAAACACATGCCAATCTGCCGTTTTCCCCCTCCGCAACTAATACGGCTTTCGCTGTCAACAGATCGTCTGTGGAACCATCTTATCACAAAGACTTCCTAACACAAGGGCGGCCGCACCACAGCAGCATACCGACGCCGTCTTTATCGGTAAGGACAGCCATTGTGCCTTTGGCAACGCCATCAGCAACACAGACAGACCGGCCAGTTCAGCCAGCATCAGCGTCAACCACTTGCCCGTCTATGTTAGATACCGCCGCCCGTACTTGACAGAGTACGTACTGCTTGCGACGGGCCTTTGAGTGCACTGACACTCTATCTTCAATCGCCGCTTCTGGCCCCCACCCCGCACTCCGCACACATCAGCAACGCAAGACAGCGACCACCGACCGTCCTGACCTGGCCAGCTGCATCCCCATCTCAGCTACGAGCTCCTGACCAAGGTCCCCCTCCAACGAAGCCCCGTATGCTACCCAATCACCACAATATCTAAACACGGCTGCCCATCCAGAGAATCACTCGTTGAGCGAACCATTGTCCCCGATCTATCGCCCGAGCCGGAAGCTCGCTCTCGTCTTTCAAAATGACGCAGTCGCCGATGATATCCTCGCCTCTAAAGGCCACGAACGAGATCGACTGGGTCACTCCACTGAAGGAATACATCAGAAACACCTATGGCGATGATCCCGAGCGCTATTCCGAGGAGTGCGCCACCCTCAATCGCCTGCGACAGGACGTGAGGGGCGCCGGCAAGGACAGCATTTCGGGCCGCGACATGCTCTACAGATACTATGGTCAACTCGAGCTACTCGATTTGCGCTTCCCTGTCGATGAGCAACATATCAAGATCTCGTTCACATGGTAGTTTCCAAGCATTCACTCTATGTGCTGTCACGCTGACTAACATTCACAACTCACAGGTTCGATGCCTTCACCCACAAGTCGACAGCGCAATACTCCCTCGCCTTCGAGAAAGCCTCCATAATCTTTAATATCTCCGCTGTCCTGTCGTGTCACGCCGCGCACCAAACGAGATCCGAAGAGTCGGGCCTGAAGACCGCATACCACTCTCTCCAAGCTTCCGCTGGCATGTTCACGTACATCAATGAGAACTTCCTGCACGCACCCTCGTCCGATCTCAGCCGCGAGACTGTCAAGACACTCATCTCCATTATGTTGGCTCAGGCGCAGGAGGTATTTCTGGAGAAGCAAGTGGCAGACAACAAGAAGGTGGCACTACTCGCCAAGCTCGCTAGCCAGGCGGCGTACCTGTATGCGCAGGCTGTTGAAGGTGTCCAAGACAATTTCAACAGGGCGATTTTCGAGAAGGTTTGGCTTCTTATGGTTCAGGTAAGACTTTTCCCCGAAGCATAGTACGATCATGGAATCGGACTGAACATTACAGGTGAAATCAAATCTCATGAGCTCCGTTTCGCAATACTACCAGGCCCTTGCCGACGATGAAGCTGGCCAACACGGCACAGCTGTTGCGAGATTGCAGCTTGCGGAAACACAGGGCAAGGAGGCGAACCGCATCGCTACCAACTTCCCAAACTCCGTTCCTCCCAGCTCTAATCTTGGCGCGGAAACGGGTGGCTTACTAGTCGAATTTACGAAGAGACATCTGTCGACTGTACAGGAGAAGCTAAAGGAATTGAGCAAGGACAACGACTTCATCTACCACCAAACCGTCCCGGCAGAGGCTAGTTTGTCTCCTGTTCCCAAGCTCCCAGCATCAAAACCGATTCCCGTCAGCGAACTTTATGCCGGCCAAGATATTCAACGAATCACAGGACCTGATCTCTTTTCCAAGATTGTGCCCCTTGCTGTAACGGAATCGGCCAGTCTTTACGATGAAGAAAAGGCCAAGCTGATCAGGGCCGAGTCAGAAAGAGTAGATATTGCAAACAGCGAAATGGCTGCCAGCCTGGATTACTTGAGGTTACCAGGCGCCCTGCAGGTGCTGAAGGGAGGATTCGATCAAGACATCCTGCCTGACGACGAATTCAGGACATGGTGCGAAGACGTTGCAGGTCACGAGGATCCCACGTCCATCTTTGAGGCCCTCCGAACCGAAAAAGAGTACATCGTGACCACTCTGGACAAGAGCTCGAAACAGCTGGACATGGAGGAGAGCGTTTGCGAGAAGATGCGGTCAAAATACGAAAACGAATGGACACAACAACCGAGCTCGAGATTAACTACGACTTTACGAAGCGACATAAGGAATTACAGAGAAGCTTTGGAAGAGGCGGCACGGAGCGATAATCAGTTAGCCGCGAAGCTGAGACAAAACGAGGCTGACTTCGAGGAAATGAGAGCGGCTGCAGCGCATGGAACCATCGACGCCCTGTTCCAACGCGCAGTGAGTAAAGTACGCGGGAAGACGAGCAATGCTGCCAGCCCATCAGGGAACGAGAACCTGTTGGAAATGGATTTCGATGAAGGAGGCCCGAGTGTCGTCGATCAAATTCACAAAGTGGAAGAGATCATGAAAAGGCTGAACCTGATCAAGAGGGAACGCAACCAAGTGTTGAAGGACCTCAAGGAGAAGGTAAGCCTCCTACCTAGACCCATTCGGGAACAGAGCTGACCAAAACTACAGGTTCACAATGACGATATATCAGAGATTCTCATTTTGAACAAAAAGTCCATCTCCAACTACGAGTCACAGCTGTTCCAATCAGAACTGGAGAAATTCCGGCCGTATCAGAACAGATTGCTGCAGGCCAACCATAAGCAGTCGGCGCTGATGAAGGATCTAACGACTAGTTTCAACTCGCTTCTGCAAGACAAGCGCGTGAGATCAGAGCAGAGCAAGTATGAAGCTGTCCAAAGGCAAAGGACTACAGTCATGAACAAGTACAAGCGGGCGTATCAGGAGTTTCTCGACCTGGAGGCTGGTCTGCAGGGTGCCAAGACGTGGTATTCTGAGATGAAAGAAACTGTACAAAGTCTTGAGAAGAACGTGGAGACTTTTGTCAACAACAGACGCTCTGAGGGCGCTCAATTGCTCAACAGCATCGAACAAGAGCGGTCTACACGCAAAGACGCGCATGCCGAACTGGAGCGTGAACGTCTCCGGGGTTTGATGGAACGTATGTCCATGGACCCGTCAGCGACCTCCCCCAAGCCTACTTCGAATCGACCTACCCCGTCGCCCCTAAACTTCGCCAACACCTCGACGCCGCGGTATCCTCAAAATAACTTCCAGGGTAAATACCAAGTACCCCAGTCTCCCCCGGCAACCCAGCAGCAGTATTCCAGCTTTGCTGCTCCTCCTACCACACAGTCGTACACGCCGCAACCGGCCAACACCTATGGACAGCCGGCGTACAATCCGAGCCAGTACGGACGCACGCCAGGTCCAACGTCGCCGCCGCCACATCAGTCCACTTTTGGGCCAACCGTCCTTAGAGGTCCTGCCTCTCCACCCCCCACACAAACATCGTTCAACCAAAGTCAACCGTATGGAGGATTCCCTGGGCAGCAACAACAGATGCCTCATGGTTTCGTGCCACCACCCCCTCCTCGCGGACCGCCACCATTAGGGCCTCAGCAGACCTTCTACGGTCAGCAGGACTACCAGCAGCAGCAAAACTACCAGCAGCAAACCCAGCATAGTGCTTATCCGTCAAGCGCACACCCACGGTCAGCTCAGCCGCAGCAGAGCAACGATCCGTGGGCTGGATTGAACAATTGGAAATAAGAGACAAGACTCTGATCACGGATGATGAGGAGGTGGCACGCAGACATACTCGAGCTGGCATGAGTGATAGGTGAGCCGTGTCTGGGCCTGGAGTCTTTGGTGTTATTCGAGTTTTGTCCCTTGGGCGTATGGTCGTGGGCGAGGATGATAGAAAGCTCAGTAAAAGATCGAGATGCGCGAGGACAGGTGGCGCAGGACGTGACCAGACAAGCTATAAAACGCGAAATACGTCTCATACGAAGGAGAAAAAAAAGCAGACCATGACTTGGTTCCCAGCCTCTAGACTGTCATTTGCACGATGAACCTCGTAGTCATTGCCGCCGTCTTGTTATGTCTTTGCTGACTTCGTTTTTGCTTTACTCATTTGAAGCCTGAGGAAAGAGCGAACCAGGTGCGCTCCGCCAGAGTGATGCCCCATTTGGTGACCTCTCCATCTCATCCAGCGTGTTCTATTCCTCCCAATTAGGCATACTTGATATCAGAGCACAGAGAAAATCCCACCAACTCAGGACACGGATTTTTGGCTCGGCTCACTTGCCAACTCAGTTGCTGAACTGGAGACTTTAGACGTTTATGGCAGAGTAGAGGCAATTGAAGAACGTGGGAAGTGAAGGGACCATGTTCCGCCGCACATTTGTCAGTGGAGTTCATTCTCGCGTCAGTGTTGAAATTTGCTGAGGTTGCCCAAGACGCCCCAAAATGCAAGAAACGATTCTTTGGCATCTTGCATCGGTCGCGAGTCCTGAATCAGAACTCAAGCCTGCGGATGCCATTCTTCCATCTCATTGTAGCCCGTAACGATCGGATGTATCAGAGGGGACGTCTAGAGCAACAGCACGAGCAACTGATTACACTCCAGCAAGGAGGGCTGGAGTATGTATTGAGTGTTGAAACAACTCTGCCCGGAACTCGAGGGCATTGCCTCGCCAACCGTGTTCTCATGCTGTCGTCTCCCAGCTGTGATAGCCTCATAGTTTAGGTGGTCTCGTACAACTTCTCAGCATAGACATTTGCACATTCCTACATCTCGATGGCGAGTACCAATCCTGTCGTCCCAGCCAATTGGTACAATCCTATAAAAACTTGTATGGAAAGAAAGCCCTGGGTCCTGCTACCACTAGTGTATACCTCAAGTCTCGGATGCCTGTCAAGTCTCGGATGTCTGTATTGAGGTGACAGTTCTGCAGATTGTAGGGCGATAGGTTTGAAGGCATAATTTTCACTTGGAAACCCCGAGAATCTTTAACTAGAGATTAGGACAGGCTGGACAATCGTTGAATCCGTGGGAACCTTGACTGAATCAGATGATAGGGCACTGCTTAACCACGTACTAGGCTGTTGCTAAAGGGAATCAGGTTTATCAACCTAGTCACAACCCTCCCGTGTTTTCAACATTCTTACTCGTGCCGTGGTGATATCTTTCTGGACGTGACTTGGAATCGAGCGGCTGTCGTTGGAGGCGGTGATTGACGTAACGACATGTTGTCTGTTTTTGCTAGCTTCTCCAGCACGTGCAACAGTGAGAGATACATCAATTCGGTCAAAATATGGTGCCTCGGAACACAGACTGGTTTCTCGACCTCTAGTCTGGCTGGATATGAGCGGGGTAATTTCTGTCTCGACGACTCACGCGAGGCCGAAGCAAGTCCGAACATGCTCGATGGCCGACCGTCACTAAGTGTGTCGCCGGACAGCGTCACACAAGTCATGTGCAACGAATCCGGGGGACATCTACCAATTATTCGAGCATTAGAGTTCCTTGGTATGGAGACATAGGTCGCCAAAGACACTACTTGTGAAGCCCATCCGCTATGGGCAGAAGTGCTAGCAGCGTTGCTGGTTACGAAGTCCAAGGTGGCGGACGCAGGTGCTAGGGGCTTGGAAGAGTCTAAGAGTATTTGAGAAGCCTCCAGGTGAGCGCCATGATAATGTTTGAACGGGGCCTATTACGGCCGAGAGGTGCGATACGTCGAGCACCACAGCCGCTGCCGAGGTGTGTTTTCTCGGGGTTTATTCCCTTTGTTGCTCGTCGACAAGTATCTGCGAGCATAGAGTGGCTGATGATCAAGTCTAGGCCATGCTTCCTGCCGTGTTCCAAGTTTTAAGGGAGAAGAATCCTTGTCTGGGTTCACCCACAGTCGAAGATGAAGGAAAGTTCGCATCACGAGGAGACCTAACGAGGCGGAGCCTCCAGCCTTACGCCTCAAACTCGACAGACCCCTCGAACATGTACTACTTCCCGTCGGTCACGAGCCGAAAGTCTCTGCCATGTTGCAAAGCTCGCGTAGGCATCATTCCGCCCTCGGATATTGCCAGCGTCACCGCGATAAGCTGTCTGGTCGACGACTTCAAAGCAGCAGCAGCAGCATATTGTGTTTACCTGTTAGCAGTGCCAAGTTCTAACAAGCCTAGCGAACCTGGTTCGCAGGTCGCCTTTCAACTCCAGGCCGGTCGACGGTTTCCACGAATCCAGCCACGTTCTCGACCCGTGACAAGTTCTTGCAATCCGTCAGCCTCACCGGCTTGGATCAACACAACGCTTGACACTTCTATAACGCAACCAACAGCCAATAACAAATGAAGATATGGTACAATCATCCCAAGGTTGTCGCCTCTGGCAGAAATAAAGGCAGTCAAGATCTCAAGGTAGCGAAGCTGAGTTCCTTGATATATCCCATTACCGGAGTCTCTGTCCAAGTCTCGACCACATTTCGCTTCACACATGTATAAATCACGGCGTCAACCTCTCAGATGATTCTAAGATGTTTTCAACATGACGAGAAAAGGGCTTCGTCAAAAGCCAGGAACATATAGCCACCAGGTCACAAGTCAAAACCGACATCAACGGCCAAGATCAAGTCCGAACCCACACTACAAGCCTAGTAACAAACCAAGCAAAAAGTCTCAGTCATCAACCCCCAGTATATCTACCCATCGCAACGCCCCCAGAAAATCCCCATCCCACCCCTCTTGACCCAACTCCATCACCATCCCCAAGACGCAGGAACGCCCACATCAAAGGGGAACCCCTCTCCACAGCGTGCCCGCCCGCTCACCTCCGACAAAGATGTGCAACATCCTGCCCGGGACCACACACATCCCTTCAACTAGATGAAGGCCGGTTGGCCCAATGGCAAGGCGTCTGACTACGACCCAGCGGTATGGATCTGATATCAGGAGATTCTGGGTTCGACCCCCAGGCTGGTCAAGTATGTGTACTCTTTTTGCATCGTTTGTTCACATCAACGCACTTTGGCTGCCTTACTTTCCGTTCTCCTCCCTCTCTTCTTTACCGACTTTTGAGGCACAGCGTGTCCTTTCCGGGCCTCAAGCCCCCTGATCTGCAGAATTTTCACGCGCAAAAACACACACATCCAAGGGCCACCACAACGGGTCTTGCGGAGACCCGCGCAGTTCCCGTCACGGAAGGGAAACCCGGGGAGCAGTCCGTTGGGGGAGACATTACTACATACAGAGAGAGGGGGACAAAAAAAAAGGCATCACATCTCGACGTGGCTGACCACGATGCTGATTTCCTCCCAGCCCCGCTCCAGAAAAAGGAGACAGGCGGTGAGTAAATTCGCGCCCGAAGACTGGGCGCGGCGGTGTCGTTACGTTAGATTATTTTCTTTCTTTCTTCCTTCCCTTCATTGGCCTTGGCGCATAGATGCATCGTGGTTAGGTACTCTCGCCTCAAGATTGGAAGAAACAATTCCGCATCCTCTCGAGCCAATGATCTCGACATCTTCAGAGACACGTCACTTGCGTCGACTTGAGGTGTTGAAGACTGCCACGAGGCATAGGGCAAAATCCAGCTTGGTCAAGACGCGTGCAGAATGTGCCGCCACAACCGTCGCAATTGTTCTGATTTGATCTTCGCCGTCCATCTATTCCCACGCCCAAACTCGACGTCTCGTCGCAAACCGCAACAGCAGCAATTGTCGTGCGAAAGTCGTCCGATAATAGCCGTGTTTAAAACACCCCTGTGGTTCGGCCGCCCTACACGTCTCGCGAGGCCGAGACGACCACAGTGAAGGGGAAATAGAAGGAAAAAAAAAACAGGCCAGAGAGCCCACAAAACACGTTCGGCTATGCAGAGACAAGCCTCAACAACCGAGCAGCGGCAGCAGCACCACAATATCTCGCATTCCAGATCATCCAGCTTACATGAAGAGACCATGCCGAAGCGGGTGGCGACATGCACTCAAAGGGGGCAACCGATAACGTTCATTTGACGGGAAGGGGGGGAAAAAAGAAGCAACAACCCGGTGCTCGATACTTCGGGACTTTCCTGCCTGTCCACAATCTATGCTTCGAAATGCTTGCTAGCAGTTACTCCAGTTTGCGGGTCACCTTCTCTCTCAGCCTCTAGCTCTAGAACACGGTACAGAATACATATTGTAGTCCCGTACAGAGGTAGTTTCTGGTTTCTCTAGGCTCTCCCTCTCCTTCTCGCTCTCCATATCTCCACGCCTTTCATCAGGGGTAGGCAAGGAAGAAGAAGTTGTATCAGCCGTGGCGAAGAGCGCTAACAAAGTTCATGCATTCGAGGTCGAGCCAACGGAGACAGAGATCACCGACTTTACGCGCTCGCATTCGCGCTTGACCAGTCGATCCCGTGTCTCCCGATTAAAAATTGTCGCCTCGCGGAGCCGGACAATTGTCTCCTACGAGGTTGCCCGGGACAGCGTGCCTGCCATCTATGCTACTACTGACAGGCATGGGACGCGTCTTCAGTCTGTCTCTCTCCTTTGATGCGACAGAAAAGGGGGTTGCACTTGTTTCGGCCAGAACAATGCATAGTGCTTGGTTCCCCTTCCTGCATTCCAGACAAGCTGCCAACCCGTAAAACCTGCAGATTTAGTCGCCGGTTGAGAGCCATCGTGCCAGTTGCCAGGCCAGTTCGCGTGCGCGCGATTGCGTGGGTGTTGTCGGGGAGCACTCATGCCACATATCTGTCCAGTTGTCGTTTGTCGTAATCTACAATTGCTTGAAGGACTAGTTGACACAAGGCTCTGGGTATAGGGAGAGGGTTGGAAATTACGCCGATCAATGGTTTATCGGGACATCGTGCCTGGGACTTGAAGTTACGATGACTGTGAAGCTATGGTGGCAATCTCGTGTACGGACAGAGCAACCGGATCTCATTTCCTGAGGGTATTCGACGTCTCTTTACCCCCCTCCCACCCCAATTGAGAGTCGTCAGGCGTCTCTGAGTTGTTCAGGGTTTTCTCGCCCCACCCTCCGTGTCTCTCAAGTTGCGCATTGACGTGTTGTGCAAGTGAAGACATCTGCTGCACAAAGCTGGTTTAGGCCCGGTAACCTCGCACCGATGGAAGTCTTCGACATAAACCCCTCAACCAAGCAAGTTGACGCAAGTCGATGCAACTCAATCACACGTTCTAATGTAATTGAGCAGTTTCCAACAAGGCCATTTGTCAGAGAGAACCGGGCTTGGCGAGCATGCGGAGCCTCTCCGACTCTGCTGCCAACTGCAATGAGTCGGGGAGAAGTCCCTTATGACGCAATCGCCCTTCAAGATAATTACTGAATGCCCTCAATCTCGTGTAACCGAGAGGTCCGGAAGCCATATCCTTTCCGCGTTCGCGGAGGGACCCACCCGGAAGAGCTGGCACCACGTCCTTGGAAAAGATTGTGATACACGGTTGTTGGGGGGGGGTTGAGGCTCGTCGAGACTCGAGAGTAGACATTTGGTAGACCGGTACATGGTACTGTAGACTTGTTGCATGGCGCGCGCAGCACCGCAATGCGTCCTCAGGTCCTGGGCGGCGAGTTGAACTTGGCACTGGGCAGAAGCCCCATGATCGGCATCCGGCCGAGATGTCATGTCAAAGCATGTTGGATCAGTCGGCCCTTTCGACCGTCGTCAGTGGTCATAGCTGGGCAGCCTGGGCTTGACTGAATCGTAAGCCCCCGCCGGACTGGACATCCTGGGTCCGGGGTCGACCTTCCAAAGTTCAAACCGCGGACTTGACGGGTTTCCTGCCCTTCAGTTGACAATTTGACATTGCAGCAACGTTGAAAGCGGCTCCCTTGCCTGCCGGAGATGAGGACGCAGACGCATGGCTCTCACCTCGGCCAAGCTGAGGGGAGACTCCCCGACACGCGCATAGCACCTTCTACGCAGCTGAGAATGAAACGAACAAGGCTGGAGCTGGAGACGGCGGCTCGAACAACACATCAGACGAGCTGTGTTCCCGGACCAGCCTGACCTGACGCTTCTCGCGCGAGCTGATTACTGGGGAAAAAACAAGGCCCCCCCCCCAACCACTGGTAGTCGACCACAGTGCTGTCCTGACCCGATGCAGCGCCGTGCAGACCACAGCTGCATATTTCGCAAGCCCAAAACTGATGGATCGTATGCCCTGTATAGTTGTCTGCGGCCCCGAGTAATACGGCAGACCTGTCACCTACTTCACATCCTTTCTTGACGTCGAGCCTTATGGCTGCAGCTGAACGTGTTACTGTATGCCCCATATCCACAGCGCGCACAGCTCTGCTACTGCCGCTGCCGCTGCCGCCGCCGCGTCCACTTGTTCGTGCGTGCACGTAGCGAATTTTCCAGAAGGAAGTCGCCTCAACTTCTGAGCGGCGGTCGGGCATGGGTTCGCATACCGCTCCCACGTGGTGGATGATCGTGGGTCTTCTGTACCAAGTGGATACCTCATGCGCCTTCGTCCATGAACCGTCGTGTCACGCAAGGACGCTCTACACTAGACTCTAGAGATTATACATGGCATGTGCTGGTGAGAAATGGCCTAATGGCATGCAGCGGCGTCTTTCTCGGAAGCAAATGATAAGCAGACGAACTTTTGACGAGTCTGTCACCGTTAGGTAAGGGTCTGCTGAACAATCGGTTTCCATACAAGCCGCACGTACATTAAGTAGTATGTGGTTGTAGCTCTGCAAGAGAAGAAGCTGGCTGCGCATCCCTGCAATCTCGGGGATAATTCGATTTGTCGACTCAGTGGCTTGCCAGCCTGTGGTGCTAACGTAGCCGTGCTGCATCTTGCAGGCAGGACCCTGACACAGCCCACGACGGATCCAGGGTGCACCGTCTAACCAGCCTATCATGGACCTGCGAGGGGTCTTTCCAAATCCCAACAGGAGACACTCCACCCCTCGTGTCAAGGCCTGACTGACTGCCTTAGTCGACTTCCGGCCGGCACTTTGTGTACGTACTTTCTCCCAGCAGGACCCGACGCGCAGACATGGGCCCTGCTGCTTCCGAAGCCGCTCGTCGGATACGAACGAGTCAGAATCATCAGAGTGCCGCAGCAACCCCATGTTCGTCATCCTCAGCGAGAGCGCGCTTTTGTCCGACTCCCAAGTTCCAAGAGTCGCCAACCACCCCCCAAATTCTTTCAAGTGGCGGTCAGTACGTAAACCGCGGCAAAACCCGCCACGTCGAGTTTCGACGAGGGGTTTTGTGCAGAATCCTCGAGACAGTACCGCCGCCGCAGAATAGCACGGCACCCAAGCTCGTCGCAAGGTTCTCAGCTCAGGCATCCCGTCTCGAAGCCAGGTCCGCTGATGTGTCTCTGTGGTCGATTGTGGAGTCTTCAGGGGAACGGCAAAACAGCCTCAACACCGGTGAAGCCACGCGGGAGAGGAGACCGGTTGACAATGCTCCACTAAGACGCGCTTGTCGTTGGAGTAGAGGGTCCATGATGTGAAGCTTCTTCAGATCCCGCCGCTGTTGAATCTCCAATCCCCCAAAACTGCCTCCGACGGGAACACCATAAGGACTACTGCTAGGTTGTCAGAACCACATGCCCCGCCAAAGAAGGCTGGACAACCGTTGCAGCATCCCATCCACAACCAACCCAAGGCGGTTGGGAAACGGCGGAGTATCATTTTCTTGAGGCTCAAATCTTGAAGACTTAGCCAAAAGACCAGCTCTTTCTGAGCGCGAATTTTTCGGTGCGAAGGTTGCATGCTCGCGAGCTTTTCTCAATCGGGAGAGTAACGTACGAATTTGGACGCGAGGCGCCTACACTTGCCATTGCTGGAAAAGTGCATTGGCCGACAGGCTATTTTCTCGTTGTCTTTCTCTGACGCGATGATGAATCGATCCTACATCAGTCGGTAGCCGCTAAATTGACGTGGTCCTTCTGCTATTTGGCCCGATCTAAACCCAATATGTTAACTGACCGTCTGAGACCGCGCCACAGGCGTACTACCCACCTTTCTCGAAGTACCTTAAGTTTGAGGTTCTTGAGGTAATTACTAACTGCAACGCGTAGTTATTTGCAAGTAGAAAACACTATAGGTAGTGATATCTCTAGATTATATTACAACACCGGTTTTCACGGCGAAGTTGCATATTTCAGCGACAAGGCTAATTCTGGCATGAAAAAAATGGCAGGAGGCAGGCGGGTGTAGGAGGCGGGTGCTACCAGCAGTACTTCGTGGGTTTAATATGGATCGTGGCGAAGGTGGCGTGCTAACTGATGTGGTTAGACCGGGCCAAATAGTAGAGGTACGACGTCAATTTAGCGGCTACCCATCAGACCGAGGCACTGACGCGAATCCCTGCCGGGGTCGTCAGCTACAAGTCACCATCGGATTTCCTCACCAAGCACTCCGACTTCCTTGTTCAAGGATCTGCCACTAGGAGGTGCTGCACGGCTCGTTCTCGTTCGTGGTTCAAACCAGCACTTATCAGCTGATGGTACGCAATATGCGCGTCCTAATGTATTTGCGACGTGGTCCAAGTCATTGCAGCTGGGATGTTAGATGTCGTGAGGACAGGAGGCCGTCGTCGTCGTCTCTCTACCCTCGTGAGTCGTTCCGACCTCGCGCTTGTTTTCGGGAACATGTTGCATCTTTTACTGAGGGTCCTGACTCCTGCAGCGGCGAGGAACTCGTCGCACCGTGGCTTCGTCACACAAGATTAGCGGACATGAATTCCCAGTTCGATGGAGCTAGAGCCTAGACCGCAGCTAGTCCCATCTGTCATCTCACTCGGCCGGTTGTACCAGAGCGTTAAGCTTCGATGGCCAGGTGCCAGCAGAAGCAGAAGGCACTCTCGGAGCCGTTGCAGCAACATCGCCATCCATCACGGACGCGAGTTTCGCACAGGGAGACTGTCCTTTTTGGCATAGCCTGCGCGCGATTTCACCGAGAACAACAAATGCGGTGCGGTGCTGTCGGAGTCGGACGGAAGCCGCTTGGCGGCGCTTGAAACTGTCGGATATCTCTCCGCTCCGTCGATGCACCCTGGTCAGTACACTTTCTTTCTGTGCCCCATTTCGACTGACTTGAACCTTGATGCTGGAACCAGGCCAGAGCAATGTTGGTGAAATCTTCCCACGTCAACATTCTGTCTATCCTCGGGCAAAGTTCGGGTCAATAAAGTTCTGCACCTTACCATGGTCCATGATGTAAACGTGGCGTGAGTATTCGTCACTTGGAACCGGGTCGCGACAGACAAAAAGCTCATTACCACCGTCTGATGTTGAATTGATGGCAGCGTTTAATGATTTTGACAACGAAAACTCAAGATATGGCCAAAGCTTCCGGATCTTGTGCTTCTAGAAGAGAATAATGGGGAATCGAAATACCGGCAAGAAGGGTTGAATGGGGCCGTGGACCCTCTGCACCACGCACGAGCGTCATCGTTCCACGACTCTCGAGTTCTCCATTGTGTCCTACGACCGTGACCGTCCCTCTCGTTCAGACTCCGGACAGCGATGCGGCCTGCGACGCCACCAACCAAGGTGGCCTCCTGTCAGGCAGCGCGAACAGGAGGGAGCTCGGGCATATTCTGCGCGCCAACGGGAATGTCGCTTTTTTGCGCGCTACAACCTCACGAAATTGGTCGCGTGGCCTTCGTCGGGTGAAGGAAGGTGACTAGTAACTTCCTTGAACCATGCTGTGCAATCGACACCCAAAAGAAGCGAAATCTCTGCCTGCTGCGAAGCCTATCGCCTAGGCTCCGAAAGTTCAGCAACCCTTGTGGCATCGTTCTATTATCACCCTGATCCTGATGATCTGGGAACTCGACTGTGTTGCAGATTCAAACTTGGTCCTGCAATTGTCTGGATTTCCCTCATCCCTGTAGTGTATCGTGGTCAGAGTGGCTGGGGCGGTACTTGTGGTGCGCAATTAGAACCGCACAGTAATCAAGGTACGCGTGCAGCGACCGGCTGTAGCAGAAGGAAAACCGGAAGGGAGCGACTCCCAGGGTAAAAAGCATTTCCGCCCGAGGCGAACGGAATCGAGTCAGACTACGGAATGTCGTCGTATTTTCACTTCCCCTACAAGCGCCCTTGTGGAAAGAAGAAAAGATCACCAACCTACGCGCCAGTCTGATAGAGTCTGAGGTGTGGTTTTCTGATAACTCAAGTTCTCGTTGGGCTTATTTGATGGCCATTCCTGTAATGGGTCCAACGAGATCGATCTCTGTGCCCCATTCTCCGTCAACCATCTCAGATGGTCCCGTCCCGTAAAAGAAGTGCGACAGCTGCCCATTGGATGGCGCACGCGGGTAGAGATGGGTCGCGAGGCTCTGTGGCTCTTTTTCAGCGGAAGACCTCCAAAGAAACGCGCCTGCCTTGGCCGCTTATTTATTTGAACGACGATATCAGACTTGCTCATGTTTCACAGTCTCTTTTTTCTCCGCAGCGGCATCTGGGCTATTCTCTTCATCTGCCCAACCTCAGCTTTGGTGCTGCTAGCATGACAAGCTAGCCTGCCATACCAGACGGTCGGACATACACGAAGTCGACGACGGTGAAGCGATGATTCGGGCAAAGTCCGATGTTCTTCCGCAAGAAAGGTGTTTTGGGGCCGTTTCGCTTGACTCGTGGATCCTGCACAACATCCCTCAACTCCCGTCATGGAGGGGTTTCCTTGTCCACAAGGCACGCACACAGTATGCGTCGATGCGGGCGCTGTGCCCATGGTACGTAGCCTGGTCACCTTCTGACGCGCGAAGAACCCAGCCAACGCCATCCCAGGCGGGCTGATGGAGGGTTCATGCTGCAGAAAGCTGCTTGATGTGCGCGAAATTAATCCTCAGCTTTTTGTACTGCCATGCCAAGGAAGACATGGAACCGTGGTGTCTAGCTAGGCGTGCCCAGGGCAATGGACAGCAGACCTTGATATTAATGTCTTCTGATCATCAAAGGTTTTGTCGCCGACAAATCGACCCTGCCTATCGCGCGCTTTCTCACACGCAATCCCTGGAAGTTGGACGAGTATGTAGATTGTAGTCGACCGGAAAACCAAGTGCGCGAGGTGTGGTAGCAAGGTTTACCTAGGCTCCTAAGCTCGGAGCCGTCGAAGCCCCCGGGCCCAAGATGTTCTTGAGATATTCTGGACTCAAGCATCCGGGTCGTAGGAATGAGGGGTATCCTTGTTTCTGGCAAGATGGCTGCCACTGTTGCCGGAACATCGTATAATCGCCATGATGGATGGCATGATGGCTCGAAACATCAGTTTGGGCGCAGGACGACGACAACTCGGCGAAATCGCCTATATGCGCGACTCCACACGGACACGCGCCGAAAACGTCATGTCATGTGAGGTGAGAAAAAAAAAAATCCAGTTGATAGCCATGCCGAACCAGCTCTTCCGGTGACGATTAGTGAGAACCAGAACGGACAAGGGCGTCTGACCCCCATGACATTTGGAAAGTTCTATCGAGGGCCGGTTTGGCTGGCTCGCGACGAGTCGGTCAGCGCTACGGACCAGCTCACACGATTTGATTGGGACGCTTCGGGCAAAGTCTCGGAACATTGCCGGCGCTCCCCAAAAGGTTGGAGAGAAGCCATTCACGGACATACGTCAAGGTGAGGAAATAATGAAGCCTCAAGGGGTAGCAGTCGCGCAAACTTGCAACTGCCGCAACGAAACGATTCTGGATGCAGCCACTACTGCGTATCGCACCTGGGTTGATGCACAGTGACCCTGCGTCTTGGTCTTGTTGGATGGCAGGAGGTTCGTCCGGGATGCTTGGCATTGGTAGACTTGGTAAGATGCTCGTCGGCACACGGCCCCGATGTACCCGCTTTCCAAATTCCGCTCCTTGTGTGGTAAAGGAGCTGAGCTTTGTGCAAACGGCGTGATGCCGGCAGCATTGCACTGTCAAGATTGAGTCGCCCCATGTGGGGAGCAATCCGTTCGGAGCATGTCCGTGTCCCGGTCACCGGAATGAAATGGATACCTCACGGTATTGATACTGCTGGCGATGCTGGGGACGTTTCTTTGGCTGGCACACAGGCGGCAGCTGCGAGCCGAACATGGCCAGTCACATAAGACACCGCGTATTTATGCATCGTACAGCCGGTATCGTCAGAGTGCGTCCAGTGAAGCCAGATTTGTGCGCGGTTTTTTCTTGCTGTGCCGCAAGTCTTGGATGTAGCCATATCCCTGGCGGGTGTTTGTTCTGCAGCAGAGGCAGTCGCCAAAAACATTTACCGAACCAGAAGAGAGGAACGAATGCCGCCCATTCTCCCAATCGCAGCGTACTTGATGCATCCAGAGAGCAGGGGTTTATCCTCGTAAGATGCAGCTGGCGGGTGCCTCGGATCTTTGAGGCGGCGGTGCGCAACAAGGTGCACTACCCTCAGTACCCTGCGTTGCCCTGCCCTGCCCTGGATGTCCTGGCCTGTGTCCTAGCTACTGTGTTGTGTGCGTTGTTCAGGTAAGGCACCCATACATTTGTGAGTGCCGTAGCCGAACAGTAGCTGCTGGGACGCCAAATACCACGTCGATTCGCATGTGGCGGTCGTGACGCTTGCAGGGTTCGCAGTCGTCTCATCATTTTTGGCAGAGCAGGGGTAAGGCCGCCCTTACCCGATTCGAGGGCACCCTTGGACATGGACCGTTACAAGCAAGCCGTGCACCTAGCCCACGGAGTGAAAGGTTAGCGCAATACCTGCGGGGCTTGAACCGCGCTAACCTTTCCACTCCGTGGGATAGGTGTACTGTGAAGACGGTGGTGGGTGCGAATACTTGTCTGTAGACTCGACCTCAGCAGAGACTGCGATCGTGTCCCAAGGAGTTTCCTGTCGGTGTCTGTTGAGAATGCGACATGGGTGCTCCAGGCTATCAGCGTTACCATTTGGCGCCAAAACCTTTGCTAATGGTTGGCTTGCAGGGGGTTGACGTAAGTCGTGGTTTTCTCGGCGAAGTCTGGGTGTAGATGAGGCCGCCAAAGGGCGAATTGGGGCGATTTAACCGCGTGTATCGTGTATCGTGGGTGTATCAAGTCTTGGTAGCGTAATCGTGGTAAATGGTAGTGCAGGTTGGGGCGAATGGAAGGGCAGATGGCAGCGCGGCCCCCAAGGACGCCGAGGAACGGAGACTAAGATGACCCCGAGAGACAGGCGTCGGTTGAGGTTAGGAGAGGTGCTGGCGCCAAGTTGGCGAAGTGAGGGAAAGCGACACGATATATGCATCGTTGGCCAGGACAGAGACAAGAATAAGGGTTCATCACATCTGCTGGCGCGTGCTGGCATGCAGGTGGAACACTGGAATCAATCCACCCACGTAAGGTATTGAAGAAACGGGAGTTGGGGTTGGGGGTCGATGAGAATGAGGAGCACGACGAGGAGGAGAGAGGGGATTGAGGGGTCCTTTGGGGGTTAGCGACGGGCGGGAGAGATGGAGGGGGTAGGGCCACAGGAGCGGGAAGGCGCGCTGCACAGGCACCTGCCACCGGGTAGTGGAAACCACCGCCTGTATTCTGAGGTGTACCTTAGCTGTAGGGTACACCTGTAGCGCGCAACGGCGCTGTGCCAGGGCAAGTAGCGTGGGGACCTTAGGGAGATGGACTCATGGAGCGAGATGCCGAACAGCTCTTGTGGACTGGACGTTGCTTTGGAGCTCACAGATGCGAGTGAATCTCAATCTCGGGTTTTCCTGGGCCCTGGGACTTGGAGCACATTGGGGCCTTTCCAGGCAGGTCTTGTCGGAGGGGGACTCACCTGCCGACCCGACTTCCTTCCCTCCCTAGCAGCATTTTAGATTTGGGGGTGGATTCGTCTAACTCTCGGGGTAAAGGTGAACGAGGAACCGCGAACAACAAAGAAATTTGGGAAGGGAACAGGAAGGAAGGAAGGAGCTGGGGGTCATTGAAGATATGAACGACGTAGTAGGAATGGAAGAAACGGAAACAAGAAGGGGCAGGAGCTGGGACAGCGCATTTTCCCAGGTGAGGTGGACGGACATAATGTGCGCACTGTCTGCCCATCACCATGCGATCCGATGCAAATACGATACCTTGCGATACAGTGGTGCAGGTGCAGAAGCACCGGGCAGGCTCGAATGTAGTTTCAATTTCAGGCAGGTGTGCGATGCGGAGTTCTTTCCGCCATAGCAGGCATTAGCAAGAACAGGGCAGGATCAGGATTGTCAGGCGCCTAGGCAGGAGGTGCCTTCAATGAGGAAGGTAAGGTAAGGTCCAGTATCTTATTCCCAAGGCACCTTACCAATCTTTGCCTCGAGACGCCTTAGCAAGGAAGCCAGACAACCAGCCTCAGGCCAGAAATACAAGGCAAGCATTGGCCCGTCCGTCGAAGTCACAATCAGGAAAGAACGCCACCAAGAGGTTGACTTTGCTGTAGCCAGGATTTCAACTGGATGGCTGCTTCGTTAGAGGAGATGAGGTAAGAACATACGCTGAGCCTTGAGGTGAGGGTCCCCCTGGAGAGTTGGAACTTGGAACAGCCTTTGATGAAGGTGACGCAGGAAGGCATGCGTAGGAATATGGGATATTACTACGGTGAGCAGCCGACACTGAGACAAGGACTCGAAGACCCGGACGAAAAAGGCACTCCTCGACCTCGATTGATGTAGCGACGGTGAGGTAGATGCATACAACCTGACGATGCGCGAGCATAACGTAGCATAGCCCGATGGTCTAATGCAAACCTTGCCAATGACATGACTGTGTTTGCTCACCTCATTTTGCACTAATTATTATTCTCACCTATCTCACACGATACGACTCAGGCGGTGCAGACAAATACATGCATTTCCTTCGGTATTTTGCACTGAATTCAACCCATCAACGAGCCCTATCTGTGAACTTCACAACTCTGCAGTGTGCTTGTGTGAAGTGTATCTACCTAAGGTAGGTGCGAACGGCCATCTTGGTTGCTCTGATTGTAATTCCGCACTGCCATAAAACCGGCACACAGAAAAAAGAAGGGGACGATATCGGGTGGTTAGGTTCGCGTCACCGCCCTGTTTAGAGGCAACGACATCGGGAGGCGCAGCCTGTGCGAATATTGACAGGGCGCTGGTAGACGAAGTGGTAGACGAAGTGGACAGGATAGCCATGTAGGGATATCGACGCGCTAAAGATGGGTAGCTCGATTTTGACACTCGCCTGGACGTCGACCGAGCCGACAGTTCGCATTACCTCATCATCATCTTTTTTTCTGGTGTTTCTTTCGGCAGCGCACACCACCGTCTCTTGAATCACGCCCCCCCAAGTCCAAGGACCTTGTCGCTTCCTGGCGTCTGTTGCTGAACCTGCTGCTGCTAGTCGCCACTCACAGTGTTTACGCTGTATACAAGCCAATCCATCTCTGAGGAAGGCGCTGGCAAAGCCTGGCAAGCATTTGCAGGCGCTTTGCCTTCCCTCAAAAAATTTCAGACTACCATTCCCTGGAAAACGCGGAAAGTAGCTCGCGACTTGTGCCTGCTCTCGCTGTGCCTGCCCGTCTTTGCTGCCAATTTATTCTTCCTTCTTCGTGTTTATTTGAAGTTTGCTTTTCCTTGGGAGCTTCCTTCACCTTCCAACTCTCTCAGACTCTCTTCATTCTCGAGTCTTTTGCCTCTCCGCCCTCTTCCCTTTGCGCTCTTCTCGTCTGCTGCCAATCAGGTCTGACTCGATTTAAATCCCGTTGAGCAACGAATCGTGCATTCACAATTCACTGGCCAATCCTCTGATATTTATCACTTGGCCTAAAAAGTGGACAGCCTGGAAGAGAAAAAAGGAAACGGGTCCTTCTTTCCCTCTCCCTCGTCCACCTCCCACACCTCTTGCTGCACCCCCCTCCCCCCAAAGTCTTTTACACCAGGCGTCATCCGCAGATGCTTTGATCTTGGACCGTGGTCTCCAACTTTCTTGTTCAAGTCATCCATCTGCATCGGCGCGCAACAGACAGCAGCGGTAACATCAACACCGTACCAGCTCTGTATTTTACCTGGCCTCGGTCAGTCTATGTTTATCTTCCTTCCCTGCGAACTCACAAACTTACCCGCCGCCAGACCAAATCCCTATTCCAGGTAACCTTTACGCCTACCACAAGTTCGACCAAAGCTTCCCACTTGCCTTCTTCGCCTACCGAACTTCCCATCCACACCTTCCCTCCCATCGCCCGTGGTGTCAATCAACCAAGCGACTAACGGTCCAAACTCCCACACTTTCTCCGAAAAAGGCCCTTCATAAAGAGCAGACGGGGTCCACTCCTCCCAGAAGGGGCGACGTCCAAACCCACTTCTTCCCTTTTTTCCTCCACCCTTTGGACGGAGTGACCATTGCTCAAGCCTCAACGGTTCCTGCTTTGCACACCCTCGGCACACACCCCGGCAAGACCACTTTTATTTTCCTCTGACCCCCTCTCGGCGCTGCCAGGTACCTGACAGCCCTTTTTTCCCCCCCTTCCTCTCTCTTGCCGAAAGAGCAACGCGTGAGAAAAAAATAAAAAGGATCGAGCCCCATCTGCTCCACTCCTGGCCCTCTCCAAAACCACCTCCAAACGGGATCAACTGGAGCCTCATCCCACCACAAAACCCACCATCTCACAAAACAACACTTCTTCGCGTGTTGTCTCTTTTCTTGGGTTCGCGACTCTCTTCATCCTTCCACTGGGGAATCTTGGGAGCATCATTCTTCCCCTTCTGCATTCTATCTCGAGTATTTCCTTTTTCTCGACGTGCAGAAAAATTTCACATCGCTTGGGTCGACGAATTCATTGTCCTTGTCCCACAAAAATTTTCTTCGAGGCCCTCGACGAGTCCGTCCCCATACAGACGTAGGAACGCGTCTCGACACCTCGCACCTTCTCAAGCTCTGTGCGCCTTTGTCTCGACAAAAGGCCTTCAGACTCAATTGCGGATAGCATGGACGCTTCTCAGTACTCTACCAATGGTATAAACACAACCTCGGCCACCTACCCGTCGCCGCCCGCTATTACGCCTCACCAGCTCCAGCACACCAACTCTCCTCTTCCTCACCAGACTTTGCCGCCTCTCCAGCCGCAGACCTCCGCCATGAACCAGATGTACGGCAGCAATCCTCACACTCCTCGCACTCCTGCGACCCCCAACACGCCCAACTCCACGAACAACATGCCTGCCTACCCTCAGCAGTCTGGAGCTCAGGCCGGTCGCGGCGGACCCTACCAGCAGATGGGCCAGTATCCTCCCCCTCAGGCTTACGGTACTCAGTCCATGCTGCCCCAGACCACGATGGCCTCGTCGCACCCTCAGCCCATCGCGCCTGCGCCTGCCTCTGGTCGCGTCCCTCCCGTCCTCCGCCCCATGCCCGCTGGCGGTGTCATGCCTCAGCCCGGCATGAACTCTCCCTACGGACCTGGCTCCGTCCTCCAGGGAGGCATGGACGGTGGCGATCAGCCTACTCACGTCGTCGGCTCTCAGGGCCGTCGTGGGATCCTGCCCAGCGCTCCCGGTCGTCCTGCGGCTACTCCTGCTGGCGCCGGTGCTACCAAGAGTACTGTGATTCCCGTCAAGGACGCTGACGGCAAGTTCCCTTGCCCTCACTGCACCAAGACGTACCTCCACGCTAAGCACTTGAAGCGCCATCTTCTGCGCCGTAAGTAACCCCCAATTGACCCCATCAGTGTCGACTTGGCTAAAACCATCCTTCGCAGACACGGGTGACCGCCCCTACATGTGCGTTCTCTGCCGCGATACTTTCTCGCGTAGTGATATCCTCAAGCGTCACTTCCAGAAGTGCTCCATTCGCCGAGGTAACCCGACAGGTGCTAGCCACTTGTCTCACCCTCAGGCTCATGTCAAGAAGAACGCTGCCGCTCAGAAGGCTGCTCTTGGTCAGGATGGCGGTATGAACCACCTCAATGGTCTGGGTAACATGACCGGGGAAGGTATGGTTCAGCCCTTTGGTATGATGCCTGTGTCGGACGGAATGAGCATGGCGAACAACCAAGATCAGTTGTCGCGTGCCAGCAGCTTGACCAGAATTGATAATGGCAGTAACCAAGACAGGCGGGGTTTGACAGGATCTGTCATGGATGCTCAAGGTCGTGGTGGCCAGTTCGAGCAGGCATACAACGGCGATGTCCCTAGCTCCATGACGCCCAATATGAATCAACAGATGCAAAACTACAATATGCCCCCGGGTCAAAATGGAATGTCCATGTATGGCGGGTCGGGCTCGAACCAACAATCGAGCCTTGATTGGTCTCAAATGTTCCAGGCTGGTGCGCAACAAACCTACGCAAATACCTTCGCAACCCCTCCTAATCTTGGACAGACGCAGATCGCAACCAACAAAGAGCCTAGTACTGGCACCGAAAGAACAGACGGTCTTCCTGGCCCTACCCGCCCACCCGAATCCCTCTTTTGCTCGAACTGGGGCGTGCCACCATCGATCCAGGACCCTTATACCCATATTTCCAACCAAATTCTCAACTTCTTCTATCCCCCAGGTTCCCCGATTACCAACGAAAGCGCCGGCTTCAACCTCTATTTCTCCGCTGAGAACATCCGCGATTTCCTGGAGAAGTACACGCATTTCCATGTGCACTTCCCCTTCCTGCATACACCCACGTTCCGCATCCTGGACTCGTACACTGGCTTACTCGCAGGCATGTGTTGCATGGGCGCCTGC
This sequence comes from Colletotrichum euphorbiae, assembly GCA_037178605.1. NCBI lineage: Eukaryota > Fungi > Ascomycota > Sordariomycetes > Glomerellales > Glomerellaceae > Colletotrichum > Colletotrichum euphorbiae. The sequence goes on from JAXCEF010000008.1 coordinate 255,330, forward strand.
TATTCCGATCGTCTTTCCCCAGATCAAGTGCGCGACATGATGAATTTCCTTCGCACGGCGTTGATTCGTGACTTGCGCTTCCTGGCAAATACGGTGGGCAAATCACAACTTGGAAATACTGACGGCTCCTCGAGCAACGGTCAACGCGATCTCGAGGAACTTCAAGCTGTTATGCTGCTCCAGATCTTGCTCATGTGGAACAGCACGCCTCAACATCGTGAAAGTGCTCGCGAGATCTTTCCAGCCATGGCAGAGCAGGCTCGCAAGTTGCGTCTGATGGAAGTCTCCACCGACATGCCCCTCTTCAGCCCGCTGCACCAAAACAACTTCACCCCTCAGAACTTCGACGTCTCCACATTCGATTGGGATGTGTGGGTTGAACAAGAAAAGCGGATACGCCTCATGCATATCATCTTCCTCTGCAACTCTGCCATGGAACTTTATTTCAACGCCAACTGTCAACTTGACAGCTTCGAGATGCGCATTCCACTTCCATCGGACGACGCTGCATGGGATGCACGGACGAAGAAGGATTGCGAAGATGCTCTCGGGTTTCACGGTGAGGAATTGGTACGACAAAAGAACCCCAACGGAACACAGCGCAGCAAACAACCCGAGATGGATCTCGCCCTCAGGGCGCTGTTACACGGCCAGTACGAAATTCAACCAGGCAGCACGAACCTGTATGGGAAATTCATCTTGGTTCACGCTCTTCTTTCCTTGATCCGCCGCGCTCAATTGGACGGCAGCGCTGTGATGAACGGTTACGCGACGCCCCCTTTGAGCGATTGGATGGTCAGTGGTGGATCAGACGCCAACGGAGCAACCAGTGGTCGAGCAACACCCGTTGATCCCGCCATGCAAGCAATGCCTGCTCATGTTCTCGAGTCTTTCTGTATTGCGCTGAAAAAGTTCAAAGCGAACTGGGATTCTGACATGGCCAACCAATTTCCCCCAGGCATGGCTAAGAACGCAAGGAGATATGGTTTCTCTAGGGATGGAATCCACTTCTACTGGTTGGCGATATACCTGTTGAAGCATACTCGTGCAACAGATCTGCAGATGGACTCGGATCGTCGGTTTATGCAGGTGATGCAGCTTCTAAAATCGGTCAAGACATGGGTTATGACAGACGGAGCCTCACGGGGCGAGGAATTGGGATCGGTTGGAGAAATCGATCGAGAATTTGGAGCAACGAACCATACACTCGACATAGCACGACTTTTCAAACCTCTTTCGGCGGTGGTGGAAGACCCAGGAATACCTTCTGTTCAGACGGATATCAGTACGGTGGCTGGCGGCACTCTCTGACACCCCTAAAAAAATGATCTGCATTTGGTGGCGTTTTTTTCTTTTTTTCCTTTTCCTTTTTTCATGTTGGGTTTCCTCACGGATCCGTTTTCATCGACTCATATGCTTTGTTGCCGAAAAGCAACCTCGATTCCCTACTGCATCAAAGCCGGATTCACGGTGGTTAGTTCTGATATGCATCTTGTGGCGGGTGGTTTCACGCAATGATAGGAGGGGTGGTGGGGGTTGGCACTGCATTAGACTGCGATCAGATAGAACTTGGGAGGCTCTCGAGTATCACCAAAGGTGGCTCGAAGAGGTTGTCACGATATTTATGGCTTTTCGCTCATAATGATTTCGTTGAAGCGGTTTACGCGCGCGGCTAGGCTGGTCTGGTCTAATGTTAGATGTCTCAAAATGGGTGGTACTTTGTCAGATTCTTGTCGCGAAAGGAAAAACGAGGGTCGGCAGCATTTCATTCTTCAGCCGATAGCGCCACCATTTCTTCCAGTGCTCGTTGAGCGTCGACGTTGCACTTTAGAGATTAGACATTGCAAAATTGAATCGACGGCACGAAGAAACACCTCTCATCCCTTCGTTCCTCGTCACACTCAATGCCGCAAGATGAAACAGGAAAGAAATGTCCATTTTGCATGCTAAACTAGCCCTCGACGGTGATGCCTGGATCGAGGAAACTGGCCGTCTCCTTCCCGGACGGTGAAATTCATGACTTGTCGACGACGTGGACCTTGGGCACGTACTTGTCGACGATGGCCTTCTCTTCCGGGGTCGGCTTGTACTTGTCCTCGGCCTGGTCGGAGAGGTAGAGGCCTACTCCGCCCCAGGCCAGCACAGCCACGCCAAAGCCTAGGCGGGTCTTGGGGGAGAGGTTCTTGTAGGCTCTGGGTCAGGACGTGTCAGTTCGGTGAGGGCTCTTCCTCAGCGGGAAAAGACAGTGCCAAGAGATGAGAAGTGGAGGATGGAGGAGATCTGGATGCGGAGTGGTTTTAAGCTTACTTCAACATCTGGTCTTCTGGATGTGGGCGACGGTGGTGATTGGGTTCCACGCCGGGCGAGAGCGGTCGCGATCGGTCTGCTCTGTCAAGGTGTATTAGTCTTGACAGGGATAGGAAGAAGGTGAGTTGAGCTAACAGGCTTCTAGTAGTCGAAGGGTCCCCTTTCTGGCGGTGTTGATAAGTGAAGGCCGGGCTACGAGTGAGGGAGACGTTCTGGAGGATGAGTTGACGAGGTGAAGTTCGGACGTGGAAGAATTGCAGAGGCTTGATTGGCTTGACGCGGAGTTTTGTGGATTCTCTTCTTTTCTCTGGGGGATGCAAACTCATGGCTTCGATGAAGTCTTTCTGCTTTTCAGGCGCCCTCCTCCCCCTCCCCGGAAAAACAAAGGTTCCTATTCGAGACGAGAATTATAACTTGTTTCGCAGACACTTTACGGTTCCGACAAAAAATCAAGCAACATGCGACGATAATAGTCGCTCTCTCATACTGACTCCAGGCTAATACCAGCCTTGATGTTCATCTTCAGGAGCGCGGACAATCTGGTGGTGTACAGAGTTTGACTGTCGCAGACAATCTTGCGTCAGGCCATCCTCTCCCAGAGCATTCTCATCTTTTTTGGCTCTGGATGAGAAACATTACCTATCAGCAAGCCCAACGTTGTTCGACTCCAGAGTTGGCCTATTGAAAGGCCGAGTTCAGACCACCGCGGTCCTGGATGAGCCGCCGCGGTGTCATGCTTTGCTGATGGCCGATCCCGCATGCAAAACTGAACAGCATGGATGTCGGAGCATTTCCATCCCATCGCTAGCCGTAGAAAGCTTGTTGGATATCCGGCAAACCCCCACCCCCCTTCCGACCATGATGTTTCTTCTCCTTGACGAACTTCCGCCGATAGCGGAGTGCTTTGTGCAGAGAGAACCGGCACCCGGTCCTCCTGTGTGCCCAGCGCGATCGAAAACCAGTCTTGACTATTTCATGAGGCATTTTCTCCTCGTCTTCGTTGTTGTTCCGTGTTCGCATGCTTCTTGATCCCGTCATCACGCCCTTCACTACTCCTCATCAGAGACGGACGTTCTTGCCAGAGCTGGTCTCATTTTCTGAAAGACGTCGAACTATCATTTCACGCTCGGGAAAGAAAGAGTAAAATCCAATCTGAGGCTATCTGAATCGGCTTCTTTAATCTTTTTTTCCGGAGACGCTTCTGAGAGTTCCCTGGCGTGGAAAATTACCCACTGGCAACGTAATAACAGCAGTAACCCATTCGTCCAACGCTGATTGCGTAGACCACTTCTGAGACGCCCAGACAAGTGAAGCACACGAGTTCCATGTCCTGTAGAGGCGGCAAGATCAACGGCAGCCAGATACGGTGCAGGAATAGCAGGAATAGCAGCAGCAATGGGGCCTTGCTCCGTAGTCTTCGTCGAATGGATGTAGTACTGACTGGGCGCGTTCGAGGAAGATACTTTGCCTTGTCCGATGTCCCCTTGGCCAACAACCCGTGTACAAGACATCACGTCAAGCAATCGCCACAAACAAAACGGCTCCTTTGTGCCAACTCTCAGATGACCACGAACAAGAACAAAGTAGTCGCCGGTACACCTGCCCACCCGGGACAGGCTTGAATCTCGCGGTCTTGACTGTCCGTCCTCGATCACAGGGAAGCAACGACTTCAAAAACAGAGAAGGGGGTGGGGGGGACACCATGGAACAAAACCCAAATGACGACTTGACGTCTTGGACCTGGTGGTCCTGAGCAGGATAAGTCTGAACCAACATTTCAGAGGTGGTCAAGGAACGTCTCCAGGATCTAAGATGCGCCGACCTCTCCCAGACAGTTGTTGGCAACCACTGGCCCTGTCGGGTATATGAAGGGCACATACCCCACTGGTCAACCCAGAGAGTGAGTAAGCGAGCCCTGGACTGACATCTGCACTTCACTTAGTTTGTGTATCCGCGTGTGTCGAGTGGTACAAACAGCCTCGGGCCGGAGTAGAGTGAAACCAAGGATTCCGTAGCGTCAATGAGGTATATGATTCATTGATTCGGTATTTCAGATAGGAACTCGGCCAGGAAACAAACGTAATCTGCAAAATGTCCCTCGTCTCTTGAAGGGATCTTACGCCCAAAGAAGCCTGCCAGGAATAGCCTCGTAGCCAGGTATCGAAGAGAATAAATACCGCACTCTGAGCTATGAAAAGAGTTCTCTTCGATCTGGCTTGTTCACTTTGGCTGTTCCCACAAAGCTTTGCCTACTTGATGATTATCAACATCCAAACTACGGATCCCGTGCCTCTTCCATCATTGGGAGATGGAGACGTGGACCGTACGAGGCAGTGACGAATCCGCGTTTACCTCGTGTGTCTGGGCTAACGAAGGAATCACTCTACACCAACGTAGCAGAGTCCCTCTGGCTTGCTTCATGGTCCTCACCCGCTGTCATTGCGTCGGAGGGTCACTTGATGTCCACCACCCTCCTCCAAGTCTTACGCTGAACAACACGAGAGCGGAAGCAGTTGGACGTTGGATCCGTCTCACTCGTGATCAAGGAGACATGAAAACCTACGTTACCACGATACTCATTCGGGACTAGTATCCGATCAAGACTGGATTGGACGTGCTGTTGCTCCAACGAGATGGAGGGAGAATTCAACTTCATGTACGATTGATCTCATCTGCGATTCTCTTGTATTGCTACATGTTTCCCAAGAAAGGTACTCGGGGGAATAGGCGCATATGTATGACAAATCATATAGATACCTGGTAAGAGTTGGCAGGCTCTCGACGGAGTTGATCAAGCCTATATAGAGGCTTTCGAGCTCTTCCAGATCTTGTATATAGCATCCCCGCGGGGTGTAGCGGCCGTCGGGAGACCTCGGGACAAATGGCCTGAACTGGAACGATGAAGTCTCGCAAACCACAGCGTGCTTAGCTTAATACCTCGGACTTGACGGACGAGAACTCTGCTTTCTTGCATCGAATGGTCGAACTTCTACATACCCCCCCCATTCCGGCTAGTATTCGCTGTCTGACTTACGGTCACCTAAGTGCCTGGGTCTCGTGACTGCACACGACTTCAGAGAGGTTTGATCATCTGGCGTATCGTCCACAACCCCACGACACCGCAAGCACTTGCAACAGGATGCTACTAGATCACCTCGAACATCCCTCCCGTCTACTTATGGCTATCTGCGGTAGAGCTCCTTCCATGCCTAGGTTAGGTGGTCTTGATGCTGCGCCGCGATGAGTCGCCAACTTCCGGACGACGAAAAAAACACGATACACGATACCATGAAGCGTTTTGAAGGACATCACTGTGATTCGTACAACACACACAACCACTCGTAACTGCAATAGCTCGAAAGGACTGATCGCAGACGATCAAACCCTGCATGAGCGAGTACTCAGGCTGCCTGCCCACGGTGTTGAGCGGTTGCCATGTCGCCAGATGTCTCTTCAGGCAAACCAAATGTAAACCCCCTGACGATTTGTCCCTGGTCACGTAGAGAGGCCGACGACCTTGTTCAGGCTGTGTGGCAGAATTGCCCTCTTATTTCGTGGGCGTATGTATGACCTGTGGTGAGCGGACACTCAACGTTCGAGGCGTACACTCAGGTGAAGCAAGTGTACTGTAATGGCGCCATCAAGAGACAAGTAACAAATGAGCGGCTGTGGAGAGAGGGACAAACATAGGGGCCGTATTGCCCGGGCTTTCCTCGAGCTTGAAAACCTTCGAACCATGATCGCTGCGCGGAGGAGCGTTCTTGACGCCTGCTCTGAGCCTCGCAATGAGCATAGTGTACTGTATCGAATGCTCGAGGAGCGATTTATCACATTCGAAAACCCGACCAACTAAATTGCAATTGGGTCTCGGACTTATTACATATTCGCATGTGTGCGATAACATTCAGCTTGCGATCAGCCTTGACTCAAGAAATGGACTCTGCATTCTTGCTTTTGATCTCCTCAGTCTTGACTATTTTACAAGCCAAACAAACCGCAATGACACACACCTTTGCAGCAAATTTCTTAAATGAGCGCCGTATTTTATACCAATTTGAAAAACCGCCAATCCTGAACATTCCTTCTTGTTCGGTGTATCATATAAAATCGCTAAAAAGAAATCATCATCAGAATCGTCGAGTACCTTGTACTGGTTACAGATGGTGAGAAGGTGGCGAGACGAAACTCTCAATTTTGCTGTATAGCCTTCCGCTGTATGTAGGTATCGAAATCTTTTCTGCATCCTTTTTTGGGGGGGGGTTTGGTTCGGATTGATGTCGCGAAAAGTAGCCATTTGCCGTCGTGTGCCATATCCGCTTGTCATCCAGTCGTGCATTTCTTAAAAGTCGTTCCCGTCTCGCCATCTCCCTCCATCATCGTCGTTCGGTAACGTCCTCAAGGCTGGACCTCAATGACCTTTCCCTTATTCTTAGCGTCAGTGGTCTTCAGCAAGTCTCGCAGACTACCCTCAGCATGGCTCCGCGGAACGCCTCCTTGTGCCGAAGCCGATCCGAGTCCTACGATGGGTGCCAGTCTCCAGGGGACCCAGCCGGTGAGTCCTGCTAAGAGACCCCCAGTTTGCTTCGTCTGATTGGGCTGGACTGAAGTTTTGTGGGGTTGCGTCTTGGATACATTGGTCTGGCGTCTCTCGTCCGAACTCTTACGGGCATGTTGATGCCCCACGCTCTCCTCTGCATCCGTCCGAACTTCGAGGTGGCTCGTCGAAGTCTTTGGCACTGCCGGCTCGCTTACCAATGCATTTGAGGAACTTCGGGGTGAAGTTTGGTTCTTAGGGGTAGTGGTAAGGCTCTGCCTTGTGCTCTCCAACATGGCGGTAGCCAATGATGATGACTTCCTCCTCTCCAGGGCAATGGGCTGTTTCCTCTCTCCCTGATTCGACGGCCCTTCCGCTTCGCTGACCGAAGATGAAGGCGTCGTGCTGCCCGACTTACGAGCGGCAACTCTGCCTCGTACCTCCGCCGTGATTTCAGCGGCCGACTTTTTCTTTGACCTGTCTTCTTCAGATGATCGACTTGAGGACATGATAGTCTCAAGTGTCCCCATGGCTATGCTTCTCCTTCTGCCATTGCTTCGTCTTTTCCTATGCCTCCGCTCATCGTCCGATACAGCCTCCAAGGTAGGGCCGGCGTTTTTGCGCTGGCGTCGAGAAGACGATGCGTGACTGATGAAGGAAGCACCTGAGCCGTGAGGCGCGACGTGAACTTCGTATTGGTTACTCAAAGAGTATCGCGACCTCGCACATATCTCAGCAATGCGATCCAGGTCGGCGTTAATATTGTTGTCTCCCTCCTGCGACTCAATGTTGGCCATCATGCTTTTGAAGCCAAACGCTTCAACAGGAGGCAATTTGGCCATGGCTTGCTGGCCTTCCAGTCGCTTCTTCGCCATGCCTCTGCTCAGGGCGCCATTTTGAGCCGACTTGCCGCCAAAGAACGGGGTACGCAGAGCGATAATGCGCCGCACGGACGCCGCGGAACCGCTCACAACGGAAGAGGCAGACCTCGAGCCAATGCCGCCGTTGCCGCTGCTTCGATTTGTACTGGTGGGTCGGCTGTGAGACCCGGAATAGGTTCTCACGATGACGGGTTGCGAGTAGGTGCTGCTCTGTGCGCCGGTAGATTTGGCGTAGCGATGGCGGGACGGATAGGTGCTGTTGAGCTCTCGTAGAGCTGAGGTGCGGTGCGCCGCGGTGCTGTCGTCGAGGGGTATTGGCTTTCCTTCTGCCGTCGAGGGGACTAGAGAAGTCGAAGACGTATTCGGCTGGAATAGCGGGGGAAATGAGTAAGGTTGTGAGTCTCGTGTCACTCTCTTGGACGCGAGTGGAGGAAATAGCGTTGTAACGGAAGAGCTCCGGGCGTGAGTTGCGGAGGTGGAATCGCGGGACTCAGATGGACCAGAATGGCCCTTGGGGAATGTCTTCCCCGAATCCATCTTCACTGTGGATGGCGCGTTGTGCGATGAGCGGTATATATATACATTCAGAGCGCAACATGGACTGCTAGGGTAACAATAACGAGCTCGGGGCAAGTAGTGTTCTCTGTTGTGCCGCGGGTAAGTGAAAAAATACCAGAGAGTAGTAGAATCAGATCAGCGAATGCGGAGGCATGCCTGTGTCGGTTCTTGCATGAAGGTAAGGTAGGTCGAACGTCGATTGTGACCGGGTTCTTGCTCACCGGCGAGCATATGCATGTAGGCTTTAGCACGTTGTGTGTCTCGTCCGTTCTGGACCTGGAGCCTTTCTCTTTTGCCAGGGTGGAGTTGGGGAGAAGACGCTGTGAAAAGACGAAAGTAAGTGTGAGACAGAGTTACGGGCGAAGGATGGTAAAGTGATGGTGGATACTGTCGAGGGTGCAATCCGGATCGCCTCGAAGCGCGTGAACGGCGTCGCGCACCAATTTCTCGCAGTAATTGCTGTTTCTTCGGGGAAGATAAGGTATGGGCTGAGGCCCACGAACGAGGTGGGAACGAAACAAAAAACACAGCTATGAAGGAGAAAAGGAGATTGGGCTTCGCAGTGTTTAGGGTGAAGTTGCAGCCGGTTGAAGCGACAGGTGGGGGAAGGAAGGCACGAGAGGCTAACAACTTCGTACATGTATCCGTAAGGCAATCCAGGTAGAAGAACCTATCCTAGGTAGGGAGGCAAGGCACTACGGGCCATTACCTTAGCTGAGAGACTTGCAGAGCGAAGTGAGGGAACACACAAAGTCAATTTAGTCGGAGGCAGATAGACAGAGAGAGAGAGAGAGAGAGAGGCGGGAGGCTATTGCAGATGCAGGCTAGAGCAACGCAGCACCAGCGAACGACTAGGTGCGTGCTGCACGAATGTCGTGGCTGCTGTTCAAAGGGTGGTCCAACGCCAGACCCCTTGTCGCTGCCACGGCTGTCCACGGCGTGCCGTCCAATGGCAGGGGTCTTGTCCGTGCCAAAGGGACACACTGTGAAACAGAGACACTGTCCTCGCTGCGTTGCCGTTCTTGCCCCGGTTTCCCCTCTCCGCGACTTCCCCTCCCTCAGGCGACTCGACCATTCCCAGCCTGCAATTCGACGCCCAGGCCACAACCAAATCTGATCGGTCACCGAGCAGCAATGAGCGACGATAAGTGGTTGAATTCTGGCAGACCATGCCATTTGGGTTTATGTCAGCTCAGGTAGGTAGGGCGACGACCATTGACGTGGTCGTCTTTTCTTACCAGTGAGATTTACGGCTAGCCGAAAAAGCGAATCGCCAGTGGATTGCCTTTCCCATCTCCAGTCGCATCTTGAGAATAGAGAGAGACGTGAAAATCACATACCCCTCGACATCACATCAAGTCTTCTCCCGTTATTGTGGATCCAATAACGAGCTTCCTGGTTCATGACCTGCGTTCTCGAAGCCCCGACCGGGTCGTTTCTGCCGGCCTTCCACACGCGTCGTCCGGCCCATCGAGACGCATCCTTTTGATGCCCCTATCTGCATCGTCCAAGGTCCAGGCATTGCGCCTTCATAGCCTGTCTATCCAGTGCTGCCCTGCCAACTGGGGAATTGTCAAAGTGGCATCGCTGAGGACAAGTCGGATGTGCTGGCGTACAGACCCGGCGCCATCATCTGCGCCAGGTACGCGTCTGCCGCTGGCCAAGTCTGGCGCACAGTAATTTGCTTTAGCACTCTGGTCTTCCTATCATACAGCTCTGGCTGTCCTGTAGTTGTGTGTAAGTCGATCCTATCCATGTCCCGTACCTGTCATATAAACTCCTTGCCGTGTCCGCCACACGATCCGCTCCGTTTACCGCCGTGCGCTACCATAATCCAGCCCTTTCAACCTCATTTAGGCGGTTCCCTGCGCAATCGTGCCGTATCCCTGGCCACCGTTCTGGACTCGGTCGCTGTAGACACCCGGAGCGCGACCGGTTACTATGCGGCCTTCCCGTGCCTGCTCCCGACGGTCGTAGTATATGTATTCGACGTAGAATGCGTGAATATGGCCAGGTAGATATCCGAGGATGGTCAAGCAGATGTTGACAAGGAGATCTGTCACGCCAGGTCAGTCAGTAATCATGGAGGCCAGTGGGAAAAGCGCCGATCGTCAGCCAACTTACCCATTCCACAACCAGCAACGGCATAGACGCCGACGGGCGGGACTGCATTGGTCCGTTAGCAGAAGCCCTTCTCGGTGGGCAAGTCAATGTTTGGCGAAGACGCACTGAGGATCGTGATGAGGATGAGGAAGACAGCGGAGATAGCGCCCATATTGTCGGTTAGTCTGATGTACGCCGTTGGCTTTATCTGGGAGCGAGGATGATGCTTGATGGCGGTTTGAAAATGCGGGAGAACGAAGCGCAGAGATCCGCTGATCGACTGAAGAGGCTGTCAAGGTTATCCGGTAATATTTGGTTGTTGATGCGAAAGACAGTGGACAATCCCAGCCGAGGCGAACAGAAGCTTTAAGTGCACCGACCAAGCCCAGGCACGAGGCTAGTAGGAAAGGAGGCAGGCCACATCACGGCCAAAATTTACGTTCGTGCCTTGACGCCTCCCTTTCCCGGCAGCCAATGCTCACGCCGAATCCCATCGTGGCGTGACATGACGACCAATGAATGACGTAACCCGCACGTGCCGTTTCACAGCCGAACTCTCGGTACCTGGCCTGATCTATTCCGCATCAACTAGAGACCACAACTTAGAGGCGGGCCTGACTGTTTTCGACCGGCTTCACAAACGATCCCGGCTCTTCAGGTCGTTTGATAATTACATGCTCATCTGAATGTTCAGTCACATCTCTCGGGACCTTGTTTATGCGCCCACGAAACCGTTGTCCTTACAGTAATGTGTCTCAGCCCCAGTGTGGTTGTTGATCTTTCAGAGATCTTACTTGAGCTTGAAAACGCAACAAATGCCAACCGAGCTGACACATCCGGAGAAAAGCTGCAGCTATCATACCCGGCCATTCGGGTGCTTGACTTCGGCATAGCTGCGGCCCAAGCTCCCAGCCCCAACTCCTCGCAAGCCGCTATGAGTAGACGCACATCAACAAGCTGAGGTACATCACGAGGAGGTTGCTTCTCTTAGGTTAGCTTCTCGGTTGTTCTCTGTTGCCTGAGGCATGCAGTCTTCTCCGGAAAGGCCAGTCAAACGGCAAGCAAAGCAGTCGTCTCGGTTACAATATCCCTCTAGGAGTACTTCTGTGCAGACTTGCGTCAACAAAATGATATGCCACATGGCTCAAGCTCAGCCCTCACGTAGACATAGCTGACTGTCCGAATTTTAAGATGTCAATCCGTCAATTTGGTCTGTTTTGTTCGTTGGCAACCAAATCTAGAGGAGCGTCAATGAAGCTGTCTTCAGGGTCGTATATTCATGATGAATGTGAAACGAAACCGCCAGTGCTCGGTGAAAATAGACTCATAATACCAGAATTCAAAGCCACACCATATCTCATCAAACTGCACACTCAATGACAATGGCATACTTGTACTACCAGGAGCAATGGGGTACCATGAACCTAGCCCGGACTTCCATGGTTCCATTGATATACCCGCTCGCCGGCCGTTAATGAGAGCTGCACAAGACCAGCCGTGATGGGAGACAGGGAACAGCGCTGCGGCCTTGCTTCATGGTAAGCATGTGAAACGGCGGGACGCGTAGCCGTACCGTCAGTCCCTACAAGAGATGCGCAGACGGACGATGGAATCTACCGGCAAGGTCAGGATTCCTGCTTAATTACCGTTCCTTTTCGGCTGTACGCTTGTCCTTGAGCCAGGGTTTTGAGATGTATTCTTGGAATCGCAGTTTGAATTGTGCTGTACCGAGCTGTGCTTGGATTTTTCGATTGCCGTTTAGTGGTTTGATCCCCATGGGAAGACAGGTTAGCGGGAACCAGGCCTCCGGTGAATGCTCATTAAACGTTGTTTGGCAATCTAGTTGTCGCCGGTGACATCACTTGACGTTGGCGGACGACGGGGTATTCAGCGGCACCGAGAGTGCTTGGAGAGAGCGACAGCGCGCGATGCACCCTGACCTCTTCGGAGCTAATACAAAGATGCGAAATTGAAATGCTGACCACAAAGTCTAGGTTGTCCTTCGGCCTCAACCTTTCGTATAATCACCACAATTCCTTTAAAGAATTGTCGGTGATCAGCTTGTTGGAACTAAGACACTTCTTTCCACGTTCTCGAAGCCTGCGCCCTGTTACCCTGTTATGGACGAGGGTCTGGGCTGTCCAGTCCACGGATTGGTCAAGAGCATGCCCCTGTTTATTAGGTATGTGGCAGCATCCTTGAGCTTGGTAAGCTTGTCCCATCAAGGTAGCCGCTACAGTGAGCGAAGCAAACCGTGAATCAATTCACAATTTCTCAGAAAATATTTGGAGTCGACATCGCGGATAGCAACTGAGGAGCCCCATATGTTTGGGGCTATGATAACGTCCCGAGCCGAGTTGGTTGAACGCTCCGTGAGAACTGCAGTGCACCCTCGCCTGCCCGCGTATCTATTTGAGCTGCGCACTCAATTTGTGGAACACCAATATGTGGATTGTTTTAGAGCTGGAAGTATATATCCTTGCCCCTAATAATCTAGCACCCTGTTTCGCCCTATCCCGTGGTCTCTGATCTGCTTCTTTAGTATTTTAATAAACTTGGTATACTACTTATTATATCGCTATTCGATTTTAGCTATATCCCCAGTTATTAGCTATATTATATCTTTAAACTTTAATTTAATCTTATTAATTATATTAATATTTATTTTTCAGTATTCTAACTATTAAATAACTTTAACTATAAGAAGATAGAATTATTTCTTCTTTGTAAATAAAGTAATATTATTTAGAAAGTAGATATCTAATTAATAGTTCTTTTAATATGTCACGTGCGGGCCCCAAAAGAGCTAAAGGGTGCAGCATTCCCTACAGACGTGTCCCAATTGCGCCATTGCGCAAAAGGTACAGGACATTCAGAACGAGGGTTCTGAATGCAGCTGCACTTAAGTACGCACACCACCAGTGCCGTAACAGATCCTTGAAGTAATATATTACAAGAAAAGTATAAATAAAATATAAGTATTATTAAGGTATAATAGTGAATTAATTTTAAGTTAATTAGAGATATCCATATTCTATAGGTATACTTCAATAAAATACTCTAGAAATTTAGTTTATAACTTTAAGTTACTTATTAAGAGTTATACTATCCTATAGCTTAATCACAGTCTTCTAGTTTAAGGTTTTATTTAAATTTGTTATAATAATTAGTAACTACTACTACTAAGTTTGTATTTGTTATTTGGTATAGAAAAGACCCCGCTTTTCTTTTTGATATAAAGGTTACTAAGTGCACCCTCGCCTATGCATGCGAAGACGTCGTTAGGGTGAAGGAGGTAAGGTAGGGTCGGAGTAAGGGTGATACATCATTGTGGACTGATCCCATCGGAGCGAAATGATGCCTCGCCTAAGTCGGCAAGTCAGGGTTTGGTACTGTGGAGCTCCTTCGAACGTTCTTCATCTGCAACAGAGCTAGCCTGCTGATGCCGCCGTGTCCTCCAGATGGCTAAGGTAATCTGTTGCTGGTTTCTCTTATTGGGGGTTGCTGATGTGCCCCGAGAGCCAAAAAGTCGATTACCACAGAGCAACAACCTGGACGCGAAAGCTTCCTCTCAGCCGTTGGAAGAGTTGGATGCGGAAAGCTAGTCGAGATTTCCACGTGGGAGACAAGGAGAAGCCAACCAGCGACCGGTATGGTGTGGTGCGGTGTACTAGATAGTACTTAGTTTGGCCAGCCGGGAGCTTTTGCTGCTGAGGAAAGGTAAGGTAGGTGGGTAGGCAGCGGAACCAACTCAATGATACGGAACATAAGCTACCTCCAGGGAAGGAGGGTGTATTCGCACGCAGTGTGTGCGAGGCGCAGCGCACAACGATGGTAGAGCTGCGGAAGGAACTTAGGAAGATGGAAGGCTGCTTCATCTTTGTGTCCAACACCCATTGGGTCGATTTGGCAGTTCATCCTCACGGGCCAAGTCCTCAATGGTTACTTGTTGTAACTTGTCGCGGCCTTTTGGGGGAGTGGAGGTCGATGAGGTGTACCGGCGTAGCTTCAGTTAAGGTGTCTGGAGTAAAGGCACGGTACGAGAACCACGTCCTCTTGGCTACTGAGGAATTGCACAGTAGTAGCAAGTAGCGTACGGTGCGGTGCAATCCTGTCACAGTAAGTACTGCGTAAGTCTGGTATTCAATTCGGTTCATAAGGGAATTGAGGTTCGGCCAACAGTTGTGCCTCTTCTTCATCTGCGCGAAATAATCGGAAGCTGTTCAGACCCTAAAACAAGAACGCCTTCGTCGCTACTGCGGTACATTATGTCCAAGTGTTTATCGGCGGTGCATAGGGCGCCCACCCTGGTGAGTTGTGAATGTCGACACATAGCTGGGACACGCAGTGCCGCTTATAGTTGCAGTGCCCGATACTTTGGTCTCCCCAGAGAGGGACGGTACTAGGTAGTGACGGATTCGTGCTGGAGAGGCGCGGTAACTGGGGGAGGAGGACCATATGAATAAGGAAGACCCAGGCATCCGGCGACGGGGGCAAGGAGCCGACATGCAAGAGGGCGTGCCTATGTCCAAGGGTTCCCTCCCGAGAGGAGAGTGACCGGAGAGTGACCGGAGAGTGATCATGTTGGGCTCATGACTGTAAGTAAAAGGAGGGTGTGCGAGGTTTACTGCCTAGCAACAGGAGCTGTCGATTTGAGCCCTGCCATGCATGCCATGCAGATGGAACAGCATGGCAATTTGTGCCGTTGTTGAGAGGTGGCTGCTGATTTCCCATGGAGTTGTGTTTGCCAGGACCCTTGGCGTATCGTGCCTATGATTCATGAGGTGACTGAATATTCAATACGGGGAATGGTTGGTAGTATCGGGATTCGGCACCCGTTCGTGAGGTCCCAGTTTCGTTTCCAGGCGGCCTTGTGTGTCCTGCCGCTCCGTCTGCCCCTGTTCTCCCCTGGCTCAACTGCTCAAGCGACGGGCAGGTAATTACGACAAGAGCTCTTGACACGTTCGCGCTGATGTGGCTTCGGCGGCCATGCCTCTTCCCCTCGTCGACTGCGCGCTTGCTTGCTTGCTGCTGGTTTTATTAGTCGCACACATGGCAAAGGCAAGCAGACAGGACCGAACTGCACAAGCACGGTCATGGTTTCCGGCTCAGCACTGACGTTGGTTGCCCCAGAGCACTAAGGTAAGAAAGAGCCAACAGACATGCTTCCATCCCTCGCGGTCGGTACTGTAATCAGACTGGATATGATCCCGTCGCAGAGCTGGCCATTAGAGGTGTTTCGTGGTGCCTCGGGATTTCCTCGCGAACAACCAGAACAAACAGCATTGAGAGATCAGGCGACGTGGTAGAGTACTGTCCAAAGGATGATGCGGTGAACAGTTCCGCCAGCTTTTTGCGGATAACGAGGCAATTGAATCGCCATTTTGCTCGTCATTCGGCGCATAGAACCATCGAGACCGGCAAGATCATTTCGTAAAGCTTTCAGTTCCTTGGGTGCCTGTGGCTGCCCTCACGCTATTACAGCTGAACCCGTTTATTCTGCCTCAAGTCAAGTCGACCGGGCGATGATAGCACTCAACGATGAGATTTGACGCCCAACTGACTGCCCAAGTCCTCATACAGCTTCAGGCACTAGGTCTCATAGAACGAGACCGGGATAGACAAAAAGGCGGACAATTATTCAGCTTCCTGGCTCCTTTCCACATCCACCCGGTCATGGTTGTGGCCAGCAGCCTCATATCATGTACCTACTTTCATGTTGCCTTACTGTGCTACCATGTCGTCCACATCTTGCTTCAAATTCCCATGTATCCCGTTTGAGCTCCTGAAAGATAGAGAGGCGACCGTCTAACTGGTGCATTTCGAACAAACCCCTGCTCGCTGCACTGACCGAACCGAGTTCCCCCCAAAACTGAGCGGCAACACAATTGTGAAGCAGCGCAGTTCCAGCGCGCACGCGTGGCATATTGCAGCCCAGGCGAGGTACCTTTGAGAGTGCTGGCGTAAGGACGCCCCCAATGCTCCTCGGAAAAAAAAAAAAAAGACACAGAGACGTGAGGCAGGCAGGTGGTACCCGTACAGTACCTGTACAGTTACGGAGCAGGTTCCCAGTCCCACGCCAACACCATTTTTCTTCCATCTCCTGCGTCGACTTCCCGGCCAGTTTCTACTTTCCATCACCTTTCTCTCTTTCCTCCTCCTCCCCCCTTACCTGCCCTCCTACCTCGTCCCGAGCTGAGAGGAAAAAAGGCACAAAGTTCTGAGGACTGTTGAATTCCGTCCTCGTTCATTTTAGTTGCAATTCTTGCTTTGCTTCTTCGCTGCAGCAGCTTGCTTTGCTCGGCACCTCTCCTGAAGCAAGCTTGCCGGGCACCACTTCCGTCCCCTCCCCGAGCATCCGTCGTTTGTTCGAGTCGTAACGCTGCAGCAACCCTCTGCTTCTCGGTAAATAGCTTTTGGGACCTTCGACGAGTCTTCCACCAGACACCACCCGACCCAATATTCTTATTGTGCGGCTTTTGTTCGCGATCCTCGCCACCTACCCAAAATGTCTGGTCCTCCCGCGGGCAACCAGCTCAACATCGACCGCTATGTCGTGATTCACGTCGCAACTACTTGCGACGAGCATGGCGTTTACGTCACCAAGGATTCTGCCGAGGTCATTGAGCTTGGATGGATTCTTCTTGACGCAAAGTCTCTCGAAGAGGTGAGCATGCCCACCCAAGCTAGGGGGGCCTTCTTGGTCCTCCACCGCTCAACCGTCTCGGCAAAACTGACCAAGCTTGCATCTAGATCACCCGCGAAAGCGTTCTCGTCAAACCCATCAACACTCCGATCACACCGTTGTGCAGTAAGTTGTTGCACAAGGCTTGAGACCTTGCTCTATTTTAATCACGCCATCCGAATTCTATTTCACCAGCCGTACGAATGGAGAGAGGAAAAAAAAAAAAACCCCTAGCTGACCTCTTGGGCTTTAGCGAGCTTGACGACCTTGACTTGGGAACATGTGCGCAATGCGGGAACCTTCCGAGATGCTATCAATCGATTCGACACGTTTGCGAACGAACACTTGACATCCCAGAATCTCGACTTCGTCTTCGTCACACTCGATGCGTGGGATCTTCGCGTTCAGCTGCCCCGAGAAGCCCGAGACAAAGCCGTTGTTCTGCCTCCGTACCTCCAGCACTCTCGAACTTTCGATTTGCGAACTGAGTACCAGCGATGGCAGCAACACCACCCCGAATCGCTGCCCTTTGGGCCCTCGATGCTATCCAATATTTGTGCCGCTTTGGAGGTGGAGCCGGTCCAGTCAAGTGCTCCAATCAAGCACAACCTACCCTTCCACCTGCAGGCACTGGCTCCTGCGTCTCCTCGCCGTGCCATGGAGGAGGCAGTCACTTTGGCCCGCGTTTTGAGAGGCCTGATTCGCAAGTCGCAGCCCTCTCATGAGCATCCTGATGTTCTGACTAGGCCCATGGATGCGCGCGCTGATGTGCGTGCTTTCCTGTCGGAGCGCAGCAAGGTCCTCCACATGTCTGGCCTGCCTCACGACACCACTCAATCTGAGCTTGAGAGCTGGTTCACCCAGTTTGGTGGTCGTCCCATTGCCTTCTGGACCCTTCGCACCCCCGAGCAGCACAAGCCCACCGGCAGCGGCTTTGCTGTCTTCTCCTCTCACGAAGAGGTAAGTTAATTTTCAAATTGGGCACTGGTTACACTTCGGGGCGCGGGAATTGCTCGAGTCGCAAAACTTCAACCATCGGAATTTCTTGCGCAGAGGTATCCACCAAAATGAGTTACCCGAACCAGTACTAATTTTAACTAGGCTGCTGAGAGTCTGTGCATGAACGGTCGTGCTCTTAATGAGAAGGCGATCGAAGTGTCGCCGTCTTCTAGCCGTGTCCTGGACCGCGCCGCCGAGATACTTACGCCGTTCCCGCCCAGCAAGAACCGCCCTCGCCCCGGAGACTGGACCTGCCCATCGTGCGGCTTTTCCAACTTCCAGCGACGCACTGCCTGCTTCCGCTGCTCTTTCCCTGCTGTCAGCGCCGGACCTACCGGCGACATGGGTTACGGCTATGGCTACGGGCCACCGGCCATCATGCCTCCCCCCCAGCACCACCACGGACACATGGGCCACGGCGGTGGTCGCATGGGCGGCAGCGGCGTCGTTCCCTTCCGTGCCGGTGATTGGAAGTGCGGCAATGAGGTTTGCGGATACCACAACTTCGCTAAGAACGTTTGTTGTCTGCGCTGCGGTGCCAGCCGTGCTGGTGCTGCTGTTGTCGCCGACTCTGGTGGTTACCCTTCCCCCATGGATCCCCCTTCCAACTACAGCATGAGCCAAGGCTCTATGAGTGGCACTCCTGGCCCCGGCCCCTTCGCCTCGGCTGGCGGCGGCTTCGCCACTGGCGGCGGCTACGGTGGCCAGCACTTTGGTGGCCCTCCTAGCACCTACGCTCTTCCTTCGGGCATTGGTGGAGGTGCCGCTCCGTATCCTTCCCTCAACACCCACTTCGGACCGGCCCCCGGCTCCCACTCCGCTGGCCCATTTGACAGCCGGGCTGCCGAGGCTGCGTTTCAGAGTGCCTCCAACGGTCCTGCGTCTGCTGGCCCGTCCAACAACTTCTACTCGCAAAACGAGAACGATCCTTTTGCGTTCCTTTCCAGTGGCATCGGAGGGCTTTCCGTCAGTGGCGGAGATGCCCGTCAGAACGGAGGAGCTGCGCCGCCGAGCAAGTCTCCCGCTTAAACAACGAAACTGGATTTCGAAAATCAAAACGAAATCCAGGCTGCTACAACAGCTTCCTTGGATCGTTTTTAAGCATGTGACTTATGTCTGCGAAACATGCTTCGGAAACCAGACGAACATAGAGCATTTGACCTTTGGCAATTACCTTCTGGAATTACGCCTGCTTTCATTACGGAGGGGTGGGCACAGGTTTTGGAAGATGACTTGGACGGGGGTTGGTTGTCGGTATACCAAGGGATGCGGATAAAAAGTTTGCAGGGCTGGAAAGACAAAAAAGAGTGTTACACTACCGGACGGACGGGCACCGCTGTTGGAATTGCTTTCTCGCTGACAAGCGTCAGTATAAAAGGGCTGGCTAGTTACGGGTTGTTGATTACGGCCTCACCTTGGTTTGGACGTTGCGGTTGCGGCTCGGGTCGGATTTTGGGTGGTCCAAAGGGGGAGTGCATAGCGAAGGGAGTGTTACGGGTATACCTGGCTGGCCTTCATTGTGTGAGAGAAGTTGTCGCGTCGATTTTCAAATTATTTTCGCCCTTTTTTACTCTCTTTTATCTCTCCCTCTCGTCATCTCGTGTCGTTTTTGCCGTCTGCTGTTTCCCCCCTCCTTCTAAAAACACACATATAAAAAACTTGCTAGTCCTTGTTCGTGGCATTTTCAAATCTCCCTATCTTCTTCTCTCCCCTACTTCGAACTATGGTTTTCTATACGGCTGGAACTTGGGTGGCAGCGTTGTGGGAGTCGGGGAGTGAAACAGGGGTCCAGGGCAGGCCGGCTGGCTTTTATTGAACTGCAATCTTTTATGTTCCTCTGTCTCTCTCTCTCTCTCTCTCTCCCTCCCTGAAATAATTATCCTTCATGCATACTGTTGAAAATTCGAAAATGCTTTTTTTTGGTTTCTTCTCTTCTTTCAGCATCACCTTTCTCTTCTCCATCCCCTTCATACACGTCCATCTCCTCGTGTCAAAGTGGGTTGGTTTTGTTAGAGTACGTTCCTGATCAGAAAGAAAAAAGCAATGTACATGTGTGTGCATGTGTGTGTGTGTATGTATGTATACATGTGTGTTATGTGTGCATATTTGTGTGTGTAGGTGTATGTATATCTACCTCTCGCGCTTGGTTTGCATGGGCTGCGTGTTTGGCTTTCAAACAGCATAGCCTTGATTCTCTTCATTCATCGTCATTACTCAGACTTGCCGCTTCGTCCCTTTCTTTGCTGAGTGATGGTGGAGAGACAAACGATCGCTTCTGACGCATGGTTTCAGGAGTTACTCATGAATACTCGTAATCACATTATACTTATAACGCGCAGCTCACGGAGTGGCTTTCACTCACACAACAATCACTGAAACGGCAATTACAAAGCAAGCTGTTTGGGAATCTGAAATATGTCCATAGACGCCATTGAAAACCCTGAATCATCCCCACCATTTTGACCCATCCCCTTGCTGATGCCGACCAAACACGATCATGCGAAAGCGACGAGCGGATTGAACCTCGCTTACCGGTCAATCTCATCCAAAGGCAAGTCACCATCATCCTTGCCAACAATGGAGTCAGCAACCTTCCAGATTTGCAGCAAGTTATCCTCAGCGGCACTGCACACAAGCCAGGGCTCGTTGGGGTTCCAGCTGAAGTCTGCGAGGTGGTTAGTGTGGCCACCGTGCATGAAGAGTCTGTCCAAAGATTAGTTTTGTAGTTTGAGTGGACGACAAAGAGACTTACAGCTCCGGGGGACCATCCTCCTGGTCATCGGGCATCTGCTCCTCTCCGACGCGCGATAGGTCCCAGAATATGACACGTCTATCGTAGCTGCCAGAGCCGAGAATGCCAGCCTCCTGAGGGTGCCATGAAAGGGAGGTGACAGCATCATTATGACCCTCAAGTGTGTGGACCTTCTCCTTTACGTTGCGCAGATCCCAAATGCCCAATGTTTTGTCCGCTGAAGCCGTCGCAATGAGCACTTCTGAGGTAGGGTTGAAAGCGAGGGCGTTGATCGCATCCAGGTGGCCGCGCTTGGCTACGACAGCGGCGCGATCGGTATCGGCCTGGCGCACATCGATGATTTGCATCGTCAAGTCATCTGAAACACTTCCGATGAAGTTCTTGGCAATGGGGTGGTATTGAACATCGTTGACGATCTGTGTGTGGTGGGTGTATCTTCGCTCGGGCTTCAGGGTATTGCTGCCACTCTGCACCGTCTTGATGTCCCTGTAAGAGCGTGGTTAGCTAAATAGGCTTCATCTTGTAGTATATTTCACGTACCAAAGGCAGACGGTCTTGTCTTCACTACCAGAAGCAAGGCAGCCCTCTACATGGGGATTCCAGCTCAAGCCAAATCCTTCCTGCTTGTGGCCGATGAGTTCGACTTGGGCATTGATCTTGCCTGTGGGTTGCAAGCTGTGCTTTGTGCGGTCAAATACGAGAACCTTTCCGTCGACACACAGTGTCGCGATGAGGTCGGGGTTCTGAGGCTGGTAGCGAGCCTTGTTGACCTCACCGGGGTGATCCATCTTTTGAACGATGCTGAACTCAATCGCAGAAGACACTCCGTTCGATGACTTCGCGTGTCCGCCAATTTCGCCAGTCTCCTCATTGTATTCAGCCGGGTTCGGGTTGGCCGATTTGGGAACCTTGACCTCTGCGATCTGGACGTGGTTTGGGAGTCCCTCGGAGGTGTGGGTGCCGAGGAGCAGTCTGTGGACTCGGTAGTTCTTGTCTTCGGGTTCCTTGACATCGGGGAACCACTGCGTAGTCAAAGTAGGCCACTCAAGAGCCGTGCTGTAGCATGTGTTAATCGCAGTCGGAAGGAAAACCCTGATTGGTCGTACCTGAGGATCATGTCGTAGAGAAAGGGACTGTTCTTCTTCCAAGTCTTGTATTCTGATTTTGAACTTAGCATACGAATGAGAGTATAATAAAATCTTGGCGATGGTACTTACCTTCATTGATGAGACGCTGCTCCTGGTCCTCATCCTCTTCCTGGACCATGTCGACTGGCAGAGAGGTTAGAATGGGCGAATTCGAAGCTTGTTTGCGAAGCTTACCGTCGACATCGTCCACAACCTGGGCAGGCGCCATTGTTTTTGATTTTTTCAATGATCGAATGGATATTGATAAAATCTTCGAGTGTCGTATCTGTGATCAGGTTGCTTGTGGTGGTATGCGCAAGATGATGTCGGAAAGTTCTTCGCCGACGCAATTGCAGGTTGACGCGATGTGGAGGGTTGGAGAAGACGCGCAGCGCGTAGATTGAAATCAGTGCTGCAGCACACGGTCGCAAGCAGAGCAGGAGCCAGCTAACCAGCCAGCCCAGCCTGGGGACAAGGAACGAGCAGCGATGCCTGTCACGCTAGATAAAAAAAGGAATCGCCTTAGCGAGAAGATCCCCCACATTTTCTGGTTCCAGTCGAAGAAAGGAGCTTTCGGGCATTCCATCCAAGGTTTCACTCTACTTTTACCTCACTACCTTCCTTACCTAAGGCACCTAAGGTACGGTCTACCACCACAGCCCCAGGAGCCCTTGCCACAGCCAGCGGGGTCTCTGCCTGAGATGTGGCGCAGACCACTCCATCATCCACCCCATATCGATTGCGCACATATCAACCTGATGTCAGGTTCATCTGTCTAGCTACATCTGCGCAACCGCAACCTAACATTTCCATCCTTGCGCCCTCACACAGCTCGACAGCCGAGTTCCCTGTTCACCTGGCAGAATCGCGAACACATTGGTTCTCCCATAGCCAAGTGTTGACTGTTCTTTCACTTGTTCATTTTCTCCTCTCCTTCCTTCAGGTCGTAAACTTGCGACTGATTCACCTGGACTCCTGCGTCAGGATCTCCCTCGTGTTGGAGCGGGAAAAAAAAAAGAAATACGACCGCTCGCATCGCTGGGACGCATAGAAACGACAGTGCCGTCTCTGCGAATTTATCGCAGCATTCAAAACAATCAACACCATCATCATTACTTGCGCTTAGCTTAAGCGCATTCACCATCGCCACATCATGGGGTATCTTGAACTTCCACTTGTTTCCCACGGCGAAGGTCACTGTTGCTCACATCTCTGTCTACAGTGTCCCCAAGTTCTTCAGATGGCTCTCGGAGCGTTACCCGGCCATCTCTCAGCTCATTGCCGAGAACCGCATCCCCGAGTTCGACTGTCTCTATGTTCGCCTCGCCTCCGCCCCCCCCGCGGTAGTCGATTACGAATAGCTAATGTAGTCGGTAGCTGGATATGAACGGAATCATCCATAATTGCACACACAAGGATGCGGGTGAAGACACAACCTTTCGACTCAGTGAGGAGGAAATGTTCATCCGCATCTTCAACTATATTGAGCACTTGTTCGGGAAGATCAAGCCGAAGCAGCTGTTCTTCATGGCCATTGATGGTGTCGCACCGAGAGCCAAGATGAACCAGCAGCGCGCCCGTCGTTTCCGAACGGCGCTCGACGCCGAGAAAGCCCGTGACAAGGCGATCAACGAGGGCGTCGAGATGCCCAAAGAACCTCCGTTCGATAGTAACTGCATTACCCCCGGTACCGAGTTCATGGCGAAGCTTACCCAGCAGCTCAAGTACTTCGTCAACAAAAAGGTTTCCGAAGACGCTGACTGGCAGAGCTGCGAAGTGGTCCTGTCTGGTCATGAGGTGCCTGGTGAAGGCGAGCACAAGATCATGGAGTACATCAGGAGCGCAAAGGCACAACCTGGCTATGACCCTAACATCCGGCACTGCTTGTATGGTCTTGATGCCGATCTCATCATGCTGGGTCTTCTCAGCCACGATCCCCACTTTTGTCTTCTTCGCGAAGAGGTCACCTTTGGCCGCAACAACTCGAAGAAGGCCAAAGAGTTGGAGCACCAAAATTTTTACTTGATGCATCTTTGCATGGTTCGCGAGTACCTCGAACTGGAGTTCCAAGAACTCAAGGAACCCGGCCGCCTGAGTTTTCCTTACGACTTTGAACAAATCATCGACGACTTCATTCTCATGGCCTTCTTCGTTGGAAACGACTTCCTTCCCAATCTCCCACGCTTGCACATCAACGAGGGTGCTCTCGCCGCCATGTTCCGAATTTACAAGGAGGTTCTTCCTCGAGGCGAAGGCTACATAAACGAAGGTGGCGTTATCAACCTTGGACGCCTCAAAACGCTGTTGGATGAGCTCTCCAAGGATGAGCTGAACTCATTCGAGCAGGATGTTGGCGACGAAAAGTGGTTCCAGTCTAAGAGAAACGCTGAACCCAACGGCGCCGACAACAAGAAGTTCAAGGGGAAGGGATTAGTTCTGACGTCTTCCCAGAGAGATCTGTGGAAACAAAAGATCCGTCCCTACGTGAACACGCCTTCCTCCCAACCGCTAGACCTTGGAACAAGTCTCAACGCCGCGGATCGCAAATTTGTGCAAGATCTTGCTGACACTCTTCACATCGAATGGAGCACGAAGGAAGATGACGACGGCCACCGACACCTTCTTCTGTCTTTCCCCGCTGGAGCGGGGGAGAGCGCTAACGACGAAGAAGAGGAGGGAACTCTCGCATTGTATCGTGTTATTCGAAACTATGACAAAGCTCTTGTCATTGACATTACCCCTGAGGAGGCTCAGCAGCACTATAAGGATCTTTACGACCAAAAGTACCAAGCTTGGAAGACCAAGTATTATCTCGAGAAATTTCCTGAGTGGGCACCAGATGTCTACGACAAAGAGCTGACCAAGCTGTGTGAGAACTACGTCCAGGGTCTTCAATGGGTCTTATACTACTACTATCGAGGAATCGCCTCGTGGCCCTGGTTTTACCAGTACCACTATTCTCCTCTAACGTCTGGTGCGTTGAGGGTCCAAGTTGGCAGGAATTTTACTGACTGTAGATGCAGACGTTGTGAAGGGTCTCGGAGCTGACTTGAAGTTTCCCTTGGGCCAGCCTTTCCGGCCGTACGAGCAACTCATGGGTGTGCTGCCCGATCGAAGCAAATCTATTGTTCCCGAGGTCTACTGGGATCTAATGACCAATCCGCAGTCTCCAATCTACGATTTCTATCCCAGAGACTTTGAGCTCGATATGAATGGAAAGAAGATGGAGTGGGAGGCAGTCGTCAAGATTCCGTTCATCGACGAGAAACGCCTACTCGATGCAATGGGACCCAAAAATGCACTGCTCAGCGCCGATCAGAAGGCGAGAAACGGCTTCGGAGTTGCTCTCAAGTTTACATTCAACCCAGAGATGGCCTACACCTATCCGTCCTCTTTGACGGGTGTTTTCCCTGACATCAGTCCTTGCCACTGTGTGGAGAATATCTTCGAGCTTCCGAACGTTGAGGGGCTGAAATACCGCAAGGGCCTCGTCGAAGGCGCCAAGATCAACATCGAGGCACTCGCAGGTTTCCCTACGCTACATACATTGCCTTACACGGCGACACTCGTTGAGCACTACGGTGTCAACGTTTTCCAAGCGGACAGTAAGAACCCCAGCATGATTGTTACCCTCACCGACTCAGAGATGAGGACGAAGGCAGAGGTTGCCAGAGAGAAGCTCGGGAAGCGTTGCTTCGTTGGATATCCTTTCCTGCAGGAGGCGAAGATTGTCAAGGTCTCTGACGAGCTCTTTGACTACGAGCTCGACGAACAAACGGGCTCAGTGATCCAGGATCACCACAGCCCCAAAGACATCGATTTTCTGGCCAAGGAGGCCGCCTACATTGAAAACTGGCACTCTAAGCGCCTTGGCTTCATTATCGGCACTGTGGAATCCCTCGTCCACGTCCACATGCTCAAGGGATTAATCAAGACCGAGGAAGGTGCCCTTGTGAAGGAGTACGCGTTCAACCCAAGCATGAGGAGCGTTTACGCCTCGCAAACCATTGTCGACGAAGTCATCAACGAAGACGAGCGCTTTATTGAGAAGGCTGCTGTTGCGATCGAAGAGGAGTATCCTATCGGCACGCAGGCTTTCTTCTTGGGAGAGTACAACTATGGACGTGCTCTCGAAGTCACTGGTCATGCGAATAACAAGGCGAATATAAGAGTGTCTGTTCTCAAGAACAAGGAGCCAGAGTTCGCGAGACCGATCATTCAGGAGATGAAGCGCCAAAACCGATACACCCCATCGTACGCCGTTGCAAAGATGCTGGGCTTACACCCCTTAATTCTCAGCAAGATTCTGTCATCATACCAGATCAACACAGTTGGTGGGCTCAGAGTCAACCTGGGTCTCAACTTGAAGTTCGATGCGAAGAAACAGAAGGTCCTCGGCTTCTCGCAGAAGACCGAATCGGGTTGGGAATTCAGCAATGCCGCAATCGAGCTTTTGGCTAGGTATATCGCGGCCTTCCCCGACTTCTTCGCAGCGATTCAACAAAACCCCCAGTCCAGCGATGTCAACGACACCGATCTTTGGAAAGACCCGAAGGTTGCCGCTCAGCGCGTCAAGGAGATTGGTGCATGGTTGAAGGCAGCCCAGACTAGCAAGTTTGAGAGAGTTCCTCTGGATGCCGAGCAGCTGGACTCTATTGTGGTAATGCGCCTTGCTCAAGAGGGTGCTCATGTCTTCCTTCAGTCCCATGACGTTGAGGTCAAGAACATGACGGGCGTCCCGCGTTCAGCCATCATGAAACCCAGTGATGCTGAGCTCTTCCTAGGTAACCAGAGGTTCGCTTTGGGTGACCGTGTCAGCTTCTTGTCCTCGTCCGGCAAGGTTCCCCTTGGAAGTCGAGGAACGGTTGTCGGTCTTAGCCGCACTGCCAACAATGTTCTGCTGGATGTGGTCTGGGATCTCACTTTCATGAGCGGCACGACTTTGGGTGATAGGTGTCCGCCTTTCCGCGGCATGACTGTGTACTCTTCTTCAGTGCTCAACACTACGTACAAGCAGGTTGTGTCCGGATCCAAGGCTGGGATGCAGCGTAAGCCGGCGCCTGCTGCCTCTTCCCTCACAACTCAAGTGACAGGTGTCCCGCAGTATAGGGAAGCTCCGGCTCGTGCTCCTCTTAGAGGTGGTTGGCGTGACGCTATCGATGGCAACCAGGGTCATTCTGGTCGCGGCCGTGGACGTGGAAGCGCCCCGAACTTGGTTCACAGCAACCTTGTCTACCGCCCGGCAAATGGTAATGGTGCAGGCCACGAGGTCAATGGACACGGCATCCAGGGTCAGAACGGCAGGACCCGCGGGCGAGGCCGTGGCGGTCCTGTCCAACATCCTGGACACTCTGCGCTTCACGAGACCCCGCAGCAGGCGATGTACTCAAACGTGCCGCCTCCCGCTAATCTCGACAATAGAGGTAGAGGGCGCGGACGTGGACGCGGCGGACGAGGAAGAGGAGCTCCTCGCGGCCGTGGCGGGAACGCGGCCGCCGGAGCACAGGAGTCTTAGGAGGTCTCTTTGGCGTTTTCTTCTTTGGGATAGCGAATACCCACTCGATGAAGTGGCGTGGTTTCTGATAGATGGCGTCGGTCACCAAAGAAGAAGGCATGTAAGTAGATCAAGACACGCATGTGTACGGGTGGAGGAAAAGCGATGACTTGGGACGTGTTGGCTAACCCTAGAAGCGTGTAGAAATTGTTGTTTTACGTGGACGGCACCATACACTACATGAAAGGATCAATATCACACATTGTTGTTGCGAAACGTTTTGACATGCTTGTAAGAGTGACTGTTTCCGAGACGCTATGAGTTGAATTCAACACTTTAGCAGACTACGACAACCCTACTCTTAAGTGAAATCACGGTTTCTTTTCCTTGACCTTTAAAGCTGGAAGCTTGAAAGCTTTGCTAATACCACCCTTCAGCACTTTCCAATAGCCGATGTCGCGGTTTTGGTCCCATGTCAAGATGCCCACCCACGGCTGCACATTGTAATGCAGCTTCAGTACGACCTTCTCGGTTTCGGCGATCTTCCCCGAGGGGTGGGTGATCTGGTACTTGGGCTTCTGGTTCCTAATCTTGAGCTTGCCACTGCAATAGTCGTTAGCTCCTCCGCTTCACAGGACCCATTCGTGACTGTGTCGTGATGTGCAACTTACCGACTGGGGTCGATGCTCTTGCCCTCAGCGCTCTTCTTCAGCTTGCGCATGGCGGCCGGGCCGATGTTGGCGAGGTGGTCTGAGCTCGGGGCGGTAATGATCTGGTCCCAGATGACGGCCTCGTTGGTCGCGTTGACGCCGGGAACGGCTTTCTTGGAGTTGTCGGGCCATTCGGCCGTCACGTAGACGAAGACCTGCTTGGTGTTCCAGGTGAAGAGGTCAGAGAGGTCGGCGTCGAGGGAGAACTTGATCTACACGAAATCGCTAGTTAGCACGCGCCGGGCGCTGATGCTGGAGACGTAATGGAAAACGTACGATGGCATATTCTTCCTTCTTGGGGGAGTAGTAATGGGGACGACCCTTTATGACCTGGATGTTTGTGGTCTTCAGCTCACCGACGGTGGGCGCGCGAGGGGTGATCAGATCCGTAGCGGCGATGAGGGCCGCGACGGCGAAGGCTACCGTCGTGAAGAAGCCAAAGGCGTTCTGGACGCGGGTGAGGTTGTTGTACATCTTTGGCGAAAACCTTGGCCGGTGGGCGGCGCAGAGATTTGAGGAGAAATCGTTTTGGTGTCAGCTGCGCTGCATGAACGTCGCCGGGGCAGGACAATTTGATGAAATCAAGAGCCTGCTCTAATGGCGTTGTCCGTGATGGGAGGCCACGTTTTGGGGTTAAGCTTCAGCCTTGCGGAGACAGGTGACTTTAGCAGCGTGATTGGCTCCGGAGGTGGGAAGCTAAGGTGAGCTCTGGTAGGCCAGGTAGGGGACCATGAGGGTACCTCGGTACCTCTATGTTGGCAGGAACCAGTAGTGCGGACCCTGGGTCCGGGCGGCTTCCCTTCCAGGCCCCTACCTTAGTGGATCATCCTTGCTGAAGTTCGATGCCCACGAGGAAGGCCTATTGTGAAGCGCTTCAGTTTTCTTCCTACCTTACCTTACGCTGAACATTCAGATCAGGAAGTCGCAGTTTGTCATTGAAAACTTGTGTATCTTTTGTGACTGTCCTCTTGTTCAGTAAACAGTCTAACGCGTGAAAGAATCCCTTATGGATATGGTTTGGTTATGCTAGCATACCTTACCCTTTCCTGTCGGCTTTAGCATCTGCCATAAGTCGTTTGACGTCTTTCCTCCTTCCCCTCTGTTGATCCTTTGGTGGGCTACATATAAAGAGTGCAGCATGGAAAGTGGACGGGCTCTTATCTTCACCAAGAGGAAGGAACTCATGCTTTGTATTTAATCTTGCGATTTTCCCCACATCTTCTTGCCTTGCTATGACTTTCGATTTCAAGTGCTTACCTACCTGCCTCATGGGATCTGGACAACGAAGGCCTTCCCATCTCATTTCAAACAACTCGGGTGGTAGCACTTGCGATTCGCACCGACACTTCCAGCAACCGAACCTGAATACAGGAGCAGAGCCTATGATGACAAGGCGGAGAGAACGAGAACGTAGGAAAGAGGTACGTTGACCGTGTTCCCCGGTCTTATGCTTTTAGCGGCCAAACATTTCTCATCCGCTGCCAAGCGGTTAGCTTGAGAGACTGCACCATGTAGCGGGAGAGAATGAGATGGTGGCAGGTGGCTGTACAGAGAGGCGGCGGGTATCGCGCTCAAACAAGCTGGATTTAAGTTACCTCAAGGTAATTGAGTGGAGCTTGTCCTAATCCGCTCTGTCCAGAGCGCGCTTCAGCGGACCCTCCTCCCCTACCCAGCAGCCTAAACGTTTTTACAGCGCGCGCTGGACGTCCATGTGTTTAGTGTCCCATTGATCACCTTACCCTTAAACATCGACGAGCACCCGGCGACCCGCAGGGCAAACCAACCTTTTTTTGCCTGCCTAAGACCCCACCACTAACCGATTTTCGTGAATGAAGCAGGAGCACAGAACGACACCGTCTGCCGACGACGCAACTTCTCCCAGTGTCTTGTCGCGCTCATGCGATGAAAGGGCTCAACAGTACGCCTTCGGCACAATCTCGAAATCCCCTCGCTCTGTCTCTCGATTTTCGACCCTTGAAAAGGCCCCTGGCGCCATACCGACGCCTAGCATACCCGAAGCCG
Organism: Colletotrichum euphorbiae; assembly: GCA_037178605.1. Taxonomy (NCBI): domain Eukaryota; kingdom Fungi; phylum Ascomycota; class Sordariomycetes; order Glomerellales; family Glomerellaceae; genus Colletotrichum; species Colletotrichum euphorbiae. The sequence goes on from JAXCEF010000008.1 coordinate 285,502, forward strand.
AGCTAGGTCGAGAAACGCTCGCGCGTGCGGCCGGGGAAGGGAACGGGATCGCCAGGAGGGGCGAGAAGGCTGTCGCGGACGGTGTCCCCATACGATTTTCGGCACAGTCGCCCACATTGGCAAATCGAGCCGAGTGAGTGTTTGCGCCGCACTTGTAATTCTGGATTCACGACTGACTAAGGATCTGAAGTGCCCAGAAGTTGCGAAGACGATACCTAGATCCCGATTCGCATTCTTTTCCTACATACGGGTATTTCGCGTCCCAACGCGATGCTGCGAATCTAGTCACTGACACTGGCTCTGACAGGAATCCGAAGACCGGAGTTCCCATTTCAACCCCAATGGTAAAGCTCTTCTAGAGTGGCAACGAGCGACTTTAGCTAATACTGGCCATGGTTCAGGGCCGAGATGGACTGAGGAATCTTCTGGGTGGCGACTTCCAACCGAAGAACGATATCGACTCGAAAGGGCTTGACAGTCGGAGCAAGAGGCCCGCCCCGTCCAAAAAGATTCGAAACGAGCAAACAAGGTCTTCAAAGCGTCAGAAAACATTGACCAACACCGAATCTTCGCAAAACTATGGTTACTCGAAGGCCACCTTCTCCATCGGCCCGTCCGAAACAACTCCATTCGACAGGTCCCCATCGCTGAAAGCTTCTTCGGTGGTAGACCTGACAGGGTCTCAGAAGTCTAGAGATGGCGACATGGCGAGCAATAGGTCAGAATCCGATTCAATTTCGGGTGCATGTGTGCCGGAATATCGCCAGACGATCAATATGACCAAAAACGGATCAGCGACCAAGAAGCGCATCCGCCGACCAGATACCAGAAAGCTGCTGAGCCAGCAAACTCCGCAGAACAAGCGCGACACGTATAGTGATGATGAACTCAGAGAACAGGAGCCGCCGTTCAAGAAGCGGAATGGTCTTCCACCCAGGGTTGCTTGCAACACGCCATTCCAACTGGCGAAAAACCCGCGGGGGGCTTCGGAGGGCATTTCTGATGGTGATCTGGAACAAATTGACGAGCTCGCAACGGAATCGAAGTCCGCCGAAAAGGAGAGAAGCCAAAGGATAGAGCTTGATGCCATTTCAGACGATGATGGAAGGATGTCACCAATTACCCCTGGTAAACGTGCGAGCGCAGACATGTCGCGAATCAAATTCTCCAAGAACGGCGGAGAATCCAATGCACCTTTCTTCAGGCTGAAGCGAGCTGTAGCAGCTCCGAAAAACTTACGAGTCGATGCTCTTCCCAGCTCAGATGAGCCGATCCTACGGGTTGATAAGACGTATACTCTTATAGCAGTCGACCCTAGTGGCAAACAACGACAGGACTACCATTGGCTTGAGGTAAAGCTGAATTTCTGTAATGAGATCCAGTACACCATGGGCAGCCCCGCTATCGCCGTTGTCAGAAGAGCCGCAAAAGGAGGTTCTCCCCTTGTCTTGGAGTTTGCTGAACCTGGTGATGCGCTTCAGTTCGGGCTCTGGGCGCAAGATAGCTACCCGCGCCAATCGGCCCTCACGATGAAGATCACCTCAAGCGACAGGTAAGTAATTAGCAGTCTATTGAGATCGAGTGGACAAACTCTGACACGGTCTCAGCGCTCCACTTCAAAAGATCCTTGACTTCCAATGGGGAAAGGCAGTAGGCTACAAGCCGAGGGCAATGCCAGACGACATCAAATACCTCGAGAACAAGGAAACAAACAGCGCCATTGGAACTGAGCAAACACTCAAAAGAAATGGTATAAGACCCAGCTCATCTCAGCAAAGCACCCTATACCGATCCAACGCTACTCTTCGCAGCGGGATGACTTCTGCCGCTTCAGCGTCAACGTCAGGTTCCGCCAAAAGGACTACGTCTGCATACTTCGACCTCGTTGATGACACAAGCGGCACAAATGAATTCCGGCGGTCCACGAGACAGACGCAGACAAGGGATACACCTACTCCGCCTCCATCTAACACGCAACCGAGTAGACCAGCACCGAAGTCACCGACTCCTGTGCCATGGATGATACAGCACCCAGACTGGGAAGACATCTGGAAGGACAACAAGCCGCTGATTTTCCCTGTGTCCGGCAAACACAGAACTACCGTCTACAAAGACGACATTGGCAGACTTGAGGAAGGCGAATTTATGAACGACAATCTTATCGGCTTCTACTCTCGGTACCTCCAGGCTAAGCTGGAAGAGGAGAACAAGCAGGTGGCTGACAGGATATACTTCATGAATACCTACTTCTATCCGAAGTTGACGGAGAAACGAGGTCGAGGCATCAACTATGATGGCGTCAAGACGTGGACTTCAAAAGTTGATCTTTTCTCGTACGACTACATCATCGTCCCTATTAACGAGCAAGCTCACTGGTATCTTGCCATTATATGTCATCCTTCCAAACTGATCAAGTCCGACGGAAGCGAGGTAGAAGAATCTAACAGCACGCCATCCAAAGAGCCATCAAAGGATGGCTTGGTTTCTACCGTCGGAGAGCAGGTTGAGCATATGAGTTTGGAGGACACCAAAGCAATAGAGACCCAGCCTGAGACAGAGACAAGTGAATTACAAACGTATCCCGCTAAACCACATCCTTTCGTCAAGAAAAGCTCGGCAACCCTGTCTCGAAAGAAGGACCCCTCTGAGGCCAGAGTCATCACTCTCGATTCCTTGGCGATAGGCCATTCAGCGACGTGCGGTAATCTGAAGGAGTACCTGGTCCTGGAAGCGAAGGACAAGAAGAAGCTGGAAATTGAACCTCCTGCACAATTCGGCATGACCGCCAAAAACATCCCGGAACAACTTGATCACGCAAGCTGTGGCGCTTTCCTCCTTTACTATATGCGAGAGTTTTTGAAAAGCCCGGACGACATTGTGAATCAGTTAGTCCACAAGGAAAATCCGGGTTGGAATACCACGTCGCTCGAGATGCGAGGCGAACTTCGCAGCATCATTATCGAGCAGCGCAAGGAACAGAATGAACGCAATGCCAAGCAGGCTGCCGAGAGAAGGGCTAAGATGAAGTCAAGTAGCCAAGCGACCTCCTCAAGCAGATCACCAGAGAAGGAACTTAGCGGCCCACCAGCGACACCTAGGGCTCCGACAACAGTTGACGATGTGCCCAAGAAACCGTCGTCTACAACAAAGGGCACCCCCACGATTTCGGTGAAGGGTCGCAGCATTTCCCCGTCAAAGAAAGCAGCCGATGGCAACATCGCAGTATCTAAGGAAACACTGCCTCCGGAGTCGTCCCTTACTGTTACCGGCGTAGCTGAAGAGGGAAAGGATGGACCTCCAACACTTCGATCAAAACCTCCTGATGAATCCAAAACGCACTCTCGCTTCCCACCGCCGCAACGCACTCAGTCTTCGCCAGTTCAGGTGCGGTCGAGCCCTCACCATCACATAAGCAAGACTGCGACCTGCACCAAGAAAATGCCAACTGACGACCAGATTTCAGCACCTTCGCCTGAAATACGGTCAGCCGGCAAGAGAGGATCGGTATCTAAGAGTTCCAAGAGAAGTCTCACCGCTGGCGAGCAGCCCTTGAATCAACTTTCATCACCGTCCAAGCCCATGCCTATTCGCTCAGAGAGACGGGCATCCAAGCAACATGAACGTAGCGACTCGCCCTTCAAGCAGCTTATCAGTGAATTGCAGGTACCTCCTTCTGAATTCCTCCGAGGAGGCGATAGTGCTTCTCAGGAGGCTGAGAACCAAGCCCAAAAACATGCGAGTACAACCGAAGATCAAGAACCATCGCAGAACCCAAGTCCTCCCACAATGACGAAAGGGCCTCCGCTTAAAAGTCCACACTTTGCGGCACCGATTGTGGCGTCCGCTGACCGGTTACTTGCCACGACACCGCCTGTTAAATCTCCGTCTACGACATCGCCTCCTAGCAGGCTTACTTCTGTCAGGTCTTCACCTGCGTCGGTGAAAAGACTCAGACAACCAAGCTTGGAAGAACTGCTTAGGCCAAGCGTCGAGAATGCCGAAACCCATGACAGATCACCCGGCTCCAAGAAGTCCAAGTCACATCATCATGTGACTGTGGATCTCACGGACTAGGAAACGTCCCCATAAGATACCCCTTGATCATGAATGACTACAAAGGCTCGATTAATACGGCGCTTGAAGTGGACGATGGGTGCATGAGGAACGTGAAGAGGCGAATGAGCGGTCTGGTAAACTGGTATGCTCAACTTGGTTCGTCTCATCTTTCTAATTGGTTGGCAAGGCGTTAGTTGTCGCGATAGTTACATTCCATAGCATAGCCTGGCATTCCATACCCGTAGATTTATCGCATTTCGTCCTCAAGAGGTCGACATGGAAATCAAATAAGTGTTGGAAGAGTGGCTGCGATTCCTCCAGGGTTTGTCAGTGAGTAGAGGCTCATCTCGTAGATCGGTACATTGTGGTACAAGATGCTCTATGCGTAACTCCCAGCAACTTCCCTCCCTGTCCAAGGAAGGTTACACGTCTATAAGTTTCTACTCGCTTTCCGAATTCGATGCATCATTATGGTTGCCGTTCACCTCCGGCTTTTTCACCCTCGGCACTTCAAACACGTAACCACCGTTTTTTCCCTTGCCCTTCCTCATCTGCCACCTGCCCAACCTGTGCTCCTTGCCAACTGCAGCAACGACGCAAACGCCGTCCTGACCGCGCTCGCCTCGCTCAAAGATGGCGATATCATTGATCACGCCTTTCAGACCGCCACCGACGCCCGCCGACTTCCCGTTGGATGTCGGTTTTGAGATCTGCTCAGCCTCTGATGTGAGAATACCCGACTCTTCGATCTTTCTCTTATCCTCGCTTAACCTCCATACTCTTATGCAGCCGTCCCAACTTCCACTCAGGATTACGTCCGAGTACGGAATCGTCTTGAGGGCTGTGATCCACCGCGGTTGAGGCGGCGGCACGACGCTGGAGTCTGGGTTCTGATCCGCCGAAGCCTCATTTGGACGTAGGGCTTCTTCCAGACCGTGGGCCATGGGTAGTATGAATAGGGGCTTCTTCTTGGTTACGCTCCACAGAGCAAGCGAGCCATTGTCGCTACCAGTGACAAAGAGCTCGTCGTCAATCATGGCCACGCGGTCCATGCTGCCCTCGTGAGGGAGAGATCGCGGATCCACGTCCGGGCGGGACTTCTTGTCTACGGCTCCACCGCGGAAAACGAGCTGCGTCTCCTCTGCGACCTTCCACATACGTGCTGTGCGATCACGCGCGCCCACACTGACGCAACGTTCCTGGGCAAGGGCGTCGATGTCGACAATCTCATCCTGGTGACCGAACAACGTTTCGACGTAGGCGAGCTCGTCCAGACTCCAGACCTTGACGGTACGGTCCTTCGAGCAAGAGTAGAGCTGGTTAGTGCCACGGCGGAAGGCGAGGCCGGTGACGGCGTCGCGGTGGTGCGTGAACACGCGGATCGGCTTGAGCGTCTCGGCGTCGTAAATGATTAACCGGCGATCCTCACCACCGGTGACAACATACTTCCCGTCGGGCGAGGCAGCAACACAGAGGATCTTCTCGACGTGCCGCTGGAAAGATTTGTTCTTGGCAGCGTTGACGTTGCCCCTCAGCCATGTCTGCAGCTCGGGTCGCTTGCGCGGCGGCGCGGGCGGCTTCTTGGGCTTCTTGCGGGTGGTCTGCGGGAATTGGTTTTGCGGCAGGTCCTGTATCCTCCACTTGTGCACGTACAGATCTTTGGTGGTGGTGTATGCGTAGGGGAAGTTGACGGCGACGGAGGTGAAGGCCTCGGTGTTGTTGCGGAAGAAGGACGAGGTCGCGCGGTCGAAGGCGAGCTCAGCCACGAGCTGGCGGTAGACTTTTCCCTTAGACTCGGCTACGTCCTCCACTAACCGCTCGTTGATCAGATCGCGGTCGATCTCGGCGGCGTCGAAGCCCGCCAGGTCCACCTGCTCCTTCACATTCTCAAGGTATCGCTCTGCGAGCCTCAGTCGGCGCTCCGCGGCCGTCTCGCCGGGGACGGCGTCGTCGTCTTCGTCTTCGTCTTCTTCTGAGCCAAGCCCATTGTCGGCGCTGACTATGCTCTCATCGTCCAGGTCGCTGCCCGAAATCGAGTCGTCGTCGTCGTCGTCGTCGTCACGCTCATTTCGCTTCTTGGATGCTGTTGTTGCTGATTTCGCGCCGCCTGTCGTGCCGCCGCTCTTCTTGCCTTTGGCTGCTGCCGCCGCTGCTTTTGGAGGGGCCCTATTTGAGGTCTTGGAGGCAGCAATTCGCTTCTTGGGGGCTTCGGGGGCGGCCGTCCTCTTTCGTTTCTTGTTCGATCCAGGGATTGTGAAGAAGGAGGACATTTTGGGCACACGGCGGGCGATCTCTTGGGAGTATCTGGGCGTAACTGTTCCCGCCTGGCTGTAAGTGAACTTTTTTTTTTAGGTGGACATCTCACAAGAAAAAAAAAGTTCAGGATGGGTACGTATTTCGGAGAATCAACTGTCGATGTGGGGTATCTCACAGCCAATTGCAGCTGGTTCGACAAGGGTGGTTTTTCCGGCCAGTGGCATGCGGCGGTCTCTGGGGGCAGAATTCCGCTGAGCGGCCCAGGCTGTAGCTTGACTGCGCGTTCCGGGGTGTAGGTAGCTTGACGTGAGGTGGAAGGCTGAAGGAGACGACGACCCATATCCAACGACTCAACGAACATACCACCCAGCTTCCCACCTCCCCCACATAACAATACAACACAACAGCATAATCCAAGATGTAAGTTTCTATTACCTTCAGCTTGTTGCATGATGTGAAGCAGGGAATTGACCTTGGAGTTTCCCCGCAGGGAGGTGTTACTTGGAATCACGGGCAAGGACTTCACCATCATCGCAGCTTCCAAAGCTGCCATGCGAGGCGCGACGGTTCTCAAGGTCGCCGATGACAAGACGAGAGCTCTCAACAAGCACACAATGATTGCCTACTCTGGCGAGGCGGGTGATACTGGTCAGTAGCTGTTTGCCGCCAAACCAAACCCCACCTTGCTTCCCCGACAGAGCTTCCTGCTACCATCTTGTGAGCTGGCTGGGGGATGGTAGCCTCTGTCGTCATGGCTTTCGAGGAGAGATTCGTGCTGACCCGAGCTCTCGATCGCTTTCATAGTGCAATTCGCCGACTACATCCAAGCAAACTCCCAGCTCTACTCGATGCGTAACGAAACGGACCTCTCCCCATCCGGCCTGGCCAACTTCGTCCGCGGCGAGCTCGCCTCGAGTCTGCGCTCGCGCAAGCCCTACAACGTCAATTTGCTCCTGGGCGGCGTCGACCCCATCACACAGAAACCCGCGCTGTACTGGCTGGATTACCTCGCTTCGCTGGCGGCAGTGCCATACGCCGCCCACGGCTACGCACAGTATGTTTCGAAGACGCCCCCTCGACAGGGCTCACCTCGCCGCCAATGGGCTGCGGCCAGAGTCATTCTTCTGTTGGGAGAAAGTAGAAGACATGCTGACGCAGATATTGAATAGATACTATTGCCTGTCGATCCTCGATAAACACCACCACCCCGACATCACGCTCGGCCAAGGCATCAAGATCTTGAATATGTGCACGGATGAGCTCAAGAGACGGTTACCGATTGACTTCAAGGGCATGATGGTCAAGGCCGTCACCAAGGACGGCATCGTGGACATAGAGTTCGACGACGACAAGGTGGTGAAGGCTGCTTGAGCTGGTGGAGGGTGAACAACTTTTAACGAATAGAAGGCATCATGGAAAGTGCTGGGAGCAAGCACTAAAAGGGGCTCTTGCCAGCAACAACTGTACCACTAGATCGGGCTGGTAATTGATACAGAAGTGGATTCCTCCATGAGAAGATGCGATGTGATGGGTGGCGGCTCAGGTGTCCTGACGACAAGGTAGCACCCAGCCCGACAATGGTACTGGAAAGAGGTGCGTTGTGTCAAGGGCGCACAGCTTATGCCTCAAGTTCAAAGGCCCTATTCCAGTTCCGAGATAAGATTTGCTTGACAGCGGTGTGATTTTCGCAATATTAACGGTTCGAAGGCAGTGAGGAGGTGGAGGGGGCACGCATTGAGGTCACGGCGTTGCCTCATGGCAAAGATGGAGTGTGTTTGAAACGTGCGAGATGCCGTACCGGGCCGCCCTGATGCTGCCAATGTTATCCTTTCCTTCGATAAAGCCAGCTTCATCGGTCAAATGGGGCTATCTAGCCTATTCGAAATTGACCATACCCCCCGCTTACTGCTGATGTCGCTGTCTTGGACAGCACCTACGCGGTATTCGTGGGGAATGGTCGTGGGAAGGAGTTTATTGACCTGGGGGGGTGCCAACTAAACCGTCCGCCCGTTCTCGACTCATTCGGTTCTGCGCCGAGTGTTTTTGGAAGAAACCGAAAACGTGTTCTGGCTTCATCCCATCTTTCTCGGGCGTCTCAAGAAGTTGAGAAGCAAAAGCGGCAGCCGGGCGGCCGGTCGAATGGTAAGATACGCACTGACGCCGATCAACCAGAAAACAGTACCTTGCTCGAGTACACGAAAAAAAAAATTCTTTGGATGATGACCCGTCTCCTCTGTAGTCCCTAGTGTGTGTGAAAAGGGCAGACTGGTGTTTCTGCTCTAGTGCGAAGCTAACTAGTACGAAAAATAAACGCATGCTCTCCTTTATTGGTTGCGACGAGCGGCGGCTCGGCGGCTCCGATGCATCAGACCATGACATGCGGTGGTCGGGACAGCGAAAGAGAGTCTTGACGTGCTGCAATCTTCTCTTCATGCTATTTATTGCGCGACCCCGGTCGAAGCAATTGCCTGAGGGTCGGCTGTTCAAGTGGAGGACGCTTAGGGACCCCGCGCCATCATTTAGGAGATGACGTAGGTCGGACGGGGCCTGAGTGGCATGCAGTTGTGTCCATGGCTTCTGGCTTTGCTGTCGTCCTCGCCCAGCAGGTCTTCTTCGTTGTTTGGCTGAAAGTTGGATGGTGCTCCCACAGGAAGCCGATACCTCTAGCGGATTAGGTCGTTGGAGATCTAAGGTCGAGTAGATAGATGATTTTCAATGTTCCAGCGTTGGACATCCTCTGTACTTTAGCTGTAGGTGGGCTGCGGTTTTACAATTCGGTACCTACCTATCCGTAACTAGTGAGAAGCCAAGGTTCTCTAGTCGATAGCCAGGGATGATTCCAAGTTCACAGATAGGGAGAAGAAAGAATTAGCATGCTGAAGCCCATCCTTGCCTTGGTCTAGGAGGCATGTTTCGGAACGAGTTGTCACATCTGAGACTGTGCCTGTAAAACAGCCCGGCAGATTAGGGCGCCCTGCAAGTATCGTGAAGTAAGGTAACGCACCTAACGGACCTTAGTCAAAGTACCTCAAGGCACCTCAAGCGCGACGCAGCATTATCGGACTGTTCTTACTCCTAAGGTAAGCAGTACGAAGAAGTTCCTGAGGCCGGTCGTGGGATGCGAGGAGGCTTCTTTCTACGAGGTATTTGTAGGTTGGCTACTCTTTCCCCCATTCGCTGCGGGGCATCCTGCAACCCCAACTTCTCCTGTTCCTCACTCCGGTCCGTTCTGGCCCCTGCCATCCACGCCGCCTTGGCCCGAATAGGTCGCCGCCAACCTCTCTCGACCTCTCACCAGCCTCAGAACACATTTTTCGTTCTTGAAGTTGTTGACGGAGGCTCATTACGTTATTGACGGAGGCTCATCAGCATTGCTTATGGTTAGTACTTTTTTACTCAATCCCAAGACCAAGATAAACGGAGCGCACGAGCCGAGCGGTTTTGGTGCAATCGGAACACGGCTGTCCCGTCTTATCCAAGATTCAGGGTCCTGTTCATGCTCGCGCCGTAGCGACACCGGTATCGACGTGACGTTGGGGGCAAAGCCACTGCAAAAAAAGACAATACCATCATCAAGGTACGGTCTCGTTTGCTTGACATAATCCCTCCGCCATTATCTTTGTCTCCTCATACACCCCGATATCTTGTGTTAAGTCACGAAAAGAATGTCGTCATTGGATTGGTCCCTTTCCCTTCCCCCTAAGTCCAAGGTGAATTTTTTCTTGTGTGGCCGTTGGCTGGTGTGGAAGCGTGGCCTGTCACCTCACATGTCATCATCCCCCTTCCTATCTGCCCGCAGAAAGCAAGCGCACATGCTGCTTCAAATGCTGGAGGGTGGCCAATCCGGTGCCTTGTTTGCTTGCTTACCCACTCACTGGGAGGCGGGCTGTAGCGGCTCACAGCCAGGAGTCTGGAGCCTGAGCGGCGTGCAACCTGCTGAGGTGGAGTTAGGTTGTCGGCGCAGGCGCAGTTGGCAGGAAGCTGGGGAGGCAAAACCTAGGCCGTCCTGGCACTTCTAAGCGGAGGCAAGCGCGCCCATAGTCCGCAGAAGGGAGGAAGGCGCCCGCCCCCCCCCCCCCTCCTTCTGAATTTTTTTTCAGGAGGGCGCAGTGAGCTGCTAGTCAGAGTCACAGCACGCTGCCATCGTAGACGGACTGCAGGGGTGGGTGGCCTTTTCTGGTGGATTCCGACACAATCTCAAACCAATTTTTTTCCCCTACTTCTTGCCTCCGATCTCCAGTCCCTTTTTCCTCCCACAACCTCTCCCATAAAACTCTTCCCACATCACAAAAAGGGATTTCTATTCTCATCCTCCCCCCCCCCCGACACAACTCTCCCACAAACTTGTTCTCTTGTCTTTCCTTTGAGCATCTTGGGAAATACAAGGCCTTGAACTAATACAGTGCCCCAGAGCACCCAACGCGCCTGCCTAATAGAAAACAGACACGAACGTTTGGAAGTCCTGCCCCGACTTTCATTTTTTCTTTCTCTTTCATCCTTCATTCGGTTTGCCTGTTTGTTTTCATCTCGATAACGGACCGGCTTCCCTTCAGTTTCTGTTTACTCTCTCTGCACTTCTCCAGTCTTTCGAGAGTAATCACCTATCCTTCGAGTTAACTCGCCTTTCGAGATACCCTCCTGTCGCCTCATTCGCAAAACCTTTTCTACGACAGACGATCTGATCAACCCATCCATCATGGCCGATCAACTCAACATGTCTGGCCTGAACATTCAGGACCAGCAGAACCAACCGCGCTCCTACATCCCTCCCCACGCGCGTAAGATGGGTGGCGGCGGCGGTGGTGGCGGCGGCGGTGGTGGTGGTGGTGGTGGTGGTGGTGGTGGCCCTCCTCCCATGAACGGCGGTCTGAATAACAGCGCCTGGGCTGGAGCTGGTGGGTAAGTAATACCCCCCAAACAACTTCTGGCTCGCTCACGCGGTCGCTCCTTCCCGTCTTTACTTCACTGCTAATCACATTCTCAGCAGAAACAACCAGAACTTCGACGCCCGTCAGGCCGGAGGTGACTGGCCCGCTATGGGCGGTCCCGGCGGCCCTGGTGGTCCTCCTGCCCCCCCCCCTCAGCAGCAGTCTTTCCAGCCTCGCGGCGGCGGCCGTAACTGGGGCGGTGAGGGCGGTGGCCGCGGCGGCTACGCTGGTGGCTATGGTAACAACGCTGGCGGCGGCGGCGGCCAGCAAACTCGCGGATCTGGCGATGGCCAGTGGCGTGACGGAAAGCACATCGCCGGCCCTGCCAATCCCCGTGTTGAACGCGAACTCTTCGGAACTGCCGACGACCCGTCTAAGCAGCACACCGGTATCAACTTCGAGAAGTACGACGACATTCCCGTCGAGGCCTCCGGACACGATGTCCCTGAGCCTGTCCTGACCTTTTCAAACCCCCCTCTCGACAACCACCTTATCGGCAACATCGAGATGGCCCGCTACAAGATCCCCACCCCCGTTCAGAAGTACTCCATCCCCATCGTCATGGGTGGTCGCGATCTCATGGCTTGCGCTCAGACTGGTTCCGGAAAGACTGGTGGTTTCCTCTTCCCCATTCTCTCCCAGGCCTTCATCCACGGTCCCTCCGCTGTCCCTGCCAACGCCCCGGGTGCTGGATTCGGTCGTCAGCGCAAGGCCTATCCAACTTCCTTGATCCTGGCTCCTACCCGTGAGCTGGTTTCTCAGATTTATGACGAGTCCCGCAAGTTCGCCTACCGTTCTTGGGTTCGTCCTTGCGTCGTCTACGGCGGTGCCGACATCGGCTCCCAGCTTCGCCAAATCGAGCGCGGCTGCGACTTGCTCGTTGCTACTCCCGGACGTCTTGTCGATCTCATAGAGCGTGGTCGCATCTCCCTGCAGAACATTAAGTATCTTGTGCTGGACGAGGCTGATCGCATGCTTGACATGGGTTTCGAGCCCCAGATCCGTCGCATTGTCGAGGGTGAGGACATGCCCAATGTCCAGAACCGCCAGACTCTCATGTTCTCGGCCACCTTCCCTCGCGATATCCAGATGCTTGCTCGCGATTTCTTGAAGGACTACGTCTTCCTTTCCGTCGGACGTGTCGGTTCCACCTCTGAGAACATTACCCAGAAGGTTGAGTACGTAGAGGACGTAGACAAGCGCTCTGTGCTCTTGGATATCCTCCACACCCACGGTGCCGGTCTCACTCTCATCTTTGTTGAGACCAAGCGCATGGCCGATTCCCTGTCGGATTTCTTGATCAACCAGAGCTTCCCTGCTACTTCAATTCACGGTGACCGTACTCAACGTGAGCGTGAGCGCGCCCTGGAGTTCTTCCGTAACGGACGTTGCCCCATCCTGGTTGCTACCGCCGTTGCTGCTCGTGGTCTTGATATCCCCAACGTCACCCACGTCGTCAACTACGACCTTCCCACCGACATTGACGACTACGTTCATCGCATCGGTCGTACTGGTCGTGCCGGAAACACTGGTCACTCCACTGCCTTCTTCAACCGCGGCAACCGTGGTGTCGTCCGCGACCTCATCGAGCTTCTCAAGGAGGCCAACCAGGAGGTTCCCAGCTTCCTCGAGACCATTGCCCGTGAGTCTTCCTACGGCGGAGGCCGTGGTGGCGGTCGTGGGGGTCGTGCTCGCGGCGGTGGCTCGGGTGCCAACCGTGACTTCCGTAAGTACGGTGGAGGTGGCTTCAGCGGCCCTCCCAGCGGCGGTGGCTTCAGCGGCGGCGGCGGTGGTGGTGGCGGTGCCTACGGCGGCGGTGGTGGTTTCGGCGGCGCTCCTGGCGGTGGCTTCGGCGGTGCCGGCGGTTCTGGCGGTGCCGGTGGTGCCGGTGGTGGTGGCTACTCCGGCGGCGGCGGCGGCGGCGGCTACGGCGGTGGCGGCTACGGCAACCCCGGCGGACCTGGCGGCAGCTCGTGGTGGTAAACATCCTTTACGACATGGAGCAGCTGTGATGAGATGAGTCTCATAACTGCCTGCCACGCAGTATTCACTGCGGTTTTTCGATTCTCTTTTCTTTTTTCGTTCGTGTGCGCGCATAGGTCGACATTGTACGCATTCATCGTTTCATTTTTCTCTGCATTTCGACTTCGACACGGCAGCATGGCCCCGAGAAGGTTGTGCCTCTCAGTTTTCAACGAGAAGCATCATCGGGTGTTCGGGCAGGCATCGGCATCGATAGAGAGCATTCCTTTTTTTGCTGGACCGAAACTCCATGATACCCTTAGACCGACATTGGGAACAGCTTTCAGAATCGGCAGAGCGCATGAAGAGAACACCCACATGCGGGTGTGCTACAGCGTGGCCGGATCTACGGATACACAACACGGATCCTGGATCTGCTACGCATTACGACGTTCATGTTTCTGCTTTCTACCAGCGTTTCCCGAAGGGCATTTTCTCGCTTTTCGATGATAGAAGGGTCATGCATTTCGCCGTGCATACATAGACAAAAGTGGATTTCTCGGTCGTCTGGTTGATGGTCACAACACGCTTGCCCCTGGGGCAAACAGGGCACGGCAGTGACACGGAGAACGAGGCGGCGGATTAGACTGGACTGGTAATGGAAGGATCGGACGGACGGTCGACAGAACGGATAATTTCAAGACGTTTTGAGAGCGGGAACCAGAGACCCTCCCAGCACAGACTCGGGACTCACGGGGAGGGGATACAAAAGTTCTTGCTCTTGGTCGGTTAATGGCCACATTTGGACATGGTCTTCAGCTCGGGCAATGGGAAAAGGATTGCTGGGGGCTGGAGGCATCAGAGACTTCGGTCTTGAGTTCGGGGCGAATCGGCCGTGCAAGGCCTCCCCAGGTAGACAGCCAGTCTGGACTGAGAAGTCCCAATAAAAAACAGATTCCGATAGCTCAACTAGGGTCTTCACTTCCGCGTGGCTTGTGTGATCAACACCGTAGAAACATAAACGCGGCTTGCGTCATCTTATGGGTGACTGTTGTATTCCTTGTTACGGGCTTCATGAAATATGTCAGCGATGATGGATATGGATCGGGTGGCGTCCTGTCCATGTGTGTATATTTCTCCGAAGACAGCCGCGACAATGAGAAAGCAAGGAAAACACATCTTCACTCATTATATAGCGGTGGTTGCAATGAGACAAATTTTAGAGGAACTCGATTTGCGCCTAGTACTATTTTGTAGATTCTGATTGCTGCTGCAAGGAAATGTGGGTGTGCACACGTTAAGATCATTGTGATTAATAGAGCCCAGTACTTTTTTTTTTTTTTAAACTCCTACTTGATCGTGAGTGAGCTTCAACCCAACAGTGGCGAAAATGGGGTGGAGTTGGTTCTGGAGAAAGGCCAGGCTTGGGTTGTGGCCCCAGGTCAGGTACGTGCAGGACTAGGGGGAGGAACCAGGAATTCTAGTGGTCGGGGATAGCCTGACGCGCTCCCCCAAATCGTGAGCTCCGTGCTCTGCGTGGAATATCATCACTTGGTCTGGGCTGTGGGCAAAGCCCAAGCTATCTCCAGCAGCCTGCCACGCCGTAATAATTATTCACCCACCCTACATCCTTCCAATCTGTCTCCATCCAAGTCAATTCACTTCCACCAAACCCCATCCACATCGAACGCCAAGCATCTCGCTTTTGCGATCGCGACGACAACTTCCGCTTTCGTGTCCCCGACTAGCAGTCCTGACCCAAATGATCGCGACATTTCCGGCTGGTTTCTGAATCAATTCACTCCAACGATCGACTAGCCTCCGTCGCACCTTCCCCCGTTTATGGCGCCCGCTTCACACACTCCCTCTGCAGCAGGCGCCATGTCGGACGCGGAGGCCCCTACATCTCCTGCTCGCCCTGATGAGGGCAAGTCTTTTGTCTCGCAAGCCATGACTGAAGACGACGACACCCGCATGATGGATGCGACTCCAGAGCCGACCGAGAAGACGTCGGGTCGCGGTAAGAAAGCGGCCGCCAAAGAGGCGGCCTCGCAAATCACCGGCAAGATCAGGCATCTGAAAAAGGAGGATGGCGAGCCGCTCTGGCGCAAGGACATTCAGTATGACTTCCTCCGGGCGATTTTTGACGACGAGAAGGCCGTCTTCACCAATTCCTACGAGCCCGAAAAAGGCCCCCAAAACTTTGCCGACCTGTACATCGACACCATGTCGCGAAGCAGCAAGACGAGTAAGGTCCTTCGAGATAAGCTGCTTAGTGATCGGTCAGCTGCCAAAGGCATGGCCATGGTCTGTCTCCTGGTCAACATTGGAAGGATGAACACAACGCTCAATTGTAAGTTCGCCTTCGCATTTTGCATTCTCTTGGATTCGAACTGACTGGTGCTAGTCTTCCCCGAGATGCGAGCGCAACTTCGAACATACCACGCCATCCCTTCCCTTCAAGCGAACCAAGACGCGCATGCCTACAAACAACTTCAGGATGCTCCCAGATTGAAGTCGATCTTGAAGGGTGGTGCTGAGGATCGTGAAGAGCCCGGTACGCTCAATAAGATCAAAAACTCCGATGCACCTCGCACCAACCCGGTGAATCTGCTCTTTCTCATCTGCCAGTCTGCAGCCAAGGTTGCTGAGCTTCACTTCCCTCCCGGCCGGGAGTTTCATGACTTGGTCATGAAGACTAACTTCACCAGCAAATCTCGTGCGCGCGCTTTCCTCTGGATCATGTGGTTCTATCTCGAATCAGACTTTACGGAAGAGGGTTGCGAAGAGAATCCCTTTGGTCCAGGTGTGGATTATGGCGTCGATGTAGCTAATCAAGGCGTCCCCGAGCTTGAAGAAATGACCCCGGAGGAGGAAGCGAAGGAGAATGTCGATACTCCCACCGAGATTGCGTTCGGAGAGGAGAAGCAGAAGATGCGTGCCAAAATTCTCGAAGCCGATCAAGCGTATCTTGCCGACAGTCAAACTAAGCGCGGCTCCAGAACATCTCGCATCATGGCCGAGGAGGGCCCGGCTATTCTACCTCGAATCCGCCCATCAAAGCACGAATCGGACCTGGACAGCACTCGGTCTACGCCACCACCTAGAGCGCTGGGACGCAGTCTCGGAAGCACCGCTCGTCGTGGAGGTGCACCTCTCAAGTATCAAATTTTCGAAGGCTCCTCGCCAGCTGGCATTGGCCACCATCCAGCCGAAGGCATCGTTGCCAGGAAGCCTCGACCTCCCACCGCACACCAGATCGCGGTCGAGAGAAATAGAAACCAGAGGGTCGAGTATATCCTCGACCGTGGAATTCGCAAACAGCATCACAAGGCTAGGAAGTTTCGAAAGCAAGATGGCGCCATTTACCGTGCATACTTGCGGGTTCAGCAAATGCAGGATCCCTTCGAGGACAGCGAGGGAGAAGATGGTCCGCACCGGCAGCTGATGACAGTTGGCGATAAGACCGTCGGCGCCTTCCGAGAAAAGGGATTCGGCGGTCTGGTGCTTCTCAGCACGGAGGCTGATGACTTCGGCGAGGAGGCGCACTCGTATGCTGCAGCTTTCCGACGCACTTCACGTCGATTGGCCAGGTGGGAAACGCACCAAGGGGCTCCTCTCGGTGTTGTGCCTCCCCGCAAGAAGAAGAAGGAGAACGGAATCGGCGGTGGTGATAATGCAGGCGACCTTACCATGGATCTGGATGCTGTTCGAGCTACCGATTCACCTTCCAAGATAAACGGCTATGTCAATGCTGACGAGACCCTGGGCGACATGACGATGGGAGACATCACCATGGGCGACATGGATGAAGGTGATAAGACGGGCAACCCCGGAAGCCCAGGCGAGGATGAGGAGCTTGACGACATGGACAGGTCTCTGTTGGGTCTCGGCGTCGACGACTTGGGCGAAGATACCGAAGACGGCGCCGATTCTGACTAGATTCGATTCCACATTTTAGCATACCTTGCACTGGAGACACTACAAAACTGCTTCAGGCGAGACGTGCGACGCCCGTTTTTCATCATTGCAATTCCTTGACATGGGCGATGAAATATAGAAGCAGGGGCTGATGGCCTATTATTCTTTTCCCTTTTGCCCTCGAGTTCAGACTTGCGGGCGTTGGAGTTGTATACTAGAAGCACTACAAAAACCGGGCGTGGTAGGACACATGGAACAGGGAGGTGGATTTTCACTGATGCCAAGGAGGGTTTTCTACGGGGAGCGTCTTAAGTTTTGTCTCTTGCGGCTTTCTTTTTCAGTTGGTCAGTTGGTCGTTGCCAGACTTTGGCACGCAATTTCATGGACATTACAATTACGTGAGATTCGATGTCAGTTGAGCAGTGTCTTTTAGAGGAATGCGTCCTGGTGCTTGTTTGACATCAGACCCTAACTGTCTAGAACGATCTTGGTAGGCTCTTACTGCGGTTTTGAGGTATCGTGTTGGATCTGTTTTCAATGTTCACACCACTTTCTACTACTTCGTGCGGACAAAGTTGGCAACTTGATTCAACGACGGTTAGAGGCTTAATGAAGCAAAGTGTCTTACGAACTGCACATACGCTCTTCTTCTTCCAGCATTTATTTTCATGTTGCTTGTTGAGGGACTAGGTTGGACTCGTCTGGGGTTTGGCTTCCCCTTCCGTCTGTGATTGTCGCCGTGTGATTTTGGGTGTCCTAGATATACGTGTAACGGTACGCTGAATCTATCCATCTATGCGAGTATCTTCGAATCATGACGAGAACAATGTGGCGATAATGAATAATTGACAACGACGGCGCCGACATGCGGTAATAACAGTGACAAATGATCAAACCGTACGGGGGAACAGCTGCTCAGCAGCAACCCTCGGAGCAGCATCAAAAGGGAGAAGGGTGTCATGGAACTTTCCTCGAGCTATACGAGGGAATTGGCACGACTATGGTAGAGTCGTCAACCGAGACACTGTCGCGCGTGTAGCCTTCTGGACTCGGGAGTAGTCTCTGTGACGAAAGTCTCGTCAGGTTTCCTTCTGCTTTCACGTTTGTACTATAACGACGATGCACGTTCGGCTTGCGCGGCAGGAAAATAGATGGACTGATAAAAGTCTGCTTCGAGAATGAGGCGCGTTGACCATCCCACGTCGTCGAAAGGGTCTTGCATTCGACCGTCTCTCTCTCCCTACCGCCTGTCTCTCAGTCTCTCAGCATACTTCTGGCTTCTTCGCCTGCTTCACGATCTTTGTATGTCCGACCTGCCCCTTCCCTGCCAAAGCTGAAGGGTGATCGGAGAACAACAAGCAGGAAGTCGCTTCCAGCCCTGGTGAGGCCCTACTTTGACATGGTCGACAGCCCAAGATGCGCAAGGAATAAGTCTGGGGAGATGGCTGGCATTCTTTTGTTCCATCTCATCCTCACTAAGACTCATACTTTTCTTCCAAGGCGGGGACAAATCGCAGTGAACGGTTTCGGACATCAATGAGCCACCGTCACAGCTCCCACCCCCCCCCCCTTCGCCCCCGGCCACCGCCCCCCGCGGTTGATTTCCATAGCGATTCGACAAGCAGTAGTAGTTGACTACATCTGTAGACTTGCAAATGTCAACACTGTACCTAAATAGCATGGCTTTACATCGGCAGGCAGGACGAGAAGGTGACCTGGTTGAGGAGGTGATCAACGGCCCTGATAATGTGCGTACGGGTTGATGAAAGTGTCTCCTAGCACTCAGTGCTCATTTTCCAGAAGGGAAATCCCGGCCTGGATGGGAATCTCAACTTATGCATCCGATGTTATCTAGGGACGTACCCTCAGCTATTTGTTCATCAACCCTCATCTACATCAGAGAATAGCAAAAAAGGGCATTGAACTGCAAAAGTTGCAGACACTGACGACCGACCACCACGAAGGCAGACCAGGCGAGCTTTGTATAGTTCTATCGGTAAGCGTTTGAGGGGAGATTTCGAGGAGAATTACAACGGCAGCCTGGGGGGGGGGGAAGGCTTTGTGCTACAATATCTAGGTCGAATCTGGAGTTCCGAAAGTGTGGCACTTTGGCTGGGACAACACATAGAGATCAAGGCGGTACTATACATAGGTGTATGTGGAAATGAAGTCCCGATGTTGCAATTCATGTAGTAATCATGCAACCTCAGTCAAGTCCTCGGGGCATAGCTGGGGAAGAAGGCACCTAGTGGCCACTGAGTCTCGAAGAGTCGCTCCAGGTCGGGGAAATTCTGCGGTCAGTCTGACGAAGACTCCGATCGGCTACGTGGACAATATCTGCCTAGGGCTAGCTGTCTTGCGGTGCTTAAACGTCACGCTCACACGTGTCCGCCCTGCCACTGACTGAATTCCGGTCTTGCAGCGATAGAAGACGCACCTTTGTGGCTTCGCGCGCGCGGCACAACGACAAGGACTCCATGACATGATCTGTAAGCATCTTGGATGGAAGCTCGTGAACTCCGAGGCATGTTGGGGAAAGCGGGATGAGTCTGACAACACTAATGCAGGGCCGAACGCTGGAAAGACATCCGGCCTCACCTTAGTAGAGTTTCCCGGGTGCGCAATTTGTCAGTGCTATGGGCAAGACTGCAGAACAGGGGTGCTCTACCACGGATACCGATAGGCACCGATAGAGATTCGGCACGGCTATGAGTGGTCAGACATTGAGAGAGGCGTATGCTGTACATGCCCGTCGTCATGCTGCGTTCCATTTTCGGCGAGTTCTTGAGTGACTGGAGTCACTGGGACGGTTTGTTTGTCTGGCTGGCGGGGCCGACTCCGAAAGGGGGTGGGGCCAGTGGTTTCGACTCGGCTACTCGGTCCAGAAGGGCAGCCGCTCGCTTACGAAGTCACTCGGAAAAAACCTCTGATCGTCGATAGAAGTTGATTAATGCTTCAAATTTCTGTCACCGAGAGGTACCGTCCGATTTTGCTGTGCCAAAGACTAGTGCCTGCTGTCTCTGAACACGCAGTGTGACGATGCTTGAGGGCTATCGAGTCTTAGCCAGTGGAATTAGCGAATACATTATACTGGTAACGAATACTTCTGTTAGTTACGCGTATTCCGGTGGTTGGTCTCTGAGTAATCCCTGCGCAATAATAATCACCAGCGTAGTGAGAGGTCTGACAGAAAAGGGCATGGATCGTTCTGGGGCTTAAGTCGTCGCCGACTAAATCCGGTCTGCCCTCGCAGTCTCGGCACCGTTTCGGCTGTCTGCCCGCCAAGATGACGGGGAGAAATGGGGACCTGCAAGGCGGTGCGGAGTTGTTGTTCTTCTCTTTTCCAGAGTCGATGCCGGACGGAATGATGGTTTGACCAGGACGAGGGGGTCATAATCCGTCAGTTGCCAAGAGTAGCTTATTCACAGATCCTTTGAAGCAGCGTGAGCACAGGAGAACCTTGCTCACAATTGTGACTGAAGTCTTCAGATGATTGTCCAGATCGCGCAGGCGTACGTGTTTGCTCCCGCGATTGGATGAGTACCGTTGCAAGTTCGTGGATGGCAGGCCGTGTACTGTGCGAGCGCCGTCGGACTAAATCTTTTTCTTGTGCAATTTTTTCTCCTTCGGCTTCGAGGGTGTTTGATGAATCATGGATCCGTCCACAGCAGCGGGTGAGTCTACGCCAACGATCTTCCCACGACTCCACGAGGGTGGTTGGCACCAGGGATGGGTCACGCGGGCGGCTGGCAAGTCTTTGCCGGCCACGGCGTCGGTCCCCTAATAAATCAGCTTTGACCACTAGAAGGCTGGCCATATTCGGCGGGGCCCGCTGCAACAGATGCTGAACAACCTAACAGCGGCGAATGTGTGGAACAAGCCATGGCGCGATGCTCGTCACATGGGTCTCACGCATGGTCTCGAGTCGGGCTTCATTACCTGGATCCCTCGGTGCCGCAACTGATGTTCAGACGGGGAAAAGGAAAGCCAGGGTTCATCTGACTTCGAAAACGCTGACTGCAGACCTTGTTGCTGCGGCGAGCGTTGCCATACCCGAGAAGGTTGATAGCACGTTGGTGGCTAGCCGAATAGTTGAGAGACCAATCGCTGTGGATGAGGGGCTTACTAGACGGTGTTCGAAACAGAAGTGGGTTTTGAGGTGTAGCTCTTGGCTTTATCTGCTTCGTAAGATACTTCAGGCCCGTTGGTGCAGCAACGGTTGATGGTGAGGTTTCTCGTGCTAACAACTATTGTAGAATCTCAGAAAATCGGTATTTGGGCCCCCCCTGCCCCCTCGTCTGATTGGAGGGCAAATAGGGGGTGTGGAGGCGTATTTTAGGCCCTTTAAGAGGGTCGTCAGGGCGTCGAGTAAGGGAGTTAAAACAGCAGAATCTGAGACCTTTTGGTGCTGCTAATAAGGCTTTTTTATACTTATAATTATATAGTTAAGATAGAGAACTACAGCTTGATTAACTTTATTTATATAGATTTGAAGAAGCTATATTTAGCTAGGCTAGCTTATACTAATAGAGTAGATATAACTAATAACTTCCTTAACTCCTCTTATTTTAATATCTATGAGATATACTACCTTAAATACTAAAAACCCCTATTTTTATAGGGATATTACTAACTAATCTGAATAATAATACTCACTTTAGCTAGGTTTAAGAGTAAAATCAGTATATTATGAAAGAGGCTCTTATAACTAGCCTAGTTAGGTTTATAATTATAAAGAGATATAATAAGTAGTAGCTAAAGTAAGGTAACTAGCTTAGGGTTATATATAAGTAGTAAGAAATAGAAAGTGTATTTTTATTAATAGTATTAATAAGTAATTAAAATAGGGTTTATTAATATTAAGCCTCTTTTTAATAAGTATTAGTAGTATGCTAGTAGCTATATTAAGACCTCTCTTAGTAAAAGAAAGCTGCGAGATATCTATTTTAGTATAGCGCTATAGTATTATTGTTAGAGGGAAGTTTACTATAAAAAGTGTAAGAAAATACCAGAAATATATATCATTAAGGGTCTCACTACTTACTTGAAAAATATATTCTTAGAGGAGTTAAAGCGTAGTATGTATATTGGAATTAGGCTCGCTTTAGCTGAGTGTGGCGGGCGTATAGGGGGGGGCCTAAAAACTGGTTTTCTGAGATTCTACGGTATGTGCAAGATTGACTTGTGGGAAGATAAGACAGAGATCGAAGTATGCAAGCGTCATGATGGAAGGCTTGTTTCGGCAAGGTGAACGACGGGTTACCTGGTTGGCCGTGGTCAATCAAAGAGCCGTGAGAGGAGCCCATTAAAGAGTTCGGATCTAGGAGGAGCTTCACTCCAAAAGGGCTTCTTGAGGCACGAACGCGTCTGACGATAGTAAGTCCGTTTGCCTATGCTTAACGCTTGTGGAATGGAGGTGAGTTTAGCCGTCTTTTCCCAACCGAGCGACTGGTCCTAGTCCGGTCTAGCAGGTCGAGGCGTATTTTCGGGGCGGCTAACAAGTAGCCGCTTTTATATCGATGGTCGGTAATGCGAAGTAGCTTGAACCGCGATAACGTACGTGGACATGCCGCACTGCATGATACGAGTGTAGAATAAGACACCGCAGAAAGTGCTGCCGAGCGTGGCACCTTCTTGCCTGGTCCTAGCCATATCGTGTGGCATCCCTGCCTTGCTTGCGCCATTCATGATAACCCTACTTACCTACCTTACCCCGTTGCGTCTGCGTCCCCATAGGTTTTGTTTTTTCCCCTACCTCACCCCCGGACCGATCCAATCCAACACAATCCCAAGCACCCCATGCATCGAAAAAGGTTGCAGCCGAACGGAACGTTGGACGGGTAGCGCAGCTTGCCCTCACCTCCCGGTTCGAGCCAAGTTGCATGGGCTGTACCATAGTATTCGCCGGACTCAAGTCATTGTCCCCCTCACCTCAAGTATCCGGTGCTGGAATCCCCCCCGGAGATGGAGGCGAATAATGAAATACCCAACGTCCCGAGCTGCCTATCTACTTGTCATGTCACCTGCGGCCGATTCAAATTTGCCAGCCCGCACTCCCAATAGGGACTCGTTTTCTTCTGCACCTCGACGTAGGCTTCCATGTCTCTAACTCTTCCCCACTCCCTCCCTTGTCCTCCATTTACCTACTCTGTGCTCCTCATTCCTTCAACTCCCAGTCCGCGTACCCCAGTCCCATCGGAGTTCGTCACCACTTCAACGGGTTCAACCTGCCGCATCTCGTCGTCTGTCAAGTGGACCCAGGGTAACGCCCCTGATTGTTTAGTAATAAATCTTTTTTTCCCCCGGGTGACGGATATAGCACTTCTATCCCCGGCATCACACTAAGACGTAGTGTATTTTACCCTACCAGCTGTATCGCCGGTTAACTTGCGTTCCCAACATACCTGACGTCGCATAAATAAACAGGCTGTTGCTATTGTATCTTTCTGCCAAGGAGAAGGAAACACAGACCTAGCCAAGACTTACCTGAAGCCTCCGCCAGAGATGGCAGACGAGGAGGAGAAAACCAACATTACGGCAGCCGACCCACAAGCCGCTGCCGTTGAGCCCATCGTATCAAAGGAACCTGAAGAAGATGCTGCCTTCGTCATCGACATTGACGGGGCCAACAAGAAGGATGGAAGTTCAGACGCCGATGAGAAGAACGTGAGGCCAGAGCTGAAGGCGACGAAAAGTCACGCCACCGATACGAGTGTCGCGACGACCACGGCAAATCGCCAACCAAAGAGCAAGCCATGGTACAAGACGCCAAATCCACTGAGATGGGGCGGTATTCCCCCAGTACCAGAGGAGAGAATTGCCTCGAGAGAGTTCAGTGCTGGGTTCTTTAGCAAGATGACCTTCCAGTGGATGGCGCCTTTGATGAGTGTGAGTCAACTAGCCACCGCAATTAGCCAAGGCACTTAGGTCGTCGTTTCTTTCGAGATACAATGCTAACATTATGCCAGACGGGGTACAAGCGACAACTTGAACCCAACGATATCTGGACGGTCAACCCAGACAGGGCCGCCGATGTCATGACTGATAAGCTGAAGGTCGCCTTCCAAAAACGTGTCGACAGAGGAGACAAATACCCTCTTCTCTGGGCCCTGCATGAAACCTACTATTTCGAGTTCTGGCTCGGAGGCTTCCTACAGCTCATGGCCACCATTTTCCAGGTCATGTCCCCCTTCACATTGCGTTATCTCATCCAGTTCGCCAACGACGCCTGGGACGCGTCTCAGCAGGGACAGCCCCCTCCCGCCATAGGCAGAGGCATCGGCCTGGTTCTCGGCGTTACCGCCATGCAGATTCTTCAAAGTTTGGGCACCAACCATTTCATCTATCGCGGCATGATGATCGGTGGTCAGTCGAGAGGCGTCCTCATTAGCCTCATCTTCGAAAAGTCTATGTCGCTTTCTGGTCGCGCCAAGGCCGGCGGTCTCAAGGAAGGTACCAAGGGCCACGAAGAAGAGAACAAAGGGAAGACGAAGGGAAAGAAGGGAGATGCTAAAGGCCCTGGGATCTCCGGGGATGGCACTGGCTGGGGCAACGGTCGAATCGTCAACCTGATGAGCGTAGACACCTACCGCATCGACCAAGCTTGCGCTTTGTTTCACCTCACTTGGACGGGTCCCATTTCCTGCGTCATTACGCTCGTCGTCCTTCTCATCAACTTGAGCTACAGCGCCCTCGCCGGATTTGCGCTCTTGGTAGCCGGGATCCCGTTGCTGACTAGAGCCATACGAAGCTTGTTCAAACGACGAAAGGCCATCAACAAGGTTACTGATC
Organism: Colletotrichum euphorbiae; assembly: GCA_037178605.1. Lineage (NCBI taxonomy): Eukaryota > Fungi > Ascomycota > Sordariomycetes > Glomerellales > Glomerellaceae > Colletotrichum > Colletotrichum euphorbiae. The sequence goes on from JAXCEF010000008.1 coordinate 310,416, forward strand.
AGCGAGTGGGCTTGACGCAGGAAATTCTGCAGTCTGTTCGCTTTGTGAAGTACTTCGGGTGGGAGAGTGCGTTCCTCGAACGTCTCGAAGAGATCCGAAATCGCGAGATCCACGCCATTCAGATCCTGTTGGCAATACGCAACGGCATCAACGCCGTGAGTCTGTCGTTGCCCATCTTTGCTTCTATGCTCTCCTTCATCACATACGCAAAGACCAACAACGCGCTCAACCCGGCAAAGGTTTTCTCGTCCCTCGCCCTATTCAACGGTCTCCGTCTCCCGCTCAACTTGCTTCCGTTGGTCCTTGGGCAGGTAGTCGATGCCTGGTCATCGTTGAAACGTATTCAGGAATTCATGCTGGCCGAGGAGCAGGAGGAAGATGTGGTGTATAAGCCAGAAGGAAAGAATGCGTTGGAGATGCACCAAAGCAGCTTTACTTGGGAACGGACCCCAACGCAAGAGTCGGAGAAGACAGTCGCTGGCAAGGCGGGTAAGAAGGGGCCGGCGAAGCCGACACCAGCAAAGGATGCTTCGAAACCGGATGAGCCTGCAACCTCGTCTGGCAACAGTACCGGAGATGGCGCGAGTACCCTTGTTGAAGAGGAACGCGAGCCGTTCAAGTTGCACGACCTCAGCTTCGAGATCAAGAGGGATGAGCTGGTGGCGGTCATTGGCTCGGTTGGTAGCGGAAAGACGTCGCTGCTCGCCGCACTTGCAGGCGACATGAGGAAGACTTCCGGTGAAGTTGTGCTTGGAGCTTCCAGAGCCTTCTGCCCTCAGTACGCATGGATTCAGAACGCCTCGGTACGAGAAAATATCCTCTTCGGCAAGGATATGGATAAGGCCTGGTACCAGGAGGTTATCAATGCGTAAGTTGGTCTCGACCCTCGAAACTTATCTGTACTGACCCACACCAGTTGTGCTCTCCGACCAGACCTCGCGATGCTCCCCAACGGCGACTCGACTGAAATCGGTGAGAGAGGTATTACCATCTCCGGCGGTCAGAAGCAACGGTTGAACATCGCCAGAGCAATTTACTTCGATTCTGATGTCGTACTCATGGACGATCCGTTGAGCGCTGTTGATGCTCACGTCGGACGCCACATCTTTGACAATGCTATTCTCGGTCTTCTGAAGGGCAAATGCAGAATCCTAGCAACCCACCAGCTTTGGGTCCTCAACCGATGCGACAGAGTCATCTGGATGGAGGGCGGCAAAATTCAAGCCATCGACACATTTGATAATCTGATGCGAGAGCATCGTGGTTTCCAACAACTGTTAGAGACAACCGCCGTGGAAGAGAAGAAGGATGAGACTGCCCCCACTAACTTGAACGAGGCGCCAGGTGAGGACAAGAAGAAGAATAAGAAGGGTGCTGCCCTCATGCAACAAGAAGAGCGGGCCGTTTCCAGTGTCCCTTGGACAGTGTACGGCGACTACATCCGCGCCTCTGGCAGCATCCTCAATGCGCCGTTCCTCATCGGTTTACTCCTTCTCTCCCAGGGAGCCAACCTCATGACGAGTCTTTGGCTTTCGTACTGGACGAGCAAGAAGTACCCTCTGTCGGATGCCCAGTACATCGGCGTGTATGCCGGTCTCGGTGCGCTTCAGGCGCTTCTCATGTTCATCTTCTCCCTGCTCTTGTCCATCTTGGGCACCAAGTCCAGCAAAGTGATGTTGCGACGGGCCGTAACCCGAGTCCTCCGCGCGCCGATGTCGTTCTTTGATACGACTCCGCTTGGTCGTGTCACCAACCGATTTTCCAGAGACGTCGACGTGATGGACAACAACCTCACGGACGCAATGAGGATGTACTTCTTCACCCTGGCCATGATCATCTCCGTCTTTGCCCTGATCATCGCCTTCTTCTATTACTTCGCGATCGCCCTTGGGCCATTGTTGGTATTCTTCGTCCTCGCCTCTTCCTATTACCGCGCATCAGCTCGCGAGGTCAAGCGTTTCGAGTCCGTCCTCCGGTCAACTGTGTTCGCCAAGTTCGGTGAGGGTCTGAGTGGTGTCGCCAGCATTCGAGCTTACGGCCTCAAATCACACTTCATCGCCGACCTCCGTAAATCCATCGACGAAATGAACGCCGCGTACTACCTGACCTTCTCAAACCAGCGGTGGCTCTCGACGCGTCTCGATCTCATCGGCAACCTTCTCGTCTTCACCGTTGGCATCCTCGTCGTGACGTCCAGGTTCAGCGTGCCTCCGAGCATCGGTGGTTTGGTCCTCAGTTATATTCTGGGTATCGTGCAGATGATCCAATTCACAGTACGCCAGCTCGCCGAGGTCGAGAACGGCATGAACGCCGTAGAACGCATTCAGTACTACGGCACCCAGCTCGAGGAGGAGGCTCCCCTGCACACCATCGAAGTACGCCCGTCATGGCCAGAGAAGGGCGAGATCATCTTCGACAACGTCGAGATGCGCTACCGTGCCAACCTTCCCCTCGTCCTGTCAGGTCTCTCGATCCACGTACGCGGCGGTGAACGCATAGGCATCGTAGGCCGCACGGGCGCCGGGAAGTCGTCCATCATGTCGACCCTTTTCCGCCTCGTCGAGCTCTCCGGCGGACATATCACAATCGACGGCTTCGACATCTCCACCATTGGCCTCCACGACCTGCGTTCGCGCCTCGCCATCATCCCGCAAGACCCGACCCTCTTCCGCGGCACCGTCCGCTCCAACCTGGACCCCTTCAGCGAGCACAACGACCTCGAGCTCTGGTCCGCCCTGCGCCAGGCAGACCTGGTCCCCTCCGACTCCAACCTGGACGACCCGCGCTCCAAGCAGGACCCATCCAGGATCCATCTTGACACCGTTGTCGAGGAGGACGGCCTCAACTTCTCCCTCGGCCAGCGCCAGCTCATGGCTCTCGCGCGCGCCCTCGTTCGCGGCAGCCGCATCATCGTCTGCGACGAGGCCACCTCCTCCGTCGACATGGAGACGGACGACAAGATCCAGAATACAATCGCCACCAGCTTCCGCGGCCGCACCCTGCTCTGCATCGCCCACCGCCTGCGTACAATCATCGGCTACGACCGCATCTGCGTCATGGACGCCGGCCGCATCGCCGAGCTCGACACCCCTCTCGCGCTGTGGCAGCGCGAGGGCCTCTTCAGGGGCATGTGCGACCGCAGCGGCATTCGTCTCGAGGATATCCGTGGCGCGAGTGAGGAGATGGGGTTGAAGGACCAGGTTGGCGAGCCGAGTCGACTAGCTTGAGGTCTAGCATCGTCATCATCCCCGCTGATGAAGACATCCACTGGATTCTTTGAACTAAAAAAGACCCCGTTGATTGTTGACTGGGGAGACGAGCAGCAAAGAGTAACATCAAGATAGTAATCGTGGGGTTCGTAGCGTCTTATATACCGTCAGCAGCGTATCAATACTCAGAACAACGCCCACAACCGAGGGCTCTCGAACCGCGTCCGGTGGTGGTGGGCTGCGGAAAGTTCGCATATCGCGCCATCGCGTTTATACAAGTTAGATCAAAAGCTCAAATCAAGGAAAAAAGTAAAAAGAGACAATACCTTTTCGCTTAGATCTGAAGATGCATCATCGTTGTGTGCACATTGTCTCGGGTAGATGCCCAGGATGGTTCGCGACACATACTTGTCTCACGAACCACAGCATAGCAGCCGCAGCAGCACAACAAATCGCAAGAGTGGTATATCTGGCATCGCACCCGAAGTCACGTACGGTGTCACAAGATCCAGCGGGTTGGATGAATTACCTATCAAGGACAAAACCACTTTGCCCCCAAAAAAAATAAAAGAAAAAAAAAGGAAAAAAGGCACGCGGTGTAAGCTTGCACGCCTCGCCAAAATAAGTGACAAACTTGCCACGCGTACCATAGACGGCAAAACAGAAGAGCAGGCTAGGGAGATGGCTGGACGGGTTATCTCGACATTGGGAAGGTCAGTGAAGCCGCGAAGAGGGAGGGAAAAAATAAAAAGGGGGGGGGGGGGGGGGGGGCCTAAAACTGGTGCCCTCTGGGCTTCTGTCCGGGTTCGTAAGGATCGAGTCCGCAGTTTTTCATGTCCAAAACTCTGTTTAATTGACTTGTCTCTGCCCCCCCCGGGGGCCGTGGTCAAGACAAAGTTGGGATGACGAAAAAGGTCAGATGACATAACAGGCTTGATACCGAAATAGAGTTTTCCATCCCGCGGGTAGTTGCCAGGGACGACGATGTTTGGACGGGAAAAAGTCCATGTGAACTTTGATGAAGGTGGGATGCATGCTTTCGGAGGCTCGAGCAACGACAATGCCCTGACTAACATCAGCTTGGGCGTCAGGTTAGCTACGATGGTGTTTGCATAGCTTTTGTAAGGGTCGAGTAAACAAGAACTGCCTCAGTTGTTTGGAAGATTTTGCTCATTCAATGGGAACGCATGTACTAGCAAAAGCGCAAGAAGCGAAAAAACGAGCAAAGTACCCATAGTGGACTATCACCACCTTGACTCCAAGCCCAATGCTCCGGCGCCTGGTTGAGTGTGCAGGACAGACAGGAAACAACTAAGATACCGCCCCGCGCGGTGCCCGATCAGGGCATCCGGCTTGCTTTTTGACCGTGTTCCACCAGACTGTAGGAAACCTAGCCTTGCAGGAACCGCTCCATCGAGAATTAAACATAAGTATGTCGTTCTGAAACCAAGAAGTGCGAATGCCCATACCCCTGACGCCGTACTTGGGCCTCCTTAAAATCCCAAACCGTGAACATCACCTTTTCATATGACGCGGCGGGAATGCTTCCCCAGACGTCGACGTAAAAAAAAAATCTCCATGCTATTCCCACTAGAACCGTCCACCGGGAGAGTTGTTGTTGACGTTCCGCGATCCCGGGTGGGCCGGCGGGAAGGCATTGGGGTTTTCGTCGAGCAGGTCCTCGAGGTATGCGCTGGGCGCTCTTTGACCGTTGCCGGGGGCCGCAGCCAGGTTGACGGAGCTCGTGCTTAGATCACGTCTCGCCCCGAAAGAAGGCGATTCGGGGGGTGTAGATTCTCTCATGGTGTTGCGCGACGCCATTCCACCGTACTGGCCGCGAGAGTCCGGCCGAAGGTTCGTCAAGCTTATTGAGTGACCATGAGCATGGTTGGGAGAAGAGGTGCCGGCAGCGTAGAATCCTGAGGGCATGAAACGCGAGTCACGGACACTGTCGCGGTTGTTGCCTCCGCCACCGCCGCCAGCCGCCGTGGGCGAGAAGAATAGGTTTGACTGGCTCGGGGTTGCAGAGGGAATGGGACCGCGCTGCGTCCTACGAACACCGCGTCCATTCGCAACCAGAGACGGAGTAGATTCTTGATCGGTATACTTGTAGAACGGGGCAGGAGGAGCGGGGAAGCTAGCCTTGTCATTGGCAATGTGCTGGGCGTTGGCTGCACGAGCGACAGAGCGATGCAGCAGGCAGGCGACGATGCCGCGCCAGATCAAGATACCGAGACCGAAAGCGCCGAGAATGGCACCGACTGCGATGAAGACGGTTCCCTGAGGAGCGCTCGATCGGTGCATGAAGGGAGCATTGTTCGTAGGCGGGACTGTCGGGGGAGGGTAGGTTGTCATGAGGGGCTGGTTGGTGAGCGACGGGAAACCGGTTAGCACATCTCCTGAGGATGCTGTGGTGCCTCCAGTGATTCTCGGAGCGGAGAATGTCTCGGCGGTTGTCTCGACATTGCCAGTGTTCGTAATGGAGACTGCATTTTGGGTAGTGCGAGTCGGGTTGTCGGTGGTTTCCTCGGTGGTGACCGCTGCCTGCGATGTTTGGGCGGTGGTCGCTGCATTTCCTCCACTGGTGTTGTCTTGCGCGAGACCCGTTGCGGAGAACAGCGAGAGGGCTGCAAAGGTGGACAAGAGAAGCGTGCGCTTCAGCGAAGTGCGGGAAGAAGCCATCGTCGTCGGTTCGTGGAGTCCAATTACATCCAAGGTCGTCGTTTTTTTTTTATTCAATATCAAACCGTTGCGAAATCGAAGCGTTGATGCGGATGGACAATTCTCGTGAACTGGCGATCAAGTCGGCCCAGGCTAATGGTGGACGGAGGAGTGTTGGGTGTGTGGCTGTGTTCGTTACCCGGCGGCAGAAAATAGCAGCCTTGGTCTTCGTGATTGGGTCGGATGTTGCAATATGCTTCATTCAATTCGTCCGACTAGGCGCTATGAATCGAAGTTGGCCGCTGAATGGAACGATCGTATCGCGAGAATCGCGGAAGCAGAGCAAACAATAGAGATGATAAAGGAAGGGTTCTGTCATGGACTGAACATTGCAATAGCCGGCGGACTATTTGGTTGAGTGGGCGGCTTCGGGAGCTGTTGGACTGGAGGGGGAGGGATGAGGAAGCAGGAGAGGGAGGGTTGGTGCGTGATGGGAGGGAGACGGGAGGGTAAGTAACAGCGGGTCAGGTAGCAGGGAAGCAGCCTGGGGAAAAAAGGAGGAAGGGTCTTCCCCTGTCGCGATGAGCTGGGTCAAGGAGCGCGAGGAACCACACCGGCAGGAACAGGAGCTAAAGGAACCTGGCCACAAGCCTCGGACACAGCAGCAGGTCGGTATTCAGCGGGCTGCCCTTTCCAGATGTGGTGTAGCGCGCATTTGCTGCATCGACGAAGGGTCTGACGTGCGGTTGTGTTCTGCGGGTTGTTGATTCTCGGTTTTTTTTCCCGCGCAATTGCTTGGCCAGAGACATGCATTCACAGTGCAGGGACGTATGCAAGGCATGCCCAATGGCTGCAAGGGCTGCATATTTCGGGGCAATCAGACAGTACGCCCAGTTGAAAAGCACTGTCTCTGGCTGGTCTTGATGACGCTCGTATCGCCTACCAGTCGTTGATCTACATACCTCTGCAGTGGCTGCATTCCATACCTCAAGGTGCCTTAGGTTCGATCGCTAAACACGAGCCCTCGTCTGGGGTAAGCACTCTGCGTACCTGGCAGAAGCCCACCCAACGGTAAAAGATCTTCGGATTTCCTTGTGAAAACCGGGCCATGAACTGAAGGGCCGCTGAAAAGGGCAAACCACTGGCGGGAATGCGAATGATGACCACAGGCAGGTCCCCTGTCTCGCCATCGCCGTACCGGTATCCCAGAATGATTAACCAAGAAATAATCAAACACTCATCGGGTTGTCGGGTCATATGTGATGGTCCTATGCATGAGGCGCAATTCACACGGGACTCGCACAGTAACCCTACCGCAAGGCACCGCGCCAGTAAGTCTGACGCTGGTATCGAAAGTATGAGTGATCGGTTGCTCTTCTCCTGTGAAGTAATAACGCTAGAGCGCCCAAGAGGCCCCTGACATTCGGATCGCCAGTCCCTGAGAGTCTCATTCTCCCCTCATTCCGTCTGTGTTGGTCCGCGCAGGAACTGAGTGTGACTGATGCCTTCGGCTTCGCTGATCCTCTGGCACCGGCGAGATCAAGCGAATGATGCTTTCAAGAAGTGGGAAGAACGTGACACAATCCAATCCAATGATTCTGTTATTAGACGGCTGGGAGGGCGGCGCTGAGGGGTCGCGAAGGTGGATTGTCACCGACAGGGATTAGGCCCCACCCAATATTGAAAAAAGTGCGCCATCACCTGGGAGCGCACAGACCTCAGCTCTTGCTCACCTTGGCCTTCATTTCGTACACCGAGCCACACCACAGTCTACACCGAAAACTGTTTTTTTTCTTTTTCTGGGCAAGCTTAGTCCCTGTGGCCAACTGCGTACCAGCAACTTCAGACCGACAGCCTTTCGCAGCCTCGCCAAAATCTATTCAACACCACATACCAGACTGTCGCATTCGCCACCCTACGGCCACAGGACACAATGGGTGTTCAGAAGAAGACGAGAAAGTTCGCCGAAGTGAGTTTCATTCCCATGATGCAGTTCCATGCAGGACATCGGCCAGAAAAAAGTCCTTATCGATAAGAATCTTGATTGCCGCAAGATCACACAGCGCTGACGGGCTTACGCCTTCTCTGTACAGGTCAAGCGGATAATTGGAAAGAACGATGCCAGACGCAAGGAGAACCTGAAGAAAGCCGAAGATGCCGTCGCAAAGGCGAAGAAGGCGCGCGGAGGACCTGACGGCGAGACTCTCGTTCGCGAGATTCCTCAAGTACCCTCCCATATGTTCTTTCAGAGTAACCAGGCTTTGTCACCGCCCTACAGCGTACTTTTGGACACGTCCTTCCTTAACCGAACCGTTCAAATGAAATTGGAGCTGTTGGAGACAATGATGGACTGTCTATACGGTAGGTTCTTGCATAAACTGTTAGGGAACAGGACTGACACTTGATAGCAACGTGTCAACCAATCATTACGGACTGCATCATGGTACATCCTCTCTCTGTAAAGTTATCGCGGGTGTCTCTTTACTTACAAGTTCTAGGCGGAATTGGAGAAGCTTGGCCCAAAGTTTCGCATTCCTCTGCGTATAGCGCGAGATTCGAGGTGGACAAGATTGAAGTGTACCCATAAGGGCGTAAGCATAGTCCATACCGACCATTATGAAAATCAAGCTAACCAAGGAACTCCCTAGAACTACGGAGATGACTGTATTTTTGACAGGGTCAGCAAGGACAGGATCTACATCGTGGCGACCCAAGATAGAGGACTACAACAAAGGCTGAGAAAGGTTCCGGGTGTACCTGTGGGTGATTTCTCTTTCTCTTCTTCTTAATCTCAAACGCTAAGCTTCGCTACAGATCTTGAAGTGTGCTCGCGGAAAGTACGTGATTGAGAGGTTGCCGGATGCGGTGTAATGAAACTCCGTCATTGCGTCCGCGTTTGAGAGGGCACAAGGAGAAATAAGGGAAAACAAAGTCGATGGATTATTTGGGATGTCTTCATTACGTGTCGGACCAGTGGTCGGACCAGTCAGTCGTGATGTTTTTCGACCTAGCTCCGCCACTCTCAACGCAGGCATCGTTTTTCCAGACGAGGGCTTACAAACATTAGAGCCGTGACAGAAGGGGCTCCGGATTGCGTTTTACCTGTTCCTGGGCTAAAATGAAGAAAAACCAAACTTTACAGTGTCCCTGGCGTGACGGTTCAGAAATCAAAACATTATTTCTTCGGCGTTAACAACCTGCTATCTCCGCATGTGACGGATGGCGCCGTTGCCTAGTGTGGAGGAATCCGTCAAATGAAAGAGACACCGAAACCCATTCAAATCTCACTCCTCCCGTTTTCGCCTTATCTGAACACCCTCCAAACACACAGTCCCATCCTCCCTCATTCCCGCAATTTTCTTTACGTGATCGCCCCGTTCCGGCCCCCTCCGCAAGAACCGGCGAGCGGAAGTCGTTCCAAAAACCAGCACCGAAAACCTAATGCGGCTCCGGGACCTCAACTCCCGCTCTCACTAACCTTCTGGACCCCAACTCCCATCATCACCCAACCTGCCAGACCATCCCGGTGACAGAATCCCCAGGGGAAAAAAATCCCTCCTACAATGGACCCAGAAGCTAGTCCCCACGGTCCTAGTACCGGTCCCAGCACCGGCGACAGTGCCGGCGAAAGCGGACCCGCTCCGCGGATCGGGAACGGAAACGGAAACGGCGCCGCCGCCGCGAAGCGCTCCCGCGTGCTCCTCTCCTGCGGTCCCTGCCGCACGTCGAAGCTGAGATGCGACCGCTCGGAGCCCTGCGGCCAGTGCCTCAAGAAATCTCGACCCGAGGCCTGCGTCTACGCCCCGAAGCCCGAGAAGCCGAAGCCGGCCAAGGGCATGGCGGCGCGGTTGAAGCGGCTGGAGGGCATGGTCAGGACCTTGATGGACGAGGGAGGCTCGCTCCCGCCGGCCGTGGCGGCGATGGTGCCGCCGAGAGACGAAAGCGTTGCGCAACCGGGTGGTCAGATCGTGCAAGGGGAGAGGGGGACGACGTATGTCGGGGCCACGCATTTCATGGCCGTTCTTGAGGATGTGAGTTGTTGTACCGTTGAGCCCAGGTGAGGCGAACCCCACCAGCGGTCTGGTGGTACTAATAGACTTCAGATTGAGGATATGAAGAGCTATTTCGAGGAGCCCGAGGTCGACGGGGATTGGGGAAACGACAACGGCCCCGATCAGCTGGATGAACTCGAGTCGCCTGACATCCTCCTCTTCTCCAAGAACATGCCTCGGAACCGCGAGGATTTAATGAGGCTCATTCCCGAGAAGAAGGTCGTAGATCGCCTCGTCATGCGATACTTCTCTTCCAACAGCCCCTCACAACGTAAGAAGAAAGCTCACGGCAACCCCTTTCCAATGCCATACCTAACCAATACTGAGAACACCAGACATCGTTCACAGACCAACCTTTGTAAAACAAGTCAGTCGTCTTCAGTCCTGTTCCACTTGCCTCTGAACATGAATTAATCAGACTCCACAGTATGCCGAATTCTGGGAAAACGCCTCAGACACCTCACTCCACTGGCTCGCCCTCCTCTTCATGATCATCTCCCTAGGAGTCTTCTACTCGACCTTCGTCGTCCCGCACGAACTCACCAACGAGTCCCCCCTCCAACCCATGGACCGCTTCAAGGTCTTCCGCGCGGCAGCCGCCTGGTGTCTCGTCTGGGGAAAATACACCCAGCCCACGATCGCCACCATCCCGCCCTTCATCCTCTATGTCGAAGCAGAGTTCATCATCTCCCGCGCCGCCCAGATGAACTGCTACGTCCTGTCCTCGGTCTGCTTCCGCCTCCTCCTCAAGATGGGCTTCCACCGCGAACCCTCCAAGCTGGCCAACGTGTCGGCCTTCGACGGCGAGATGCGTCGGCGGATGTGGAACATGGCGGTCCAGCTCGACCTGCTGGTCTCCTTCCACATGGGTCTGCCGAGCATGCTGAACGGCATCGACAGCGATGTCGAGCTGCCTCGGAACCTGGTCGACGAGGACTTTGGCGTCGACACCCCCCAGCTGCCCCCTCCGCGGCCGATGACCGACTACACCGAGATGACGTATCCGATCATCAAGTCTGGGCTGATGCGGGTGTTCGGCCAGGTCGCGCGGCAGGCGCACCTGCTGACGCCGCCGCCGTACGGCGAGGTGATGCGTATCGACGGCCTCCTGCACCAGTCGTGGCGCGCGATACCGCCCTTCATGATGGTGAAGCCGCTGGAGCAGTGCGTGACGACGCCCCCCATGCAGGTCATCCAGCGGTTCGGGCTGGCGTCGCTGTACAACAAGGCGCGGTGCGTCCTGCACCGGCGGTTCCTGCTGGAGCCCTTGGCGAGGAAGGAGCACGACTACTCGCGGTGGCAGTGCCTCGAGGGGGCGATGGTCCAGCTCGAGTTCCAGCACACCATATGGCACGCGTGCCGGCCGGGCAACATGCTCTCGCAGAACGGGTGGTTCGTCTCGTCGCTGGCCGTGCACGACTTCCTGCTGGCCGCGTGCGTTCTCTACTTGGCTGTCGGCAACGAGCAGTTCTGGGACGAGGCGGACGGCGAGCGCGAGTGGATGGACAAGATCAGCCCGCGACCGACGAGGGAGCACTTGCTCCACCTGCTGAAGCGGTCCTACGGTGTCTGGGTCAGCACCGCCCTGGAAGTGCCCGAGATCAAGAAGACGGCCGAGATATTGGAGACCATGTTGAACAAGCTCGGGTCGCCGCCTAACTCGCCGCCGAAGGTTGATGGGGCGCGGGCGTCGGGTCCTGAGCGGCGGAGTGAGGGGACTTCGGAGACGGTGTCGAGTCACGAAGCGCAGCTTTTCACAAATCTGTCCATCGACGGTACAGGTCCCCGCTGTACTCATGTGTGATTGCATTACTGACAATGTCATAGACGCAGCGTTGTTTCCTTCGAGCTCAACGGACCACTTCCAGCCTCTGGACCTTGGCGGTCCGGGCCTGGGTTCAGGCGATAATGGACTCGACAGAGGGTGGATTGAGGTTGGTAACGAGATGGACTGGGTAAGTCTTCATCCACCACCGCAGTTGTAAAGACTAACGTCTGTCCTGCATAGCGCTACTTTGACAACATCATGGCTCAAACCAACAATGACCTCATCGGCGACTTCGAGGCGGTCCAGCCGGCGTGGTTTGACCGCAGACCGATGCCGAACGACTTTGACTTCTCGGCAACTGGAGCGTGGGAGCCGAACCTGGAACAACAAGGTTGAGGAGAAGGGATCGGCCCGAACGCCGTTCTATGTATGCCGTTTTCTATACTACAATGAGCTGCAGGGGTTTGCATATTTTGTTCCACACAGGCCATATGCGGCTGCCAGGGCGGCTCGGCAGCCATTGCAGCTGAATTCAGGTCAGGCCTATGTGCGTTTGCCATGTAAGCGCTCGCAGGATGTTGGCCTAGAACGAGCGTACGTGGATGGCTGCGGCTCCGCAAGCTCTGGGCCTCAAGGACATCTCTCGGACCTAGCGAGAATACTAGTAATAACTTGACCGGGTGGGGAACTACATGCTAGGAACCTTTGAATCTCCTCAAGGCCTTCTCTGGGACCTAGTGAGAAAAACTAAGCAACTTCACCGGGTGGGGAACTACATGCTAGGAACCTTTGAATCTCCTCAACGCGCGATATCGGTGTCCACAACGACGATGGGCCCGTGGGGGAAACAGTTGTAGGCACTAGGCACAGGCTTGACTAACGGACTAGCAAGCAGGGATCAAAATTAGTCTGCTCAGGTGACTTGAAAATTGTCACGAGGTTGGGCATTTGGATAGCAATCGACATCGTGACCCCGGATTTTCTTTCTCCTTTGGGCCTCCTTTCGACATGGCTTGATAGCGCACAAAGGCGGCGGCGGCGGCGGCCATCCTCCAGGCGCCGAGACGTCGAATCCTCAGAGTTTGTTTACTCTGTCTGCTCTCGGTGAGGAGTCTTCCTCATCGAACAGGACAGGGCCGAAAATGTGACGTAAAAGCCGATGGGCCACCTCTTGTGGAATGGCCGCCGGCAAAGGGGCGTTTTGAGCGGTAGAGACCGTAGACGGTGAGCACGAGGGCGGTTCGGCGGCTTGCATTTCTCCCGGCGTCTGTCGCACTCCACGGCCATGCGTCTTGTCGCGTCGTCCCCATCAACGTTGGGTTCGTGTAGAGGGGAGGGTGCGGCGTTCTACATCAGAAAGCTGGTTTGCGACAGTGCCCTACGAGGCATGGACCATCTTCCCCGCAAATCCGCAAACCGACGGCAGCGATGCGGGGCTTGTTTGCATTACCTTAGACCAGTATCCGGAGTAGCAGCGAGCTGGAGCTGTGTGGTGCTCCTACTACAGTACTCCTCCTCCTCCTCCTCGCGAGCTGAGTAAGACGGGCGGCGGTGACGGAGCAAAATGGCTTCCTGTCAACCATAGAAACGCAGCTGGTCTACACAAAACTTTACGCTGCAATAACGCCGTCGGCAGTCTATTGATGACTGCCAAGTTCGTCCCGCGGGGTTGTCCACGCCGACGGGAGGGGGAAATATAGGCTTATGAGCAGACGGAGCGCCATCTGAGATTCTGAGTAGGTGGATGACGGCATGGAGGACGGTTTAGACGTTGGGCTGGCTCCGTTTGTACGTAATGAAAAGAAGGCAGTCCTACCAAGGTCGGCATTGCGCGACGCATTGAAACGCAATTGGCGCGTTGTTGCCCGAGCTTTTGACCTTTTATCTTTGTTTGTCCATCCAATTACAGATATGCTAGACTCCTTCCCATCAGGCGAGTTTGAGGACGTGTTACCTTTTGTCCACCAGCTTTCATGTCGCCATGTCCTACCGCCTGGGGCATGCTCACGCGTCCCAAGGCGGCGGGCCGGATCGCTGAGGTTCGCCGTGTGGAAGAACGGTCGCAGCAGATGCGCGTCTAGGCTTTCAGCACTGCGTTCAGGATGACCCGCTGGGTTGCGTTTGGATATTGCGGCTTGGCCTATACGTCGGCCCGTCTAAGTTTGCCAGTATTAGCCCACTGGCCATGCAATATCCATGGGAATCGACTCGTGGGACAGTCGTTTACATCAAGCTGTCGAGGGGCAGGCGAAGCCTGTGGTACGCATGTCTCAAGCCTTGAACGCAGCTGTTGCCCCTTTCCATCCTCATCCGTTATAGTTGCATGTAGCACAGCTCGTTGGCATATTTACCTGCGACGACAGTGTTACCGCGACCAATGGCGCAGTTGTGCGAGGCAAATGTGGCGAATCGACGATGCGTTTGGGAGGCCCTGATGTGGACGAGAGCTAGATTCCTCTTAGCCGATGTGCATGAATGGACATCAACACAAACAGGCGGCAGCGTGGTGTGGTGGTACGTCGGCCCTGGTCCCTTGGACAGGCAGGCGCTGGAGCTGGTGCGAGGGTGACACTAACAAAATACCGAGAGGCTAATTAAGACATGCAGAATGAGGCTAGGCACGGCGTTCGTTCTCGTTGTGTCGCGAGATTGTGGTGTACCCGACTGATTTGCCTTGAATTTCCCCATCGAGACCTAGGTAGGATTGCATTTCCTCGGTGCATGTTCTGACTGAGAGCCGGGTGTGGGGCCGGCCGACTGGCCGTTCTCGGGGGGGGGTTTGGCCCATGCTTTCCATATGTAGGTACAGCAAGAACCTGGTGTTGAGTTTGGTACTCCCCACGTGCGGCGGCCAGAACCGACTGTGAGGACGGCCTCAACGTCTGCTGCGCGATGAGGTCTTGAGCCACGATATTGTCGTATTTTCATGCCGTCATAATATATATTGAGAACATTCTGCGTACGAATGGTATCAGTAGGGACCGTATGTCGGAGGCAGTGATTGAGGCGTGGGCAGTGCAGATTTCTGCACGTCACGGAAAAGTTTGCACACGCTTCGGAGGATTGAGACATTGGGTTGGGCTCCGATCACCGACGACAAGCCAATGGATATCATCATAGTGCGTCGTGTGGAGACACTGATTTGCGCCGGGGGTTGACCGGCGCGCCGCGCCATACGAAGTGGTGCTTAAACCAAGCGACCCTGTGCGCCGTGCTCTTCGCGAGATGAGTCGTGGAGGTGAATTTGGAAGGTCATCAAGGAGTCGGGCGTGTCTTGCCTGGGCTGAGCGAAGGCATTGAGTGTCGATGAGATGGCGGCATCATCAAAAGGGGTGATTGATAGACGATGGGCGAATGACTCAGTCTGCTGTGATGATATGAAGACAGATCGATGCACTGGGGTTCGCGATGACCAGTACTCGTCATGTCGTCGGTGCACAAACGGAGAGCCGAGTCGGTTATTGCGTTGTTGTGTGGTGTTGTGTGTAAGATGGCGTTAGTATGTTGGAGACTCGGAGCGGTCCACGTACATCGAATGGATGCAGTAAGTTGTAACGTCCTCAAGGGGTGCCGAGTCTACAGGATGATGGATGTAGTTTTTCTTGGGCGAAGTAAGAACCCACCCCACACAACCGCACACCCCCCACATCCGAACACCCGAATTTGACGCGTTTTTCCCTTCTCAACACCACACCAATTATCGCTGCACGCGTTTATCCCACCACAACATTCAGAAAAAAATCTTTTGAAAATCACACTATATTCAGAATGCCTACCTACACTGAGTTTCACCTACAAAAGGCTGAAGAAGCTATGCTGGATGGCATGGGCCTACGCGCTGCAAGTCGCGCGTGGGGTGTACCCGTGTCGACCCTCCGTGATCGCGTACTCGGCGCGGTGTCGAAAACAGAGTCAAAAGAGGACTTTCAGAAGCTCTCTCCATATCAGGAGAAGTCTCTCGTATTATAGGCTCTCGTTTAGGGCGGGCTAGGCCTCGCACCTACCTATTATCAGCTTTGCAATCTCGTGAGTTATATCTACTGCGCTAATAATAATACTCGCCCGCTTAGTAAGAAGTAGATTAAGAGCTTCTTATATTAAAACCTAGCTATCTAGACCTTAAAAGTAAGATCTATTAACTCTAAGTAGGTAAAGGGTATAACTATTAATATACTTAAGGATTTCTTTAAGATTATAGATATCCCTAAGGTAAAGAAGATCCCTTACTCTCTATAGTATAATATAGATAAGACTAGATTAACTGAGGGGACTAATAGGGACTATTATATACTAGGGAACTCTAAGATTAAATCTATTATTATCTAGAACCCTGTTGAGCGTTTATGGACTATAATAGTTAAGTGTATCTTAGCGGCTAGCTAAGTTATCCCCCCCCTTATGATCTTCATGGGGAAGATAGTTTAGTAGTAATGGTTCCTGAAGGAGATGGAGGAGTTTGCGATGTAGAAGTTTATAGCTTTAAAGAGTAGCTGGACCTCGAATGTAACTGGTCTCGAGTGGCTATAGAAGATATTTATCTTAATAATAGTAGTAGAGGTAAAGAGGCTTAATTCCAAGCAGTTCCTTATTATTAATAGCTATAGGAGTTATATATCTAATGACTTTATATAGGAATGCTACTGCTAGGATATCTACTTATATTGTCTATTAGCCTACTCTAGCTACGTTATATAACCTCTTAATATATTGATATTCTCTCTCCTTAAGACGTCCTTTATATGAGAGGTTATAGAATGCAGTTTAGAGCTTAACTCTACTCTAATTGGGAAGCAGAACTTCCTCTACTACTATTCTAATACTCGCTATAATATATTTATGCCCTCAAATATTAAGTTGGGATAGCGGGTAATAGGGTTATAGCTTATTAATATAGGGAAGCTAATAATAAATAAGTTCCTCCTCTATATAGTACCTACTAATATATAATGGGCGCTGAAATAGGATCTAAAACTTCCTTAAATACCCTCAACCCCTTTATTATTTATTATCTTAACCCCCCGCAAATTAGTAGACCTTCGTCAATATAAATAGATATAGTAGCTGGGTTATAATGGGGAGGAGTAGGATTTAGTTTCCTACTAGCTTATATTTAATAAGGTAGGTAAGGTAATTAATAGTACTAATGCAGAGATCACGATCTTATATTATTAGATTTAGTCTCTTTAAGCTTAAGTTAATTAATATAAACTATTATAACGAGCAAAAGTTATCCCAAAGCCGAATGAGAGGTTTGTAATAATTAAGGAGATTATGGATATAAAATAGAAGGCTCAGAAGGCTGTAGAGGCTGAGAGGAACCGTTCTATTGAATTATATATTAATTATTTGATATTAAAAGAAGACTAGGATGCTCAATTCGCATCCTGGTGCTTTGAATTCCGTTTTTGAGTGGGTTGCGTAGCAAAAAATAGAATTGAAGTTATTGTTGCTTAAAAACTGAAGCTGAAAACGCGTCGAATTCGGGTGTTCGGATGTGGGGGGTGTGCGGTTGTGTGGGGTGGGTTCTTAACGGATGCTCCGGGATGGGTTGTTGGTTGGCATTGGTTGTCTCAGAGCAGAGGTAGGTACATAGCAGGTAGCGGGGAACACACAAGCGGCCGGCCTTGGAAGCGAAGTGGAAGTGAAGGGAAGGGTAGGGTAGGGTACCGGGTGTCAATAGAAGAAAGAGAAGAATAAGTAAGCAAAGATGAGGAAATTTTTTCTGAAGCAGCAGCAATGCACACAAAGAACTGGGGACAAATAGCGAGAGCAGCAGGCCCATGGCCCCAGAGCAGAGGCTTCACAGCGTTTCTCTGTAGGTAAGAGCAACTGGGTAAGAGAAAGCTCCAGCCAACAGGAGTTAATCTCTTACATAATAAGCCCAACCTTGGACACATCTGGATACGGCGGGAACCTGGAAGATTTGAGAGAGAAAATTAGCAGCTAAGGTAGGTACTGAAGTAAGGCAACAAGTACCAGTTGATGAGGCCCTGGGGATGCCCCCGTAACTTGTTGATCTGAGAGGTACAACAATCCTTAGTCGACATCGCGGAAATTGTGAGGTAGGTCCAAGTACCTACCGTACCCAGCCCTTATGGAAAGGAGGAGGGGCTGTGAGGTGTAGCGGTTGAGAGGGGGGAGGCATTGATGCCTCGCTCGATTCAGTGAGCAACATCTCGATCCGCGACGTTTAGTGATTGTCCGCTGTAATATCGTAAGGTAAGGACTGGAAGGAAGTCTCTGCACCTCCAGAGCCTGGCTACCTGAAGGTAAGGGCGTGATAGTTTACCAGAATTTTTTGGGATTTAGGCTAAGTTATGGAGCCGAAAAAAACAAGAATTCAAATTGTTTTTGGAGGGACTATACCTCATCAGGCCTGATTTTTAACCTATATAAGCGGTACCTATTCTAGCTAGATTTATATCATATCTCCCCCCTACTTAATAGGTATATAATCTCTATAGGAGCTTTTTTAAGCTTTTTTAGGGGTATAAACTGAAAAATCCTATTTAGTACTAATTGAGTCTAGAGGTTGATTAGCACTAATTTATAAAATAATTAAGAAAGTACCTTCGTACTAACCTATATATAGATCTACCCCTTCGAAGTAGCGAAGTAGCTCTTAATTATTTGCTCTCTAATTAATATTAGTTAACTATCACGCCCTAAGCAATCCCTCATACTTCCGGGCTATGAGTTAGAAGTATCTACTACCTTACCTCACCTTCCTTACCTTACCTTAGGTACCTTAGGTAAGGTACCTGATAGAGTCAGGTTTGGCGGGACGGCGACGCGGCGAAGGTACACGTGCCCCTGCCGCGACACAGCACCGCTCGAGGTATCCGTCGATTACACCACTCACGCTTCTATTGCGCCCCCCCCCCCCCGGCCTTCTTTCCCCGGCGTCGTTCTCTTACTCGATTCTCCTACCTCATCACCAAACCTATTCTTTCCTCCTGCGCTGAGGTTATTACTGAAGTAC
Source organism: Colletotrichum euphorbiae (assembly GCA_037178605.1). Lineage (NCBI taxonomy): Eukaryota > Fungi > Ascomycota > Sordariomycetes > Glomerellales > Glomerellaceae > Colletotrichum > Colletotrichum euphorbiae. Next base: position 329,088 of record JAXCEF010000008.1, read on the forward strand.
TGAAGTACCTTGTCAGTCTCTGAGTCTCTGACAAGATTTGACGTGTCTCCATCTCTCGTCCCGCCATGCTCCCTTCCAAGATCCCTGCTCTCCCGTCCCCGTCATCCTTGGCCAGCCAGCAAGACGGGCGTGCTTCCGTGATGCGGCCCCATACGATGGTCGTACGGATGGGTTGAGTGATCCATGGATGGATGATGGCTGGCGATTCCGCTCGACGGAGCCCCGTCGTTACTGCGCTTGCATCACAGACGGCGGGAAAAACGCAACATGCTCAAACTCAACTCTCCAACCCTCGTCCAGGCCTCGCTCCTCCTGCTCGTGCTGTCCTTATGGTGGGCGTGGCCGCCGGCGAGGGGATTCAATTATTAACAGAAAAGGGTCCCAAGGCCAACTCTCCATGCGAAAACAGCCCGCGCTGTGCGTGCCCTGACCACCAGATCCAGATTCTCAATAAAAAAAATACAAATCCATGTATCCATAGCTCACCTATGGATACAAGCTGAATTTACTTTCGTCTCTGCCTCTCCTGTTGCACCTTCCCAGTAATCCTAAACGGCCGTCCTTCACTTCCATTGTCGTTGTCCTGACTGGGAACTTGGGCCTAACCGTCGACCCTCTCACACTGTCAATTGGCTCCAAACCACCAAATCCCATCTCATCCGCACTTTCCCACTCTTACACGTCCCCCTCCCCCCTCTGATTCCCTCGTCTCTTACTCAATCGTAACGAATCTATCCTCCTACTTAGACTCTTTGACTTCACTCCTTCTTCGCTCATCCAGCCTCTTCCTCTTCCAACTCACACATCGCCTTCTGTTCGTTTCGTTGTCTTCCAGCCAACTCACCACAGCACGGTCCAGAACAACGCGACAACCCTTGTCCGTTTCCAGTTGGTCAAATCAACACACGGACTGACTAGGACCGGTATCAAAGGCTTTGATACCTCTCCTCAACGGAGGTCATCTGGTCTTCGCCCCCTTCTGCTTTACCCAGAACGATTTGGAGGAATCTCCATCTGTACTGGCCCAGTCCTATTCAAAACCGCCCGACTCTCGCCATTCTGGACATTCTTCTCCGATCGTCTCACCTCGTAAGGTTCGACTTCACATAAGCCGACCCCGTAACTACGAGCAACGACATTACAAGAGTGCCACCGCAGCACCGCAGCACACAGCCCAAGATCCCGATACCCACCGTGGATCTATCTTTTTTCTGCCTCCTTCGTCGTCCGTCTACAACGCCCCAGCAAACAACGATCCTCATTCAGAAGGAGATACCTGCCAACCCATACACCGCTGCTGCGAAATCCCCCGAAAAAGGTCAGCTTCGCATCGGATCTCCACGCCAAAAGTCCCAGTCTGCCCGGCCATCTAGCCCAGCGACGCATCCCAAACCACCAGCCCACGAGGCAATTCAGCCAGCGACGCTCGCCGCGCATACGGGGCACGGCCAGCCTGTTTTTCCTCCGATTGGGCAGGGTAGACAACTCCTCACGCTGTGAGCCCTCAGACGCAGGCTATCGGTGGACAGTCCGACGACGACAACAAGACCAAGAAGCACGCACACCCTCATCACCCTTTCGAAACTGGCCTGACTGGGCAACTCGACTGACAGCACGTTGTTCACTTGAATGAGACCGACAGGGGACTCCCACACCTCACACACGCACCTAACTCACCTCTACCGACGTTGCTCTCACTCAACATTCGCGCACTGATCTACCACCTCACTTCTCAGCCACACGCCTACGCTCGTGTCTATCTACACACCTCGCAGGTGCCTCATCTCATTTATTAAACGCCCCTCCACCATTTTACAGCTTCTGCAGCTGCCAACGGCCAACGACTCGCACTTATCTCAGGAACAACCGCTCAAATACGAGACCGCGTGCGACAGTCTTCGAGATATTCCTCTCGCTCCGGATCTTCCTTGTCAGTAACGGCAACCCTCTCACGATCAAGTCACTCACTCGAGCACGCGCTCATCCCCTTTCAGCCCGGACTGACAGTACTGTCGGCGCCTCCGTCGACGGACGCAGTCTAGTGTCTATCCATTCATTCCCCAGATCTTTGATCGACCTCCGGCCTGGACAGGCTTACGCCCATCTTGCCGGGCTGCGTCTGCATCTGCAAGCTTGGCCATCGCCTGTTTGCTGGGGTAAACCCCGCCAGCGACCAAAAGAGGAGCTGACTTTGATAACGGCGTTTGCTATCTATCTCATTATTCCTCTCAGCCGACCCCTCAGGGTTCTTGAATCATTCCGGTTCGAGTCCAGTTCCAGGAACCACCGCAACTGCATTTAACTATTCTCTCCAGAACTTGCCCCTTCTTAACTATTCTCTCCAGAACTTGCCCCGTCACGTCGTCGTCACATTGACCCTCACTCGCCCTCTCCCCCCTTCTGTCTGCTGTATTCTTGTACTCGCGTGCCGCCGGTGCTGCGCAGAGACCTGCACTTGGCCCGTTCGGTCATCCTCTTTTGCACGATAGCCTATCGGCCTGCCATAGGCTCGAAGCTCGATAAAACGTATCGGTTTGTCATGAATGAGACTGCTCATTAAAAATTCCCATCGACCCGACCCCGATTTTGCGACCTGCCGAGCCGTTTTCGGGACACCCATCAGATCACATTCCTCGAGTTCTACTCCACAAACCAAGATCGCACTTACACCCTCTTTCGGCGCAATATCTGGGGGTAATAGCGGGGTTGACGACGAGCCTTTGCACCACCTCTTTTCGCAACTCAAAACCTTCGACTGCTGCTCTCAGTTCCTGCGCTCCCCCGCAAGAGCAGTTCATCTCGGGGACTTCTAAATGGTTACCCTGATGCCTTCCCAACTCAACGGGGTAGGGATCCCCATCCGTCCCGCCAAGCAACAGCAGCAGCAACAACTCCAGCAGCCACACCAACAAGATCACTCAAATCACCACTACCACGGCGACTCAGCAATCTACAACGGTGTGAGGACGCACAAACATTCGCGCTCGTCGTACTCAGAGTCCTCTCCTTTGGCGGCTTCAAGAAACAACTCGGTGACTTTCCGACCTTTCAAGCGCCCGATGCCCACCCCAAACAAGACTATTGCCGTCATCAACGCCAGCGGTCGTCAGGCTGCTTCGTTCATCAGAGTCGCCACCGCGGTTGGCTACCATGTCCGCGCTCAACTGCGGAATCTCGAAGGTGTGGTGGCTACTGAGGTTAATTCTAACCCCAACGTCACCGTCCTTGTTGGAGAGTTGTACACTAGGCACAAGCCTACTCCCGACAACAGAGATGTCACTTCAAATGGTCCCATCTCCGGTGTCGGCGTCAATCATGATCTGATCAATCATCTCTTCCACGGAACCCAGCTGGCTTTCATCAACACCACCTTCTACGGTGATGAGTTTCAAATTGGCAAGGCGCTCGCCGATGCCGCCAAGAAGGCTGGAGTCCACCACTACATCTACTCTTCCATGCCGGATCACGCTGCGTACAACTCAGAATGGCCTTCGCTGCCTCTCTGGGCTGCTAAACACCAAGTCGAGGACTATGTACGCAAAATTGAGTTGCCAGCGACTTTTGTCTACACCGGTATCTACAACAACAACTTCACCTCCCTGCCGTACCCTCTCTTCTGCATGGAGCTCCTGCCGGATGGCTCCTTCCGGTGGCAAGCGCCATTCCACGAGGATGTGAAGCTGCCATGGCTTGATGCCGAACATGACGTCGGTCCGGCAATCTTGCAGATTTTCAAAGACGGGGTATCCAAGTGGCGGACAAAGCGTGTCGCTCTGGCTTGGGAGATGCTCACCCCACGTGAGGCTTGTGAGGTCTTTGCAAGAGGTGTTGGCCGGCCTGTTAAATACATCCGAGGCCCGATCGAGCTGAAGGTCAAGATTCCTAATGGGTACCGCCAACAGCTGGAGGCGTTGGAGAAGCTCTTCTCTTTGGGTCACGAGGATTCTAAGAAACAGCCTCCTTACTTTGGCGATCTCGAATTGGAGGAGAACTGCCTCGCTCAATCAAATGCGCTCTGGGAAGGCCCGCGCGGCCTTGAGGAGTATGCGCAGGAAGCATTTATCCTGGAAGAACAAGCCAACGGTATGACATGGATGATGGAAGATGAGGAAGAAGCGCCTGAGGAGGAGGTTGTTCCGGCGAGCGCCACGAACATGCCCGGTGCTCGTCAACCAGACCATGAAGTGCAGCAGGCCGAAGACGAAGAGGAGGACTCGGAGGACGAAGATGACGGCCTGGTTATGAGAGGCAACAAGAGAGACGAGGAGGAGTGGCTCGCTTGAGAACCTAAGCAGATCTCGCACAAAGGGACCGCGGCACCGCTCGGCTTTGACGGTCATGGGCTTGAGCGACTCCGAGGCATATACCAAACCCCACACATGACATATGAATTGCTTGCTTCGGCGCTTGGGTGAAGAAGGAATTGAAGAAAAGAAAATGGCGGGAATTGGGCTCGGGGGGAAAAAGTACGTTTGGATTCTCGGTTTAATGCTGCCCGGCAGGATGCATCTCTCAGGCTTCCACTTTTCCCCTCAACGTGGGACAGTGTGGTTGAAGGCAAACTGGTTGGGTCAATTGTTGTTTGACGTGATGGTGATGACGGCTCCTGTCCTCGAAATCATTGTCATGGGTTGGCATGGCGTTGCGTGGTCGATACAAAAATGTAAGGACGGCGAGTAATTTCCATAGCTTGCCGGTGATTATTTCATTTGGGATCGGTGTTTAATCAAAGCATTACGTCGGGAGGAAGAGGACAAACACAGTCGTAAACTATCAGAGATGAAAATGACAAGACGTATGTACTTCAACGCCGTTTGCAAACCTGTTTCAATACAACGAAGATGGAAAAGAAGGTGGACCATACGGAGGTGGGAATCGGTTCTTGTACGTGTCTTGCTCACTCTGTCGTAGGCAACCAGGAACGTGACTTGTGGATGCCACAGCTTTCGTCGTCTCTCCCGTTACTCGGACCGCGTGGGGGTTTCCTCGTCGATTCGGGGAGGTCGGCGTGGGAGAGACAAGGACTTCCGACGGACAGAATTCGTGGGGCGCGTCCGTGATGTGTGCGCATGGGTTCCCGGGACTTGCATGAGATGACTTCATTCTTCAAGCATTTTACTCTCGCCCGGTAGTGTATAGTATGGTTTCCCAGCCCTACCGGCCACTTCGAATCTCGATTTTCCAGTCTCTGGGTGGTATACTATATGCTCTCTCATCTTTGCCCATTCTAGTTCGTCTCATGTGTTCCCACCTCCTCGATCCGGCGGCACCACGTTCTGAGGTTTAGGTCAGATACAGGCAGGCCCTGTCCCATACCTCTTACCCCGAGGGCCGCGAGAGACTTGATCGGGGTGTTTTTCAAAAAGAAGAAAAAAACCCTATTTGCCTTTAACTGAGCTGTCAGATCTCATAATCCCTGCAGGATGGATGAAATAGGTGGCTTCCCATGGAAGTAAGGTACTGGGCGACCGACGGTTTGGGGGTTCTTGGCTGGTGGTCGGCGGTCGTCTCCTTGATAAGGAATTGCCCAGAGCCCACCACACCTTTTCAAATCTAAGGTACTAATAACGGAGTCAACGATAAGACAGGGATGGGTAGTAAGGATCCGGCGGTAGACGGTTTTCAGAAGCCTTTTCTTTCCCGAGGGCGGTGATGCGGTTAACTTCTTCTGATGGACGGAAAATTCCTCGGTGTCTACCGACATCTCGTTCTTCACAGGAGGGGGGGGGGGGGGGGGGGGTGGCAAGCCCTCGACTACGTTTGTACAGCCCTGATTTAGCTGAGACACACACACACGCTCTCTCTCTCCTAAGCCCTGTCGTTTTCTGGAAGACCTGTGGTGGTGATTAATCGAGAATCCGAGTCGCTTGGTTCCGCGGGTTCCGCCCCCCCCCCCCCCCCCCCCGCCCCCTACCTTATCCACCCTCATTCTCCCACCTGACTCCTCAGGGCCTTTCGGTCAGGGGCCGCCGTCGAAAGGAGTCGGAACAATCCCTGCAGAACAGGTTTCGAACGATCCAAGCAAGGAGCAAGGAAGCGTGAAGCTACAGGAGCTTTCAGGAGGTGCTCTGACGGTTGGGGGGGGGGGGGGGGGTTCTTTTTCTAGCAGTGGCGTCGTCGTTGATAAGAGCTGGCCACAGCCGCTGCCGGCTGCCTGCCCTTTCCCCCTTTCCATCTACCTCACCTTACCCACTCCGACACAAGACGACCTCGACGATAAAGGAGGGGATGGGACTCACGAAAGGGTAGCTGGTAAATTGACGGGGCAATTTTGGTATTTGGCCCGATCCCATACAAATAATATCAGTGCACTTCGCTTACTTAGCGCGCATATACCACGCTACTAATAGCCAATAAAAACATTCATATGACATAAAATAGCTAGAATAATAAGGAAAAGTTATATAAAGTTATAATTTAAATTTAAAGGTTAGGATTAACTAGGATTAGGGGGTTAAGGTGAGGTTAGGCTTAGGGTTGGTTATGTTAGGCGTTATGGTAATTATATGTCTATTGTGTGGCTGCTATTAGCAGGGCACGGCCAAATACCAAAATTGCCCCGTCAATGTACCAGCTACCCACGAAAAGGGCCTTCTCAAGACCTTGCTCATGAAATGACTATATCGTCACTTCACCAGCGAATCCGAAGTTGTCCAACCAGCGTCCACCATCTTTCCTCCATTCTTTCACCTTTGCGACGTTTCGATACATATGTGCAGACGGACGTCGCGTCGTCATCGACGACACCTTTTCCCGCTCATGAACCATTTCCAGAGAAATGACATGATGCCGCCGCCGCGCAGCAGTTCTGGCTCTTTTTCGAAAATAGGCAATCCGTGCACGGTTCGTAGCCCGGCGAGCTTTCGAGTTTCCGCAAATGTGGTTGGTGGTCCTGCTCCGTCTTCCGTCCATGCCAAAGGACACCGTTTTGAGGCGCCATCATCGTTTTTCGCCGCAACCATATAACTCTTTCCCGCGTCTGTCAATACCTTTCGGACCCAAATCATATTTTTACTCACTGATTACGCTATTGGTGTGAATACTTTATGATCCGTAGTTGTCCAGAACATTCAGCAGCTTGACATTGCTTCCCGAAGACCCTCATTCGAGGGGGAGGAGGCCTGCTTGAGATGGGAACATCACATAGCAATCCCTCTCTTCGGGGGACCGGTACCAATCAGAGTCGACACAGAGTCTCCTGACAACACTGCCTCTGTTAGTCGGGCTCGTCGCCGCATGTGTTGGCGTACTGATAAGTCCCTTGTTCTATCATTCGCCAGCAACCGCTCAATGCCTCCCTTACTGACCGAGATCGCTTTGGCTCAGTGCATTCGACAAATCTCTTTGCCATTCCATGTTGCTTTACGTTTTGTTTGTGCGTATACCTAAGGCCCCTCCAGCGTCTCATTAATACCTCGATCTCTATTCAACCTGCGACCAGCTACGCGTGCCGCGACAGACGGTAATACATGACCAGAGTAAACCCATCCTGTCACCGTGGACTACGCTCAGTCTCCCTTGTTGTATCCGCCACCCTGCGAGACCTTGTCTAACTCTGTACCCTTGATAACCCCACGGGGAAGAGAGCCTACACCGATGCGGCCCTCAGGTAACTCGTTCATCGCGTCTTCCTCTGCATCCAAACCACGGAACTGAATCCAGAAGATTGCACCCGCGACAGCGGCGAGTACAGCTACGATACCGTAGTTCCAGACCAGATAGGGGTCTGTACTCAGCGGTGTGAACGCCTGACCAATGGCGGCTGATATGGCCGACATGAAAAGTGCGACCGCTTGAACCATGGAACGCATGTTCTTTGGTGCCTTACTGAAAGCATACTCCAGGCTCGTGATGCTGGCGAAAATCTCCGAGAGAGCAACGAGCACGTAGGCGCCGGTTTGTGCCCAAACGTTGATGTCGACGTTGGGACAAGGTTCCCCGTTAGGCTGGGTACCGGATGCATTCTCGCCACAGATCGAGCGCTTGTAGATGTTATGCTGGAGGACACACGCCCAGACCATTGCGGCTGACCCAGTAAAGAAGCCGAATGTGATCTTCCTTATGGGTGTGAATCTGATCTTCATCTTGCGTAGAGTGGGATAAAGGACCAAATCGCAAAGAGGAATGAAGATTAACAAGGCTAGGGGATCAAGGTTAGACAAAATGTCGTTGGGAAGGCCGTTGAGCTGCATCGTCGCCGCTTGAGACACGAGGTTGTTGTTCAGTTGATTGTACGAGAGCCAGTAAATCGGGTACCACGAAAACACGGCGCATGCTGCGAAGCCACGTCGTCTAAAAAGGTCAATAATTCGTCGCAGCAGTGTGGCGAAAGTCGACTCACAATTCATCTACCCAAGCATCGTCAAAAGTCATCCATTTCGGCCGAGTAGCGTCGCTGAAACGAGAGGGTTTGACGCTCTCCCAAAATGTTCCGTCGTGCATGTTCCGCCAGGTCTGAACCGGGTTGATCGACCAGCGACCTCTTTGAGCATATAAGAAGGTCCTCAAGGCCGGGCCCAGTACGGATCCAGACGGGGGCTGATCGCGATATCTCCCTTTGCCCCACCACATAACCAAAGGGCAAAGCGCAAGCATGCATGTCGGAAGCATGAAGCTGAACCAGAACCCTATATATTTCTCGGCGTATACCATCGAGATCTGGCCAACGAGTGCGCCCACATTAATGAAGAGGTAGAACCAGTTGTATACACGGTTGATCGTAATCGCTGGATCGACAATCACCCGCTCGCCGTTCTTGACCGTACGGACGGTCAACTGCTCAATATCCAATTGCTCCGTGATCAAGGGAGAAACGTTCGGTTTGAAGCCTTCGATGTTTAGTATAGCTCCTCTAACTAATACTGATAGACAAGTCTAGCAGGGGAAATTACCTCCCGTCGCGAAGCCAACGACCTTGAAGAGAGTTAGCGTTCAGAATCCAACGTTTCTGCAGAGGACGTCCTTACAATCATGCCAACTAAAAGCGCGGTCAAAGAGTTTTCCTTGGGCTTGGTGATGACGGGTGGGATGGCCGAGGATATCAGAATCAAATGTCCAACTAGATCAACGGCGATAGCAATACAAATAGTCTTGTATCGGCCCCAGTACTTGTCGGCAACCCAGGCGCCGAAAAGGGGCATAAAGTACTGCCAAAACTGATTGAAAGTTGTGATGCCTGTTGAGGCCTGCTGACCCATACCCAAGGCGCCGGGTTGGCCTTTCGGGGAGTCTATACCGCGGCCGGTCGTGGACCCCGGGGGGAGAGGTTGTTGAATGAAGTTGGTAACTTGAATTTGTTAGTTCTACTCGGCTAGGATTTATTGGCTCAGACTTACGCTGTGATCTTGTTAGTCGATGCGCGTGCGGTCTGAAGATTCGAAGCGACTCACAACAATGATGGACCCATAGTAAGAGAAGCGTTCACAAAGCTCGACGAATGCGATCGTAAAGATCTTGAATGGAATGCGGTCGGAGACACGGCGTAACGTCTTCAGGTCTTCTTCGGTCGGCGCATCTGGTCGGGTCTGGATGCCCCTCTTCTCGTCCAGCAAGACATCCTCATAGTACTTCATGTCGTAAGAGACCTCGGTGGACTGGCCTGCAACTGCACCTGCAGACTGTTCGATCTTATCTCGACTCGACATATTCACTGCAACCTTGCCCGCGAAGGTGAGCACATGGACTTGGTGTAGATGATTGACGACGAGCGCTTTGCCGTGCGCAAAGGTAACCTCGAGGGTGGCGACTTGTATATATTGTCGTGGCTCGTGGCCCAAAGTATGAAACGTCGTAACAGAGCCAATACGGTATCCAGGGATGGCGGACTGTCCTTATCTTGAGGGGAAAGGCAAAGATTGGCTACCTCAATCCTGGAGTAAAAGATACGCAGGGATGGGATGAGAGAGTTCTCAAACACTGCAAGAACGGACGGTTCGCCCTGCAGGTCGCGGAGAAAGGCAAGAAAGTACCAAGTTGGGCCGGAAGGGTCCGATCCGAGCTTAGGGGCGAGAGTGCGTGGGAAACCAGACGAGACGAAAATGCCAGTCTTGAGTAATAAGTGCTACTCAACTCATATCTCCAAACTCATCAGTTGTTTATGGAAATTGTTCTAGCTCATCGGCGTCTATTCCGATGTATGGGGTTTCACCTTGATGCCCAGACTTTCGGGACTTGTCGGTCCATTGTCAATCACTACCAAAAGTTGCCTTTTTCGTTTGAACCATGACTTATCACATGCCAGTATTCAAATTGATTTGTAGACATGTCAGTTGCGTCTAGAAACCAAGAGCACCTCGTTGAAATGCAGCTCAACGGCCGTTCTACCAAGAAGCTTGCGAGAGGCTTCGGCGACCCTTTTGCGACCCAAAGCAAACACCACGACATCCGATGGAATGATGTTAAGCAAGACGTTGATGGAGAACATAGAATAAAAGGGGGCAATGGAGAAAACGAAAAAACACGGACGCTGTGAGGATAAAACTTAAGGCAGGAGATAACCTCGGAAGCATGCTCGAGTGTGGAGTCAGGCAGTACTATGATGATAAGAAGTTGCTGGTTTGAACATCAGCCAGTATGCTGTTTAAGTATCGGCGTCCGGATGGGATAAACGGATAGGACTCATCGAGAAGTCATGGGCTTCGTGGAATTTTGTTAAAAGCCGAAGCTTTGGGTGAAGTTGCAAGTTCATCGCAACGTCGCTCACCTGGCAGAAGAGACATCGGTAATCACTGGCTGATCAAACCAAAATGAGAATACGAAAAAGCTGAAGAAGGCCTCTCGGATTGACGTCCACTTTGTCCAAATGTAATCGGGTTTGATCCAAGACGAACCCTGGCGCGCCGAACATCGTGTGACGGAGAAGCACTGGGTTGTATATACATAATATATTCTGTCTGGCTAATGCCAAAGCTCGTTATGACTTAGCCTCCGGTGACGCCTCGCCATTGACCGCTGGAGCTACGGAAGAAGGAGAAGCAGTCGCCGCTCCGTTCCGCTTCTTTCCAGGACTCCCTCGCAGACCCGCCACCTCAATGTCTCCAATGAAGAGGGCGCTGACTCCTTCCAACGCCGCCACGAAAATGCAGAGTATGCTGGCAATGACAAAGTGACTGATGGTAGAGCCGATCTCTAGCCATGAGCCTTCATCCTTGACAACCCAGAAGAAATAAAGGGTAAGCACGTCGCTGATGGCCATGACGACCATGAAAAGGGACGAAGGAGCCACCCCCAGCCTGACATTGAGGATTCCGAGGTTCGCCGAAATGAGGGCAAAAGGAATCATGAGCTTAATGATGAGGAGGATGCCTTGGGAAAAGGGATCAAAAACGGGGATCAGACGGGCCACAGCCTCTAAGCTGAAAGAAGAAATCGAAGCGACGTTGCCCGTGCTGAAGAAGGCGGACTGTAGCAGGACGAAGAAGAATAGCGCCACGCGTGCATCTGCAAGCGTGAGAGTCCTAAAAGTTGCCTGTGATATGTCTTGGGTCTTGCTGGCGCTGCCATTAGAATTGGAGCGTCTGTGTTCTCCGGCAGTCTTATTGAAGACGAAGGTGCGGTATTCAAGACCGACCCAACTCACTAGCAGAACGCTGAAAGCTATATAGAATAGTCCTTCGTACGAGATAGTGAGGATGACGAATGTTGGAGCGCATGTCAAGAACATGCTCATGAGGCGATGCAGATAGTGATTGTTGGGTTGCACACGGAAAGATAGAGGCATGAGTAACGAAGCAACTAGATTTTATTAGTACATCATACTCTGGTTCCGAAGACATTACTCACCCAATACTATCCAGCCAATTACTTGGTTGCCCCGAGGCAGGCCCAGTTTGGCCTGGAGAGACAGTGCACTGGATCGAGTTACGAAAACTGCCAAAAGCACCAGACCAACCTGATTTGAGTCAGTTATTTGGATCTCACTAATGGGAAACTGGAGATATACCTGAACGCCGGTCAGTGCCCTCGCAATTGGCAGAGCCTGTTTAGCTGCCTGGCCCTCTCTCGTAGATGATCTTGCCAGCAGCTTATCTTCCCAGATAAGGTAGGCCAAGCCAATGCCGGCCATAATAATACCACCAGCAACGCTTTGGATAGGTTAACACATGAGGTTTGACTTCATCCCGAGGGCTATGTAAAACTTACATGAGTGAAACGTCCTCGCTTGCCATAGCTGTCGGAAGTAACGTGAAGGAACCCATGACGATGCATGAAAAGAACCAGACGGCTGAGAGAATGGCGTTCTTCTGAATGAAGTTGAAACCATTTGTCAAGGGCCAAAAAGCTCCGAGAACATAAATCACGGTGAGAACTTCTCGGTGGATATACCCCAGAGCCTAGATGCCGTTAGCTACGCCCTGGCCGCAAGCTGGATAGAAGTCACCTACCAGAGACACTATGACACCAACATAAAATACCATATTGAGAAGGAAAGAGACTGCACCGCCCCCAGACTTGATATGCCCGAAGAGAACCTTCTGCCCTTCCACGAGGGAATCACGCCGAGCGCAGACCTCTTCCCAGAAAACAACAGGGAATAAGCCGTAAGCATAGTATGTAACCGGAGAGCGCGAAATGATGAAGGATGCGTAAAGCACTGCGAGAGTAGAGCTGAACACACTAGTACTCAGCATCGTCCGAGAAGCAGCATGGGTTCCTCGCAACACGTGCAAATCAATGACACCAGTCATGGCGAATGCCATCCAGCCAAGGTAGCCAATTGTGATGAGAGTGCGAAGGAAGAGCCAATCGTAGGTCTGGAGGTATCTCAGACCCTCGAGAGCAATCTTGATGAGAGTCGCCGACTCCTCAATGGCCTCCTCATAGTTACCATTCGCGATCAATTGACGAATATCGGCTGTCCGAAGCTCCGGACTCAGCTCGCTCAACGGCCGGAATGGTCGGTAGCGCAGCTCCGTGGCCCTCTTGTGTTCTTCCTTAACCCTGTACATTTCAAGGATTTCTCGAGCATTGACCAATGCCGCTTCAGCCTTCTGCTCGATGCTAGAAGACACGTATGACAGAGGGAGCTCGCCTACTGAGTTGGCAGGAAACTCGACACCAACGAGGTAGGCCATCAATGCAGCAACGTCGGCCTGAGCCACGTCATGTCTCTTGACATGGTCCAAATGCCAGTCTGATGAGTACTCATCGTGTCCGGGGGCAATGGACTCGGGCGAGAGCACTGGCGGGGCAACGCCTGAGCCCCAAGCGATGAGGGGAGTTCGTGTGTTGTTTGGGTGGCCATCGCCGTGGCTGCCCCAGTCACTCATGCCGTGGTCGGCGGTAAAGACGAATGCGGTTCGATCGTCGGCGTAGAACTTCTCGATCAACTCCGTGATTTCCTTGACGCCTTGATCCACAACTTGAATATTCCTCAAGTATTCTTTCGAGTATGGCCGATACGAATGACCCGTTGTGTCCAAGCCAAGAAGATGGAGGAAAAACACAACCTTGTCTTCACGCAGGGCTGCGTTCAACGTCTCATTCTTAGCTGCCTCAGCGAAGAGGTCTTTGACATGGTCGAAAACCCAATAGTCTAGCTCCAACGCATCTGAACTGAAATCCTCAAACTCGGCGCCGTAGGTATATGAGTCGACACGACCAGGGACAGCGCCCTGCTCAAACATAGGCAGGATGTCGGGAGAGCCCCAGCTCCAGGTATGGCGACTTCGGTTGAAGACGCTATCAAAGTCGACAGGATTCAGCTTCCAGCCCGTCGCGACGGCCGAGACATCTTCATAGAGACCGGCGATGAGGGCAACATGACCCGGACGGGATTCTGTAGGCACGCGGGTGTGCGACACACCGAAGGTGCCGTGCTCCAAGACGCGGGATCGCAGGAAGGGGGCCAGGGGCCGCGGGGTCAAGTCCTCTTCGGACTTCGGATAGGGGTCGGGGAAGTATTGGAAAGCCTTGTCTGCCCGCAAACCGTCTCCTGCATGGCGTGGTCAGCAAGTCGGACCAGATTTGAGACTGGACACGGGGGTCAAATACCAACGAAGAGGACCAGACGGTCAGCAGGAGGTTTGGCACCGGTAGGTCGCTCGAGCTGGATGAGTTGCATACCCGAAACGATCGGGCTGACGAAGTAGATGTCAAAGATGGAATAAATGTAGACAAGGTGGAAGACAAGTGCGACGGCTAGGAAGCCAACGCGCGAGAAGACGGCCATAACGTGCAAGCCGGCCACAGTTGTCTACCCAGATTTCTCGTCTCGTTGCGTTCGACCTCGCCTTGCCTCATGGATAGTATAGTCGTCGTCGTGTCGTCGTGTCGTCGTGTTGTCGTGTTGTCGTGTCGTAGCGTCGTCGCGTCGTCCGCGCTTCAGGGGTGAAGAACTGGCTGCTGATCCCAGAGAAGGAGTGCGAAGTCAGTTGAGAGACGCCTGCGGGTCGAATTACAGTGACGGATATGCTTCACTCCCAGGAGAAAGACAACAAAAAAGAAGAGCAAAAAGGGAGTGGAAGCGCAAACTCCTCTCACGACTTGCGCATGGCTCCTTAGACATCGACGATGCGCAGCTATGTAGAATAGGAACTACGCTCACCAGTCCCGCTTCTTGCATCAACGCGGAAATTTGGATTGGTTCGCAACACGTCTACAACCTCTCCAGTGCAACCATTTTTGGGGTTGCGGCACGGGTAGACAGGGATTAGGTGACGAGAAATGCCCCTTAGCTCCCTGCGGAACAGGACGTTACTTAATGACGAGGTACGTATCCGACCTCAGTATGGCCAGTTGCGCATGAGGCTCAGCCTCAAGTGCAAGCACACCTGACAAGGATCAGCTGATTGGATCAAATGTCTCGTCGGGTGCGAACAGACATCAAGGTGTTTCGCGGGTCTTTGCTAAAACTTTTGGACAATCGCGAATTGCTCTTGGAGCATATGGGTAGGGTATGCCCGAAATTGCCTGAATACGTTGTTTCCGCATTATTAGCTGCTTCTTCTGATCATCCAGCCAACTGGGTATTCTTGACTATTTCCATGATAAGAACTTTTCATAGTCGAAGCAACTAAGCTCATGCATATCCATGTCTACGCCAGCGGGTTGTTCAACGGATCAAAAAATAATCTAAACAATGTCTTCCGGGGTATCAGCCAATCCTAAGTACGTCGCTTCTGTCGTCGGGACCCTGACCGCACCAGCAAGTTCGCCAACACCACTTGCTTCGTCCACTAGTTGATTTATTCTTACTCCATCAGCGACTTTGTAACCCGCGAATAGAACTTAGCCGCGTGTGGCCGGGAGAACTCTATCTCTTCCACCAAGTAGTCGGGGAGCAGCTTGATCAAGTCTTCGTCTCGATTAGTATCCAACTGCGGCTTGTATGTAAAGTGCGCCTCCTCGTAATTGTCGCCCGAATTCTCATTCTCAACCTCGAGCTTGAAATGAAGGGCTGAACCTATCGTTAGCACATGCTTTTGATGAGCAACACTAAGATCCTCGACAAGGACAACTCACTTCCATTGCGTCCCGTTTGAATGCAGTCAAAGATCTGGCCGGCCGAGTCGCGCTTGGCCACCCTTACAATCAACCCTGTCAGGTCGCCGTAGAGGTCCTCTTTCAGTTGAGCTATTTGCGCTGCTTCTGTGCTCGCAGTAGCAAGAGCCCGAGCGGCTGCGTTTCCGCCCTTTATCGCGCTCCCTGGGACCTTGGCACTGGCTGCCGTTGCAGCGGCTTCCGCCGATCTGCTTGCTGCTAGTCTTGTCGACAGAGTCTTCACCTCCTGCTTTGCTTCGGCAAGAGATGTCGTCAATTCGGCTACCTTCGCCTCCATCTCCTCGAGCTTCTTCTTGTTCTGTCGACCCTCCTTAGCAATGGTCCGTTCCGTCGCAAGATCAGCTTTGAGATGGCTGATGAGCTCGGTTGCAGCTTATTCCCATTAGCTGCGCTCCATAATTCGCTATAATGTGGACAGGTCTTACTGTTTGCCCGTTCCTCGCTCTCTTTCTTGAACATATCAAAGGTGCGTTCAGCCGCCTTGATGCCAATGTCTCTCAGGTCGCGATACTTCTGTTCGAGGTTTTCATACTTCCTGTTCGCCTCACCCAGTCGTCGGCGCAACTGTGCCTCTCCTGCTTCAACATCTGAACCATTTCCTATCCGATGAGAGCGCTGTACGGGCTGTTTCGGTGTAGGCAGGTCCTCGGTCTCATTGTCTTGGTCGGTGTCAATGTCCATAGCTTCCGCTTGTTGGGTCTCTGGGATTTCGGAATCCTCGCTTCGTATGGAGTTTTTGATCGCGCGACGCCCACGCTTAGCTGTCGACTTGGTAGATTTGACGGCCGAATCCGGCACTTCGTGCACCTCTTCGGGCACTTCCTCTTTCCCAGTGCGCTTTGTCTTCGGCCGACCTCTAGGCTTCGAAGTGATTCTTGTCGCGGGTCGGGCGTCTTCCTCTTCCTCTTCCTCTTCCTCCTCTTCCTGGTCGCTCACATCTTCATCATCTTCCTTCTGCTTGGCCTTGCGGCCCCTCTTTGTGGTCTTTGCACTCCCCTTGGTCGGTTTATCGACGTCGTCGTCGCTTTCGGCGGCGGCAGCAACCGTTGCGGCAAGTTTGTCATTCGCGCGACGATTGGGCTTCTGAGACGGCTTCGAAACCTTATTCGTCGCCGGTCTTCCGCGTGCTTTCTTCACAGGTGCCATCTTGTTCGACTTGAATTTGTTATTCTTCTCGATCGATGCGCCCAGCCCAGAAAGTTCGTCAGAATCCGAGTCCACCAATGCCAACAACCGTGCAGAGGGCACGGGCTGCGACATTCGCGTCGCTCTCCAGAGACGGGATTCTGAGGCAACGGTCGCTCGTTACTGGCTTGGGCAGTAGGTGGAAGTTGTGCGCTTAGTTGACAGACGTGGTTTTCGATTGCAGCTGTCGCGTGCTCGTCGAGCTGTCAGTAGGGGAATAAAATTGGTAGGCTGATAAGTGAGCGTGGGAAGAAATCTGGCAAAGCCGTTGTCGGGTAATTAAGCGGAGAATTGTACTGCGCAAGGTGCTCACAACACGACGTTACTTCGTGTCTGCCTTTGTCCAATGCTTCCCAGGTTATTTTGCGACGAGAAGTAAACAAATGGACCGGCAGCGACCCCTGGCCGCTGGCCAAAGATGCTTCCAGTGGTTCACTGTGGCGGTGCAGTATCCCCGAACGGACACGGGTTGCACCCGGACCAGGCCCGAGGCTTAAGGTACCTAAGCACCTCAGGTTCGGGCAGTCAAGTGTGGAGACAGCATGTGGCTTGACTTCCAGGTTCAACATCCTCGATGTGTGCAGCGGGTGGCGTCTGCTCGGTTCAATATATGATGGCCACGTCTCGTCCGCCATTCACTATCGGTCACCCATTAGTTGGTGAGCCCTGCAAACTTCAACATTAGTTTTGTTTTTGTTGCTACTCAGTCTCAGACGACAATTTCCCCGAGGAAATCCAAAGAACCCCTAGAATCGACGATTACCTCTTCGAGACCATTCGAAACGTATTAGGCTGAGTGGACTGCACTGCGTCGGCCCTTTGCCGTGACGCCAACTCTGATGACGAGCGACTTGGACCGCTGGGTTGGTTCCGTCGGAAAGCTCCTCGGCATGGGCGACCGAAAGAGAGGTCTGGGTGACTTCGCCTTGGACCTGTTGCTAGTGGCCGGCATGGTGCGTAAAGTTGTTTCCTCCTTGATGGCGCCTTCGAGACTGACAGCAACGGCTCCCTAGATGGCAACTGGCGTATATCTGGCGCGCAACTTTCTCTCGTCCCTCACAAATACGCTTGCCGATCCCGAGCGAGAAAAGCACGAGCAGGCAAGACTACAAGCGAAGGCTCACCTTGAGCGCTTGCGAAAGGGCAAGAATGCCGGAAGATCGGGCGACGACGCAGCGGAAGGGAGCAGTTCATCTCGCCGTGGCCCCAAGCCGGAAGATTTGGTGCTGAATGAGTACGAAAACCTCATTGCGTTGGAAATGGTGGCCCCCGAGGACATTCCTGTGGGATTTAATGGTTCGTGGTGGGTTCCAGGTTCGGAACAGGATCTTTGGTTTGCTAACAGGGCTCCAGATATCGGAGGTTTGGAAGATATTATTGATGAGGTTAAGGAGTCTGTCATCTACCCTCTTACTATGCCGCACTTGTACTCGCATGCTGCGCCGCTGCTTTCTGCGCCTTCTGGCGTCCTGCTGTATGGGCCTCCTGGTTGTGGCAAGACCATGCTGGCCAAGGCGGTTGCACGCGAAAGCGGCGCTTCTTTCATCAACCTTCACATCTCCACAGTAACGGAGAAGTGGTATGGCGACTCTAATAAGCTAGTCCGAGCTGTGTTTTCGCTGGCCCGCAAGATGCAACCCGCCATCATCTTCATTGACGAAATCGACGCTGTGTTGGGTACAAGGAGAAGTGGCGAGCATGAGGCGAGTGGCATGGTCAAGGCAGAGTAAGTCACTCCTCGGAACAGCTTTCAACCAAGGTGTATGGCTAATCTTTATCAGATTCATGACTCTTTGGGACGGTTTAACGTCTTCAAACTCATCTGGAATGCCGGCGCGAATCGTTGTTCTTGGAGCCACCAACCGGATCCACGATATTGACGAGGCCATTTTGAGGCGCATGCCCAAGAAGTTCCCGGTGTCTCTTCCTGACAAGGACCAGCGACGACGAATTTTACAGCTTATTCTTCAAGATACCAAGACTGATCCGGATCACTTCGATTTGGAGTATATTGCCAAGGTCACAGCAGGCATGTCGGGTAGCGACATCAAGGAAGCATGTCGCGACGCTGCCATGGCACCAGTACGCGAGTACATGCGGGAACACCGCGCAAGCGGCAACTCCATGTCCAGCATTACGCCTGAACATTTTCGTGGAATACGAACAGAAGACTTCTTCGGGCGTAAGGGTGGTGGTCAGATCCTGATGGATAACCACGCGAAACAATCCGCGAAGGCATCAGGGACATCCGCAGACGAGTACGAAGATATGGTTGAAGAACTGGGGTAATCAAGTGATTGGACCAGAGAAAGATTCCTGTGGTTTTGGCGTCGTCTGTACTCGCAACTCTGATGCATGAAGGCGTCAGGTGTTGCTCTCTGCGCATACAAATATTGATGCTTGATCGGAAGACGACGATTTTCCAGATACTTTACGAGATGGGACGGACACACATATATATATGACGCATTATAGAACGGCGCAGCGTGTACTTGTACGAATATCGCGTGTGAGGCAGATCAGCTACTAGAGCATGCGACAGAAGGTGGTGAAATCTATGTCACTTGAAAGTCTCAAAACGGCATCACAGCGTGTACCGGTGAACCATGGTATTGACGTCAAGAAGTTCGCCATTGCTTTGCTTTGGAAAGCAACTCACCTGGCGCTTCATGGATGAGTTAGACTCAGTGTCTCCGAGTCTTGCATCGGCGCCGCGGGAAGTCGAACAAGGGCAAGCGGCCGGTCAACGCTGTATGCTAGGTAGTTCCAGCCTCGTGTGTACGACGCGCATTGGCCTCTCCGCGCTTTCAGGCTACCCCGCCATCGCCGGTATTCGGGGGATCATGGATGCAATGTACACCGACAAATCACGTCATTTCTGGGGGCCCCACAACATCAGTCATGCCCAGTGATTTTGCTCCGCTGCAGGGACGTTGGACTCATCCCCAAAAGCCCATTCATGTCCGTAAACCGCAAAATTTCTTCTCTACACATCGCCAATCGTCGAATCAACCCTTCTTTCCATCAAACACCTGCTTTGCTCGAGTACGCCGGTGCTGCGTTGGACAATTGATTTGCTGAGCATCTCAGTCTGTCCGCGGCGAGAAGTCTGGCTCAATAAGAGACCAGCGGTAGAGTACTCGACTTTCCCGGCCTCCCGGACCTTCGGTCTTGTTACTGTGCACGCAACCCTTTGTTTCCATTGAACCACAATTACAGAGGCACACAGTATTCCTTCTGTACGACTTCGCTGTATCGATCTACTGCAAATAATTTCGAACCTAGCGCTGCGAATTGTCACATTTGCCGGTCGTTCTGTTCGTGCGCTACCCCGCCATCGCCACTCTTGGACTGTCTCACCATGGCTACACCGCCCAACAACGGACCTACGGAGAAGTCTAGCAACCCGCTCAAGCGAGTTGATCTCGACGGGCACGATCTCCCTCCATCTCCTGCGCCCTCCAGTCCTCGCAACGGTCGTCGCCGATATGCCCTCGCTACTGAGTTGGTCTACACCGAGAGCAATGACCAGTACGGCGCTTCGAGCGTTCCTATCTACCAGTCTGCCACTTTCAAGCAGAGCAGCGCTACCGGTGGAGGTGAGTATGACTACACCAGGTCGGGCAACCCAACCCGCACCCATTTGGAGCGGCACCTGGCCAAGATCATGAACGCGACGAGAGCTCTTGCCGTTGGCTCTGGAATGGGTGCTCTGGATGTCATCAGCCGCTTGTTGCGCCCGGGCGACGAGGTCATCACCGGAGATGACTTGTATGGAGGAACGAATCGCCTGCTCACCTACCTCTCCTCGAACCAGGGTATCATCGTGCACCATGTCGACACTACCAACGTCGACTCAGTTCGTCAAGCCATCTCTGATAAGACTGCCATGGTCCTACTGGAGACGCCGACGAACCCTCTCATCAAGATAGTCGATATACCATCCATCGCTAAGTCGGTGCATGAAGCCAACGAGAAGGCTCTGGTTGTCGTGGACAACACCATGCTCTCGCCCATGTTACTGAACCCCCTCGACATCGGCGCAGATATCGTGTATGAGTCGGGCACAAAGTATCTGTCGGGTCACCACGACATCATGGCTGGTGTAATTGGCGTCAATGACTCTGCCATTGGAGACAAGCTCTACTTCACCATCAACTCTACTGGCTGCGGTCTCTCGCCGAATGATTCATTCTTGCTCATGAGAGGAATCAAGACCTTGGCCATTCGCATGGAGAAGCAGCAGGCCAACGCTCAGCAGATTGCCGAATTCCTTGAGTCGCATGGATTCAAGGTCCGCTACCCGGGACTCAAGTCCCACCCCCAGTACGACCTTCACTGGTCCATGGCGCGTGGCGCGGGTGCAGTCCTGTCGTTTGAGACAGGAGACGCAGCTCTGTCGGAGAGGATCGTGGAGGCCGCCAAGCTGTACAGCATAAGCGTCAGCTTCGGCTGCGTGAACAGTCTGATCAGTATGCCTTGCCAGATGAGTCACGCCAGCATTGATGCCAAGACCCGAAAGGAGAGGCAGATGCCGGAAGACCTCATTCGCTTGTGCGTGGGCATTGAGGACCCTACCGACTTAATTGAGGATCTCTCTAGAGCTGTAAGTTTTCAAACACAACAAGTCTGCTCAGACAACATCGTTCTTACACAATTACCAGCTTGTTCAGGCTGGCGCGGTCAACGTGACCATTGATGGCTTCCACGCCACCGAGTTTGTCCAACAAGCCGGAGAGGCTTCGGCATGATGCCCGAGCTGGACAAACCAGCTGTTCTGTGCGACGAGCGGACGAAACTCCACCTCGTTATATGGCGGTTTTGGGATAAGCATATGAGTGTGAGCCAATGGAAAAAAAAAAGGGAAAAACAAAATGGGGAACGTAGAACTAGGGTAGTCCGAAGAAAGTAAAACCATTCTCTTATTCACGTGATTGTCCCAACGTCTGGCTCGTGATTCCAGAGTAGTCTCTAGATTGGCTTTTGAGCGAATTGTGACTTCAAGTAATCTCATCTCATGGTAGCTGGCATCACATGGAATCCGGTGTACCTGAATGGCCTCACTATATGCTACCATTGCAAGGTTATTTACCTAGATCTGGCCATAACGTTACCGCCAATATTCTCTGCAAATGATTCCGCGGACGATAATGTTGACAGCAGATGCAACAATAAGAACGGTGGACATAGATGGGCTGCAATCAACTTATTGAGCATGATGGACAGTTAGGCTTGTCATGAAAGTGACACCTAAATAAGGTAGGCCTCGACTCCAAATGGCTAACGAATTTCCAATTGGCTATTTGGTGTGACACTATTGTTCAGACTCTGTAATGTTCAATGGTCCACCAGGAAATATGCCTCCGATTAACTCCAACTACCCACGAACGAATGAATGAACTCCTTGATGCAATTGTACAGACGAAATATGAAAGAGAGTTCAGGAAAAGTCGAAGCGGTCTGGCAGAACTACGGGAGCCACCAGAGTCCATGCGTATATGGCATAGCAGACCCAGGCGCTCACAATCTTGACCCGACTGGCCCAGTACGAGCGGCCGACAGGGACGAAATCGCCGTCATTCTTATCATCCCAGCTCTGGGTAAGCAAGGTCGCAATCCAGGTGGTAGCGAGGAAGAAGATGATGTGGAAGACGCTGTAGCTGTACTGAGTCCTAGCACGCTCGTCATCGCCAGGAGTATGAGTGCCGGTTTCGCTTTCGTCATCAGAAAGCAGGGCGTCGGCAGGCAAGCTACCCTCTTCAACAGCACGACGCAATGCCTCGGCTCGCATAGCTTTATGGCCGTTAGGCTGCTGAGTTACGAGATCGTGCTCATCTTCCTCTGGGAGTCGAATGCCGCCCGAAGATCCCAATCCAAGACTCTGGGTAGCAGCGCGGGTCGTGGTGTACGCAACTGTGAGCATGGTCACGACAGCGCCGATGACGATCGAGGTAGTCCGGGTGCCCTGACCTCGAATCAGAGGGTTACAGTTATTGTCGTCAGGCTCCATGGAGACAGCCGACATGGTGAGATATGTGCAGTAAACAGCAACCATGGCACCTTGAGCAAGACCGGCTTTTGGGTTGTACTCTTGAACGGTGGGGTGGACAGATATGAACGAAATGATGATCCAAAGCAGGAGATTGACGGTGATTGCAGCTTGGTTCATCGAGCAGCCGTTGCCAGCGAAGAAGATATACTGGATAACGGTCATGGCGAGCGAAGCCAAGTACATGCCCAACGTGGACCCAATCAGCACTGTACGCCAGACCTTGGAATCCGTTTCTTCGATTTGTTGGAGGCAATACTCAGCCCAATTATGGGCAAGGTCCACCAGCAGAATCAGGCCAAGGACGAGGAAGAGCATACCACCAATCTGGGCGATGTAGGAACCCCAGAACTGGAAGAACTCATCAGGGATCAGGAAGGAGAGAACAATCAGTGCCAACCAGGCAATGATCTTGGGGCCCCAATATCCGTTTTGAATCGCCGCACGTGGGTTCTTGGACGATGTGACGCCGAACAGAAGACCCGCGAAGATGAGGTGGAAGAGACCGAGTGCGAAATTAAAACGATGTACGGCCATCCACCCGTAGCAGGTGCCTGTCGGACAGTCGATCTTGACATAGTCAAGCATAAGATGTTCCAATTTCTCGATAGCCCATGGCGTGAGCATGATCCACGAGAGAATCGAGTTAACGAGGAGGATGAGGGCATAGCCGATGCGAGTTGCGACACTGCCACGGTTAGCTCGGTCTGATCGTTCACGATGTTGATCGAACGTACCTGTTGCCACATTTCCCGCACGCGCTGCATACGGCAGAGCATGTGGCCGCACCGCAACAGCTAGCAGCGAAGCCAATGATCTGAGTAGTGTTAGTCGTCGGCAGATTTTCCAGCGCAGCTGGCGAGCTACGGAGATCGGGAGCGGACATACCGTGCCAATGCTTGGTACCACCATCAGCGGCAGAGAAAGCAAAGCACCCATGGCGCCGGTTATTCAAAGGTACTGCAATCCAGCGTTTGTATTTACGAAGTCGATGGAAAGGATGCGTCGTCGTGCTCGAGGGTGTGGTGTTGTTGGTAAAGGCGCGGACGTACCAGCGTTCGATGTGGCGGGAGCTGGGAAGGCTTACGATGCTGCGCATGCGCGGACGGCGGCTGAACGACGAAGACAGTGGGGCCGGAGCGTCTATGGCTGTGGAAGTGCACGTGAGATTACGTGATGGAAACAGAAATATGGGGACATGCGATTACCTAAGACTGAATTCAGAGCGAGGCAGCATGTCACTGTCGAACTGGGCGTATGCCGATAGGCGTATGCCGATTTGCCCCGAAATCCGTCCCAACAGGGAGCCGGATTGTGGATACCTGTATCTAGCAGAGATGTTGGTGGAGACCTTTGTACCACAGAACTTACAAAAGACACACACGAATTCTCACCCAATTGATGCATAAAAGTCCGATAATTAAGAGTCTCATACGTATCATTAATCGATTTGAAGCTATTGCGACTGGATAGCGCGTTTAGTTGTACCTCAACTACTTTAAAACTATAGTTACAAACCTAATCTACTATCTACCACCCTCAAAAAGTCTATAATGGCACCCAATATATCTAAGCCCTCTGCTGATGAGGCTATCACGAAGATCCGGCTTAAAAGTCTGAAGGATTAGATATTATGGATTAATTAGCTTGAGGCTCGCGCCTCTCGCGTCGAAATATGGGATTATATTAACTCAAGCAAGACCAATAAGCTGGCGCTTAGTAATGCCGTCACGAAACCCAACCTTCTAGATGCGAGGCTTATTATTAGGTCCTACCCGAGCACGCATACAGCCACCAACACAGCCCCTACTAACAAAGAGGATACTATTTGCAACTTTAAAGAGAAGGAGACCAAATTCTATAATATTATAATAAGCTAATCCGCGGAAGAGAAGAAGGTTTACTCTAAGCATATTAAAAACATTACTATAATATAGGACTAGATATCTAATACTATCTATTATTCATACCTTGAGACCTATTATCTCACTAAAGAGAATATTACTACTTAGGTAATAAAGCTCAAAGCCTGAGTTAGAGGCTTAGCTATTAACTAAAAAAAGGCTGTCGTATATAAATATGAAAATACCCTTATAAATAGTAAGAGTTGAATTATTACTATATAAGAAGAAATTACCCTATAGGTTAAGCGATAGTATATAGCTATTTTTGAAGGCTAGGCGGCTAAGGTCCCTTAGATAGAGTAGTTAAGCCTATAGTTTAATAACTTCTATAGGATCTCAAGTAACTCTCTATTAGTAGCTTGGGTTAGTAGTTATTAGGCTAATGTGGGCATAGAGGCTAATAAAGATAAGCTTGAGGCTAGTAATGTTCTCCCAGCTACCTATAAAGCTATTTAGAAACTTGTGGATACTATGTTTAGAAGTAAGCCTGAGAGGAGCGTATTTAGGCCTATAACTATAGAGTGTGATAATAGTATTGGTAATAATACTAACTACAAATATTAGTAATGAGGAGAAAACTATAAGCATAGGGCTAGTAGTTAAGCTAATATATACAAAAAGTCCTGCTATAACGACTAGGCTACTAATAAGATGTGGTGTGCGCTCTGTTACTGAAGTAGTTATACCCTTATGCGCTGCTTTATTACCTTTCTAGAAGACTAGCCTAACTAGTTCAACCTCAATAAGAACCTTATTAATTATATACTTAAAAGATTCTAGCCTAGTAGTAATCTAATAGAAGAATTTAAGAAAGCAAAGGCTTATAGGACAAGTTAATAACTATATAGTGGCTGTAATGGTAGATACTAAGGTACTATTATAGTAATTAATAAAGTTTAGTACTCTCTCTCTTCTTTAGTCCTGCTTAATACTAGGGTGATAATCTATATATTTAATAACCTATTATAAGTTATTAACTTTTAAGAAGCCTCCCATAATAACTTTATCATTAGTCGGGCGTCAAGGTCTACTATTAAATGCTAGGGTTTGGTAGACCTTCACCTTTAAGGCCCTAGAGGGCTACTAACAACCCTTTAACTTAATAACGTAGCATATTATAAATAACTTACTACTAACCTCATATTAATATAACTGCTTGAAAAGAAGGGTATATAGTGGAATATAAGGCCTAGTAACCTAGGCTAAAACTATCTTAGACAATAAGACTACACCTATATAGCTGAAATATTCAATATTAACTAATAACATCTACTTAAGTATTATCTATATAAGGGGGTGAGGAAGAAGAGGTAAAAGGTGCCCACTAGATTCGTGGTTATAGATAAGATATATAAAAATCCTCTTTGCTAAAAGTATAACTCTTTAATTATTTACAGACCTCTTTGAGGTTTAATATTATTATAGTATTAATATATAAGCTATTATAGACCAAAACCTCTATAATAACTACGTAAAGCTACAAGAGGTATTCATAATAATAATGATAATAATAAGCCTATCGGAACTATTAAGTATGATTCCTGCGCTATAGCGAAGATAATAAGATAGGTCTACTAAGCCCCAAGAGAAGTAGTAATAATATTAAAACCTAGTAAAAGGATCGCTATTAACTTCCATAACTATAATAAGAGATATAGAGGGAATATATCAGCATTAATTACTTTAAATAGAGCCTTAGGTTATACCTAGAACTTTTATCTAGCTAACTAAATAGGCAAATCCCTTATCTAAGTAGTAGATAAAGTTATATTAATAATTAATATATAGTATAAGACTAAGGTTTAAGTTATTAAGGCTAATAATAAGATTCTTTAATACCTAAGAGTTGTAGTATATATTGTTACGGGCCGGGCTGCGCCCGCCTCTAAGCCACTAGGGCTACGCTACTTTGGTGGTGGCAAGTACGCGAAGGCTTGCAGCCCCACCACACAACCGCACAAAAGCCGCTTGAGCACCGCATAAGCCTATAGACTTAAGCCTTCTCTCCTTAGTATAGATTACCTCTAATTAATAGCACCCCTTTATTAAATAAACCTAGGCTATGCTCTTTATATATCTATACTCCCTGTAGTATCCTAGCGCCTTGCTGATTATACTGCGCGATAGAAAGCAAAGGGATAGTAGCTGCCCCGCTAGTATAGGTAGTATCTGTAGTAAGTCTAGAGGTAGTCCTCGCTAATATATAGAATATAATAATGAGGCTTAAGCAACGTATATAAGCTATAGAGGGCAGCGCGCGAGCCACTACCTCTACACCTAGCGTGGAGGGCATAACTACTGCTGTAGCAGCTGCTCTAGAGCTAGCTGCTGCAGCTAAGCCCTCAACCTTCTGCTAGAAGCCTCTCCCTAACCCCCTAAAGTACTTGGGGCGCCGCGAGGAATACTCCGCGTAGAGCATATAGATATATAATAAGCTTGCGCTAGATAGGCGCTTCTTTAAGACTTATTAGGAGATATTCTACTATATCTATATATATCTAGGCGACAAGCTATATAAGATTATATAAACCTTTTATAATACTAGTGGACTAGGCTGCGCTTATAACCTAGATAACTTTATAAGCTACTTTAACTGCTCCTACCTTAACCTAAATATTACCTAGCGTGTAATAGCTTAATTATCTAACTTATATATAAGGAGGAATAAAACCTTTGCTCCCTTCCTCCCGCAATTTAAATATACCTTAGCGCAAGCTAGCAGAGCAGACTAAGTAAGTAGCATATAAATCAACTTTTTATAGAGGTCCCTCTTATATAACCTCGCAGACTAACTTATTACTAGAAACACTCCTACTATATATGTGGAGTATATTATAGTTATCTAGAATATTACTTAGAAGCTTGAGGATTTCAACTGCGTAAAGGCTACTTGTTGCAATAACCCCGTAACCTATGGAGTGGCAGGATGGGCACTCTGCGAGATACGATATCATATATACGTGCGTACGTCACGTGACTATATTCGCAGGCCCAATATGGCATAACACTACTGCCCACGTAGCTATTTATATCTGGCACACACACTCGCAATACAGAATAGCTTCAATACGAACAACACATATTAGGGCTACGCGCGCGCGTACTATCACCTACCCGTGTGAAACCAACACTAATTAGTCGTTAACTTCACTATTATACTACTTCAGCTACGCTATGAAACCGCAGATCAGTAAGGTCACTATTACTTAAAGAGATGAAAGCTCTACTAGTTTATAATTAATTCACATATTAAATCTATTTAATAATTATGACTAGTAGCCCTTTTGTACTACCTAGATTAATTAATAGACTATAAGTAGTTAGATATAAGCTAACTACTTTAAAGGACTTAATTTAATCCTTATATCTATTATGTAACCCTCACTATTATTAATATTACTACTATAAGACCCTTAAGTAGGAAGATAACTATAAAAGAGGTCTACTAATACCTCAATAGTTAACTTTTATATAATAATTAACTCTCCCGAGACCCTCACGTTATAAAAAGAAGAGCATGTTGATTTAACCTGGAGATATAAGTTAGGGTAAAATAAGACGACTATAACTTAAGCCTCAAATACCGCATTATTTAATTATATAACGTAATACCTAGCTAGTAGATACATTAAATAATAATAAAATAACGCCAACTTATATATATTATAAGCCTCTACTTCACATAAGGACTACTTATTATTATTACTACCTCCTATTAATACCTATTGCTAAGGGCGAGGAGAGCTAGAATTACTAGAAGAAATAGTATGCGACCACCTAATTAATCTTTTAAATTATTAATTACGCCTCATCTATATATAATAGCGACTCTAGGGCCCTCAATACTAATACCCTCACTACTACTTAAATAGCCATAAATAGCTACCCCTAAGGGGTCTTTAGCAACATCAATACCGCTAGGCTAATAGCTAATTAAGCTTATTATAGAACTACTAATACTAGCAAAAAGCAAGGCCCTAGTAGATGAGGAGGACTGGGGCCAAGATATCGGATTTAATAAAAATACTATAACGAAGCAAGTGACTGCTAAGATCCTATACTATATTGAAACCTATAAATATAATAAACTCTTTAGTAAGGACTTATAGATAGAATTTATAGTGGACTTTATAGGCCTACCTATTGAGTTTTTCTAGAAAGCGAGCCTAGTAACTATAAGGAAGATTCGCTAGTATCTAATAGATAATAGTATTTATATTATTTAGGATAGATTGAGTATTATAAGCTATATATATAATATTGCAACTATAGATAACTTCTACTTCTAGACTACTAGGGAAGTAAATAAGTAGATTAATAAGAGTACTATATTTAGAAAAAACTGGGATAGGGAAGAGTTTAGTAGGGATATTACTAACTTCTAGAATAATAATATCACAATACTAATAAGAGTATTAGCTATAGCTACTAGCCTAGCTCTAATAATAAGTTAGCCTATTATAGAAGGACTATAAGAGGATCACTAAGAGGCAAAAGATAATAGCACCCGCCTATTAATACGCTAAATCGCAGACCTAGCTAAGATATATACTAACGAGATAAAGTATAGTAGCGAAGGTATAGAGGTTCTTAAGCTAAAACTATGGATTTTTAAGATACTTACAAAAGGATAGGTGTCACCATACTGTACGTATGTAGGTATTCCATGTACTGCCATGGGTAGATACTGCCGTTAGTCACCGCCTAGCCATGTATATAGTTCACCTGCGCGCACTCCTGCGCAGGCCTCACTTAGCAACATCAACCCAATACATCAGCATATCATCCGCTAACAATAGGTATTATAAAGAACTAAACCCTAATAGCCTTTCTAATAATACTTAAGGGAAGGGCGCTAAAATACTACTATAAGAGCCTTTACTACCTATAGCCTCATCTAAATAGTACCTAAATTATTAATAGGCTTAAGGGACGCTTTGAGACTAAAGAGTCTACCTAAACTTATCTTATAATATAGAATAATATAACCCTTATCTTAATTATAACAGACTATCTCTTAAAGTCTAAATTAGAGGCTTTGGATACCCTAATTAATACCCTTATATTAACTTAGCTAGCGCTTAGTAAAGCTTACTAAAGCGATGAGATACTATGCAATTAACTCCTTTAAGGCTGCTGAGGGATTAAGGAGTATGAATAGGCTACTATAAACCTATTAAAAACCTTTAAAAGCCTCTATAAGTAACTTAAGGTTACTATTAGTAATATAATAATATTTATAAATAGTTAACTATTATAAAGCTAATATCACGCCAAATAATACTAGATAGACTGTAAATATAATAGTAAGGGTTAAAATAGCAGATTCATAAGGCCTAAGCCACAGAGAGACAATAAAAATAGCTAAAAATAATAGCAATTAGATATAAAATACTACATTTGTAAAGAACCTGGATGCTATTTAACTAACTATATATAAAAGGAGAAGGAGGAGGTATACTTATAATAGCGAAATAACCCACAAGCTCTTAATAAATTAAAGGTAGCCTACTAGTAGTTCCTAACCTACTATGAGGGGGCTATAGAAGAAATAAATAATAATTTAGTAGCAAATAATAATAAGGATGAGGAGATTGAAATATATTTCTAATTGCTTAGTGAGGGCAGAGACTATTATAACAATAGCAACTCTAAAGAGGAGTAGCACAACACATTCTTCACCTAATTTACAAACCCAAACAGTAGCTAGGGCACTAATTTAGTCCCTACTATAGATAAAAAGACCGTCTTAAGGATGTTACTTAATTAAGTAGCCTACTACGCTATTACACACTCAGATCTATTTAAAGAATTAGCTAGGCCTATACCTATTAAATTATTTACGCTTAAAGGAAGATTCTCTTTAGAAACCTTCTAGGGTATTATCCCCAATATAGGAGCAGTAGGATTTTCAACAGCTAGTAAGGGCTAATTTAAAGCACTTAAGAGAGTTATACCTAATATTATAATTAACCCTATAATAGCAAAAGGGGTAAGCATAGGGTTTAGGCTAGGAGGGGCTATTAGCTTAATAGGGATAATAACTATCTCTATACTATTTGGGGATATAATCTTCTATATGGTATTTATAAATACCCCCTTCTTGCTCTATCTAGTAGATATAAATAGGTTAAGTATATATTTTAATAACCTTTAAAACTGCGTATAATAAGGTAACCTTATTATACCTATTATATATATATAGGGCTACCTATAGCTATTACTAGAGATAGAGAAGGTTTTAGCCTATAATAACCTCATAGAGGCTGAATTATAAAGACTTTATTAATATTTTAGCTACCTATTAGTCTACTAACTTCATAAAGTGCTCTAGCAAGCCGGCCACTAAGTTAAGTTATACCTACTTAAATATCTCACGAAGTTTTATAAACGCTACTAACTTAATATAAGGGTACCAAATTAATTCAAATTCATAATTAGAGATAACTATAACTATTGGGATATTCGCCTATCCGGACCCAACCCAAGTGTCGGGCCCGTGGCCCAGCGGGCAGGAACAATGCCAACAGTCACATGACTTACAGTCACGTGACCCATGGTCGCGTGACCTACCTCGTCAGTCTACCATATCGTTCCTCCTTTCGCTGGCCACCCTTCTATATACCTTCTTTCAACAGATATTATCACCATTTTAAATACTATATTTATCCCCCCCTATCTTCTAGATCTAGTCTTTATAAGACTAATACTAATTAGTAGTTAACTTCACTATTATACCACTCAAGATACTACAAACTAAAGATCAACAAGGTTAACAAATAACTAAAGAGATAATATATCAATTAATTTAACCTAAATCTTTTTCAGCTAGATATCGCTAAGCTAGAGATTCAAATAGACGCCAACAGTTCAGCCTCCGCTACTATTTAACCCTCGCTAGAGAGACGTTATTTGGCCTAAATAGACCCCCAGCCTCCTGTTATTAAAATACTATACTAATAGAGAATAACTCAGGCGCTAACGGTTTGGCCTCTGCTCCTATTTTAAGCCCTTCTCTAAAGTTATTATTAACGTCGTGGGCGAAGTTTTAGATCCCCCACTATTTTAATAATAGCCGCAGACCATCCCGCACGCTATTCAGCACCTTCAACTCTTCGCAATAACCTCATTGCGCTAGCAAAGTTATTGCCTATTTTTAAACCCTCTTTTGCCCTCTTCAGGTAGTTACCTTCTTTTGCTATTAAAAATCGCACCCTCTACTATCTTCACAGCTACTAAAAACCTCCTATAAACAACTCCTCCTATAACTAACTCCTCCACCAAAACGCTAAAACGTCAAAATAACATAATCTTTTTCGACTAACCGCATCGATTTGGCATATTTCGACCTTTTCTAGCATATTTTAACCTCTTTTGCCTTCTTTTAGCGCCACCCACTACTTCGCTAACCTTCCCACCTTCACCACCTCTACTACCCACCTCAAAAAATTTAGCTGTAGATATTTGTAGCTATATTATAAGCTACTAGATATACTAAGGGATTAGGGTTCTAAGGCATAAGCCTTATAGGAAATTAGAGCTATTACTCTTCTTAGTATATCTATTTTAGGAGATTAGCCTAGACTTTATTACTAGGTTGCTACTAAGCTATTAGTATATAAGTGGGGAGTATAATATGATTCTTATTATTATTTACTAGATAAATAAGTTTGCTATATTTATTCCAATAATAAAGCGGATAATAGCTGCTAAGTTAGTGCGAATTATCTATAAGTAAGTTAAATATTATTTTAGTACTCTAGAGGGTATTATTAGTAACTAGAATAAACTCCTTACTAGCTATTTCTGGGAAGAGTTCACGTATATGAGGGTAATAAAGCGTCGCCTTTCTATAGCATATTATCCTCAGACTAATAGGCAGACTAAGCAGATATATTAGATACTAGAGAAATACCTGCGGGTA